>JAZAVI010000050.1:0-431172 GCA_036326025.1 Chrosomus eos
TACGCAGTGATGATCTTTAACAGAATTTAACAGAAAGAGCAAAAAAAAAAAGGCTTAAAAATGCAAACAGTTAAAGAAAAGCTTAGCTAAAAGCGGTCGCTTCGAAGAAAACGAGAGGTGACCACACCCGGTGATACCTGACCTAAACGAACAATCAATCATTAACCTCTCTATCAGCAAGGATCTGGAGGTCTTTCTTGCCAATGTTGTTATTCTTTGTTGGAGATTCCCTTCAATGGCATCCTTGCTGAAAGCGATTTCCCAGGTTTGTTGATTCGCTGACGGTCTCGTCTGTCTGAAGTGACATCTTTGGGAGGCAAATCACGTTGGTGTTTGAGAGTGAGAATGGAAGAGAGCGCTGCTCATTCACTACCCTTACCTACATATTCTACCGGTGCTGAGACTCAAACCTACAACCTTTGAGTTACAAGCCAGACTCTCTAAACATTAGGCCACAACTGCCCAAACATGTAAGAAAACATGCTGGTTATGTGGATTATACTGAATTTTAAAGTATACATTAATCTGTAAATATGAACTTATCTCTGAGGTAAAAAAAAACAACAACAAGAAAAACTAGTAATTGTGTAAAAAAAAAAAAAAAGACCAACCCACTATTCTGGACTATGTAAATGAATAACCTAATTTGCTGGGTAAGTTAGCCCAAAACTGCGACCGGGTTAAAAAACAACCCACATTGAACTTCAGATGATGCTGGGTACATAAATGCTGACTTGAAACAAGGTTTAGCTGGTCTGGGCTTGATGGAGGTGAAAAGACTCTTTAATCAGTCAAATCATGTATTTGGTTGTGTTGTGAGTATTTACAGCACATGTGTGTTGTGAAACTGATGAAGATGTTTTCTTAATTTGTGGGTGTTTTTTTCTATTTGCATGCGTCTTCTTTAGGTTGCAGCACGTTGAACTCTCTCGGCCACCGTATTAATGCCATCAGGGGACGTAACACAGACAGATAACTGACTAAAACTGACTAAAACTGACTTTCTGTATATAAAAGATAATTTACTAAATATGTAAAAATGAAAGTTTAGTATTAATAATATTTTAATAATTGATTTTTTCCTGCTAAGAAAAAAGTGGAGATCAAAACACCCTACAATAAAACGTATCCCTGGAGAGAAGATCTAAAAAAAAAGCACAGGACATTGTCTTATCCAAACTTTTCTCCTTCCTTATCTGCACATCACCATCTACCTTCTCCCAATCACAGAAGAAGAATTCAAATCACAGAAGGTTTCTATTCAAGATATCTGATAATCCTCTACTCTCCCTGGAAAACCAAGTGTAGCCCTCTGGGTATGAATAGACCCAAAACAAGCCTTTTGTTCTGGTCTGGGTATTTAAGGGTAAGTGGCAGAGCAGTCTTTGGGAATATGTAACCAGAAAACCCCCATGCAGTGCTGTGTCTTAAACTCGGATCACACACCACTCTGTGTCTCTGTCAGTTATGCATTTTACTCTTAAGAGTCATCTTTGAGCAATTGACGTTATGTATAATTTCTGGAATGGCTTTCCTTGTGTAATTGGCATGATACATTTTTACCTGACAAATAAAATGTTATATTTGATTAGTCTGGACTCTCCTGAAATCATTATGACCAGTAGATTATGAGGCTGGTGTAAGAGGATTTACATTCAAAGACCCAGAACCAGATATGATGAATGAAGACTCGGAGTCAGAATTATAATAAATTGAAGAAAAGTTTTAATGAAGATAGTTTGCAGTTTCATCAGCAGAAGTGCGCTTCAAGACTCACATGCAGTTCGTAGGCCAATGTTACTGCATTCAGATATCAAAGACAGACATTAGAGAATACATGAAGGAACATTTAAGTAATCACACCGAACTTCTATAACAAAGTAAAATCTCACAAACCTAGAGAAGAACTCATTTGATATTTAGAGGGAAAAATATTGATTAATACCTTGATTATAATCATTCATTACATATACATTGAAGCAGAACATTGATTCCAGAATCCACCCCTGTACTGGTGCTACCGCAGATCTGTGTCCAGGATAGGTCAGACTAAAGGCGCATATGAACGGAGCAGTAGACACATCACCTGAAGAGCTTTTGATTTATCACTGAATTGGCAAGTTGTTCCTTGGCAACTTGGCACTGACTGTCTATCACTGACTAGTTGTATGGAAGTGGCTAAATAAACGACACTTTTTTGTACGAGTGAGCAGAAGGGAACCGATTAAAGAGGTATTAGCAAACCCTGCACCCTTTGACCAAGATCAGACTGCTGAGACTGTGTCCGTGAGATCCACGTAAACCAGAGGCGTGTGACTCTGTGAGGCATTGGGTCCCGAATGAACAGATAAATAAAATTATGGGTTACCCAAAATAATCAAATAATTAAATTAATCAATAACCAATGTATATTATTAGTTTCTAATTAAAAAACACAATCTAAATTTGACAATCATTTGAAATTGGAGTCAGATTAATCGTGGAGCTAAAGTAATATTTAAACTAAATTCGAATAAATTAAGTGAACTTCACTGGAGCGCTGAAAAGACATACACGCATTACACCTTCGCCCACACCATTGGATTCCGTCATTGGGCCGTTGATGCATTTAAGAAATTATTTAACTATCACAAGACTTTCGCTTTCAGTGTATGTAATTAGATATATTTGTGTGCTATATTTTGATTGGCTAAATCAGCTCTAAGATTAGCAGCATGTTGATTGCTTCATTATGATTTAATTCCAACATCATTATGTTTGTAGCAGTGATGTGCAGTGGCGGTTTAAAATGAGGAGGCGTCCTCTCATTTTATGTATATCAAATGTAAATTTATATCGTTACACTTCATTTTCCTGGTCAAATAAACATTAAATGAAAAGAGAGACAAATACAACTCTATCTAGCATTTTTTTTTTTTTGCTATAACTAGGCTATGTAGATTTTTATTTATAAAAACAAAGTAGGCTATCAATGTCATCAAGTTAGTTTTCACACATTTTTACATTTATTCCAAAATAATAACTTTAATGTATATTATTTGTGAACTAATGTTCAGCTTTACTTTTTAGGTCAACTTATTTTCAGCAGTCATCAAGCTTGTACACACTGGTCAAAGACACAAAGATGTACTTTTTTAATTTCCCCAAGCGTATTGCTCAAAAAAAAAAAAAAAAAGCAGTCATCAAATTTAAACCATTTCGAGTTGTTTACTTACTTTTTAATTAGTCTTCCTATTAACGCCATCATTTTCTCCAGTCAGGCCAATAAGAACGTGCACAAAACCTGTGGATGTCGCTGTTACTTTATAAAAACGAGCAACTTTTACACTTTTTAATGTCACATTTTGTAATATTTGCGCCGGTTTAATTTTTCTAATATTTATTATTTTCTCTTCCAGTTTTTTTGAGGAGATACTGCCTCCCTTGGCTCCTTGGAGGAAACGCCCCTGGTCTGTAGGCCTTTTACTGAAGATCCAGATTTCTGTTTTTTGGACCCGCTCTGAACAGACTGAGCTTCTTCCTCCGGTGTTCCTCCTGTAAACAAACAAACTATCAGTTGCATGTTTCTGCTAATGCTGTATCATTTCATTTAGAAGTCTCAATCTCTCTTAACATGTGTCAATTAGCAATTATTTTTAAATCGTATTACATAAGAGCTAGTATAAACTACAATAATATAAAACAATGACCTTTTACTTTTCAATCAGATAACTGGATACGTTGTATGAACACACTGAGTTCATAATGTAATCTAAGTGTTACCTAGTGCTGTTTTCAAAGATTTAAAACTCATACAAAGATTGAGTTTATTTTTTGTGTTTGTATTCTCAGAGTTTATATTTGAATACTGTATAAGGTATATTTTAGATTTTGCTGTACAGACATCTCATCATCAGACAGAGTAATGTATTCTGATAAAGACAGTAATATAGTGAGGCTCTTCATGAGGATCTCTCACCTGATGATGACGGGTTGTTCCTGTTGATTTCACTGGTTCCTGAGGTTTAGATCCAAACAATCCACCAACATAGTTTAAACCAGCACTGAACCAGCCTTCACTGTCTATGCTGTAATGAGGAATCAGAAAAGAAAATGATCAGTGATGGGTGAAACAAGTTGAAAATTATTCTATATGAATGAATAACTGCATGCCATAAGTAAGTCATTTGCATAAAAACACTCCCAAATGATCTCCTCTGCAGCCTTTCTTCACTCTCAGCAAATCACCCTCTCTCAGCAAATCTCTTTCTTCACTCTCAGCAAATGTCTTCACTCTCAGCAAAAAAAACTCTCAGCAAAAAAAAGAAAGTCAACATTTTCCACTAGGTAAAGCTTGCCCTCTATAGTTTAAATGTGTTAGTAGTGGTTATGGGTTTTTCTATTCCAGGCTTTTTGTAGTGGACTCCGACTCCCACTGCAGGAGATTATGGAATAGAGTCCTCGACATCAAAAAAGGGTCAGGAATGATAAAAAAGATTGCAGTCGCTAAACACTCAACTAATTTATAAACAGCCATGGTCGAATATTATGTCAGAATTAAATAAACAAAAAATAAGGTATTCTTTAATCAACCTTATTATAATCGTCAGGTGATGGCGCTAAACACACATGATCATTGTCTGAAATAAAAGGTTGGCCAAGAGAGTTAAAGATACTAAAAATTAATACAATACATACAAAAATACTTACAACAATGTACACTTGTGTGTTTATTCTTGACGTGATTTTTTTTATGATTTATGGTTAGTTTAATGATTATGAACACAAGGTTAACCATGGAAAACCAAGTCTATGTTTATTGCATTCATATAACATCAATTAAACTAAAGCTGACATGGAGGTCTGTATAAACTCAAGTTCTATCAACATTTCTAAAGTAAGCTACGTGTCGGATAAATGTATGTGACAGTTTCTGCGACAGCTCTCTGTTCCTCGCTTCATTTCATTCACTCCTTGCTTATACAGTGCACTCAACTGCCATGCACTATATAGGGATCAGAGAATCAGTGATTCCTATGCTGGAGTCGAGCCCATTTGTACTGATTTGAAAATGCAAATTGTAATAATTTATCTAGAAAAGCAATTAATGAACCAGGTATTGTTCCACAACGCTGTAGTTGTACAGTATCAGAGGGGAACATCTCTATTTTACACCACAAAGAGACATGTACTCACCTCAGTTTACAGCTTGAGTCTTGTAGCACGTCACTGAGCTTCTTCCCGGAGTAATCTATTTTATTTTTTCTCAGATCAAGTTCTTTTAAAAACTGCAGTGCTTTTGTTTTAGACAAAGACTGAGTTAAAGCAGAAACATCTGTAATGCCACAGTCATTTAGGCTAGAAAGAGACAAACAGAAGAAGAGAGATCATCTTACTTTGACCAGATCACAAAAATCTAAGGTGAACAATGGGAACGTTTCATGATATATTAAGTAGGGATGCACCGAAAAGGTTTTAGAGGGTCTAAATTAGTGACAGAAACAGATGTTTAATTAGCACTTTTCTGTTGATGCATGAACAATTTTTATTTATTTAAGACTAAATATTTGTAGCATGCCTGCCATCCAATAATGGCAAAAAGCTTTGTTACTTTTAATATGAAGCAAAGTGTCAACTTTAAAATACTCTAAAAAATTAATGATGGCACTCTTAATGCGCCTTGACAAATCACTGTAGAGCATCAGTTCAAGCGGAGCACGGATTAAGTGCACATGAACCGATCATCTCCTCTTTAGTTACAGCACAAAACACCAGAGGGTATGTTGAAAGATACATTACAACTTTATCGAAATTAATCCTGTCTCATATAAGTCTCATATAATCCTTCAGTGTTTCAACCGAGGAAAGACATCAATAAAACGGCTTGTAGGCTACACTTACCTTCTTAAGAAAGCTGTTCAATGTCCATAAACCCATTAACTTGGTTAGGTAGAAAAAATATATAACTCTAGAGAAGATAATTTTGCTAAATATATGCAATTTTTTACATATTTATTATATTTTTACTTAACCTGTTTTTGTGATGTCTTCATTATAGTTTATGTTTGAATAAATCTGTCATGAAAAAAAGTTATTACCATTCATTGTTGTTTAAATGTATATATTCCATTAACAAACTGGAGTAGAAACTATTCTGCTATTAAAAAGTTGATTTAAAACTCACCTTAGGTGCAATTTAAATGTTTGTACAACTCAGATTTATCTTGTTTGTACAACTCAATTTGATCTATTTGAGTGTTGGTTATTAAATAAGTTTGATTCATTAATTGATTATTCATTTCTAATTTATATATCTGTTTTAGTTTTTGGCTATGTGCATCCGGAGTTTTTATATTTCGGTTTTGACGCAGAATTTTCAATTCAGTGCATACCTAATATTAAGTATATAAAGTGTCTTAGTTTAAATTGTTGTAGGTGAATATTACCCACCTCAATTTCTCCAGTTTACAGTGTGAATCCTTCAGTACGTCACATAAGTGATTCACTCCTGTGTTTTCTAGTTTATTCTCACTCAGGTCCAGCTCTCTCAGGTGTGATGGGTTTGATTTCAGAGCTGAAGTCAGACTGATACACTGTTTCTCTATAATACTGCATCCACACAGACTGAAGACAGAAAGAGAAACGACAATGCGCCAGATTTAGTGAAATGCATTCCTAAACCCACACTTAATACAACAAACAGACTAAAGTAGTATAGGTTTCATCAAATGTACAGTAGATTAAGATATTAAGAACAATTAATAAATTAATCATTCAAATAATAAATTAATTAGAAAAATGTACATTTAAAAATACTATTTTCAAAATTGTAATGTGAGAAAGTCATGAATCATGAAGTGCCGTTTACAATCCCTAAATACAAATATTTCTAAGTTAGCATTAAACTGAACCATTGTTTTAAACAATTTTTATCACTGAATTATGGCATATTTCAGAGTGAAACTGTGAAAAAAAATAAAAATGCAGGGCATCTTGTATCTTCCACCATACTTGGGACAGATTATCTCAATTGATTTGTGTCTGTTGTTGATTAGATGGAGAATGAGAAGTGTATACTGTAATGGAGGCAGCTCTGAATGCAGTTGGGCTTAATGGAAGTGAAGTGCATTGTCATAGTATAAGTCATAGACGTCAAGTGAGCATATCTCAGAAAGATCAAGTTTTATCTAAAGATTACAAGGGCAAATTACTTCATGGTTCATCCACAATAAGCGCAGTAATATTACTGTGATTAAAATGTATAATTATTTTTTTATACCAACTTTAAACTAAACACTGAATAAAACGTGATCTGCTGTTTAGTATATAGTAACTTACTCTAGTTTTTCCAGCTTGCATGGTCTTTTCATCAGTAGATCACTGAGGTTTTTCACTCCAGAGTCTCCTAGTTCATTCCTACTCAGGTCCAGCTCTCTCAGGTGTGATGGGTTTGATTTCAGAGCTGAAGTCACAGCAGAACAACCTTCCTCTGTCATTTTACAGCCTCTTAACCTATATTGAGAGAAATGTGACATTCAAACACCAAAATTATTTTTTTCCCAGGCTTTGCTTTAAACTATATATATGATTTTAAGCATTTTGTGGCTCTTTAAGCCTATGTGAATGTTCCTTACCTAAATCTCTCCAGTTTACAGTGAGAATCCTTCAATATGTCACATAAGTGAATCACTCCTGTGTTTTTTAGTTCATTCCGACTCAGGTCCAGCTCTCTCAGGTGTGATGGGTTTGATTTCAGAGCTGAAGTCAGGATGAGACACTGTTTCTCTGTAATACTGCATCCACACAGACTGAAGACAAAAAAAAGTTTGTAAGTCTTAATGCACAGATGCAATCAATTGACCATATCGGCCCGCCTATGAATCATGTTGAATGTTTTAAAGTGCAAGAGTTAATAGTAATGTTTGTTTGTTTGATAGTAACTAACTGAAATAACTTGTCTTGTTCAAGCTTGACGTCATTAGTTTTCACAGAGCTTTGGATAGAAGCTTGATTCATTTTTATACATTTTATTGTTTCTCTGTGAATGGGAATAAGACTCCCTCAGAGAAAAATTATGACATAGTATGGTCAACTAAATAAATATTTTAAACCATGTGAAATACTCACATCAGTGTGTTGAGTTGACAGTGTTTATCCTGCAGTAGAGCAGAGATCTGATTCACTCGTGAGTCTCCAAGTGTATGGTCACTCAGATTCAGCTCTCTCATGAGTAATGGGTTTTTACGCACAATTCCTCTCACATACTGACAGGCTTCCTCTGCAGCAGAACCCAAAAACCTGCAGAAGGGAAGATGAAGCATGATTCAATTCAGTTATGACACATGTATGGTATAATGTAAACTATAGAAAATATTCATAAAAATCTGTTGAAATCATTTAAACGTTAATACAACAGCACATTTATAAATATATTATTTTGAACAAATAAATATATATTTATTATATATGTATAATATGCCTCCATATCATTTGTGTAATTTCATCACGCCTCACCTTAATGTTTTCAGTGAATTGTTTCGATCCTGTAGTAAATCATTGAGCTCCTTCACTCCTGATTGTCCAGGATCATTTCCTGTGAGATCCAGCTCTATCAGGTGTGAAGGGTTTGATCTCAGAGCTGAAGCCAGAGCTTTATAACCTTCTTCAGTGATACTGCAGTCTGAAAGTCTGCAGAAAAGAGATTTAAAAAAAAGAATAATAACTGAATATGGAGACAAAAGAACTAGAGACATTTAATATGTTAGAATATCAACTCACCTGAGTTTCTCCAGTTTACAGTTCTTCTTCAGTCCGTCAGAGAGTAGTTTTGCTCTTGAATCCTGCAGATTATTATTGCTCAGGTCAAGATCCTTCAGACTGCTGGAGTCTGAACTGAGAACTGAAGCAAGAGCTGAACAGCTTTCCTCTGTTAGATCACAATTACCGAGCCTGAAAAAAACAATAATAATAATAATAATAATAAAGCATCAATGAATAACCATGATGAAACTTTTCACAATATTCCTGTGATTGCTGTGGTGTAGAGTGTAGCTGATAGTGACATGTACTCACTTCAGTATCTTCAGCTCACACACAGGATTCTTCAGTCCCTCACAGATCTCTTTGACTCCTGAGTCCAGTAAATGGCTGTTGTTCAGGTCCATCTCTTTCAGGATGGTTTTGGAGGAGAGAACAATAACTAGAACTGAACAGCTTTCCTCTGTCAGCTTACAATTATTCAGCCTAAACACAAAAACAGCATTATTTATTATTCAGCACATGTTCAACACACGTCTTCGTATCTGCTCACACAGACTTACAGTATTTTAGAATGAGTAAACCGAAAAGTTATAAAGCATAAAATCATGTTTACTCACTTCATTTTCTCCACTTTGCTATGAGAGTCCATCAAAAGAGCAGAGAGCTTCTCTCCATCCAGATCTCCAAGTTTATCTCCACTCAGATCCAGTTCTGTCAGTAATAATGGACTTTTACTCAGAACTTTAGTGAGATACTCACACGCTTCCTGTGCAGCAGGACTTTTCAAAAATCTAAACAAAGCAGATTATCATTTTATATCACATAATCTTACAAAAAACTCCCGCACATTACCCGTACTTGCAAAAAAGTATCAAAAAATCTTTATAGGCAACGTTTCAGTCTCATGTAAAAATCCCCTAAAGTTCAAGTCTCTGTAAGAGCAATTCAATATCACCCCCTCTTGATGGCACATTCACTTTTTCAATCCCACAAAAACGTAAGGAGGAGACATCGTGATTCAAAGATAAAAAATTTGCCGCAACTGGATAATTTAGATGTTTTCTTCTAATAGAACTCTTATGTTTCAATTGACATGACGTTTATTCCACATAACCTAAACCACAGGGAAAACAAATCAATTAAACAACATGAGTGGAAACACAAGTAATCACAGAATTGATTATATTTTTTACCAGTTCTTGGATGACAAAAAAAATGATGTTTTAAATGTATTATTGCACTGAGCACAATTTCCACATCGATGGTTACCATTCTGTATAGGACTAAGTAAAGTCTGAGACGGACGAGGACTGTGATTGAGTTTGTAATGTTTGTATGTGCCTGATGAAGGTCATGAGACCGAAACGTTGCCAATAAAGATTTTTTTATACTTTTTTGCAAGTACGGATTGTGTGCGGGAGGTCTTGGTTTTTCTGGTTCATTACTTGACCTACCTACATGGTGTTTTTTTCCCACGCACCTATCACCTGCAGATGTGCGATGGTGTTTACGCTCTGATATCCCATAATCTTAAAATTGAATGCCTTTTGCAGCACTCTTCCTTTTTAATGGGCCCATTTTACGTATATAGTGTGTGGTTAGTGTCTAAGTCCAAGATTTCGGTTCTTTTGGAGCACATTTTTAAATTCTAGCAAAAAATTTTAGGTTTTATTGCCAGAAGCTAACATTCACAATAAACTAGAAGGAAGTTTTTGTGTTAATTTTTAAAAGTTAACAGACATTACCAATTTGTTTATTGAATTGTTGTTAGATGTGAGGTTATATATATATATATATATATATATATATATATATATATATATATATATATATATATATATATACATATATATACATATATAGTATATTGACAGTATTTTAACAGTATTTTAAATGTTTATTACAGTTGTATATATATTACATATATAGTATAATTTTAACAGTATTTTAAATGTTTATTACAGTTGTATAAAACATTGGATTTTATGCAGTTTCAAAGGGACAGACATTGTTATCGGTAAAAGGAAAAACACAGATTTCCTTTGTGCACTTAAAGTATGGTAACTGATTAAACACTTCTGCCATGCTATGTTAAACCAATGTGTTTAATATAGCATGGCGTGGTGGTGATGGCGCAGTGGATAAGACACATGCCTTTGGTGTGAGAGACCCGGGTTCGAATCCACTGTGAAACACCAATGTGTCCCTGAGCAAGACACTTAACCCCTAATTGCTCCAGAGGTGTGCGACCTCTGAAATATAGCAATTGTAAGTCGCTTTGGATAAAAGTGTCAGCTAAATGAATAAATGTAAATGTGTTTATGGCTTATGTTCCTTCCCAAATTGTATGTGATGGAAAGGATATTTTAAATTTGAAGATTTCATAAATATTAAAACAATGTTAATCACCTGATGGTCTTTAATTTATAGAGTTAATTAAAAATACTGCACTTTATAATTTGAAGACACTCACATCGGTGTTAGTTTACAGTCTGTTTTTTGTGCTACGTCAAGAAGCTGCTTCACTCCTGATTGTCCAGGATCATTTCCTGTGAGATCCAGCTCTATCAGGTGTGAAGGGTTTGATCTCAGAGCTAAAGCCAGAGCTTTATAACCTTCTTCTGTGATACTGCAGTCTGAAAGTCTGTAAAACAAAAAATAGTTTGGACAGAGATTAGTTGTGGGCTTATAAAAGCATTCTGAAAAACAACTTGGAACAACATAAACTAAACCATAGTTTATTCAAATACATAATTGATTACGATATTTAAAATAGGTAAAGAGAAAAGTCAAATTTTATCCAAATAGTGAAACTGAGGTGAAAAGAATAAATTAAAGTTATGCCACTGTAGTTTTAATTTTTAGTTAATATGATAAAAGGGACATTTACAAATGTATATTAACATTCAGAAATGTTGATGAATAAAAATACACACTTGAGTTTCTCCAATCTGCATTGTTTATTTTTCAGCAGAAGACATATACTCATTATTCCTGAGTTTCCTAGTTTATTTCCACTCAGATCCAGCTCTATCAGGTTTGAAGGGTTTGAATTAAACGCTGAAGTCAGAGCAGCACAACCTTCTTCTGTAATACTGTTATTGTTCAGCCTGAAGAGAAACAAAACAAAGACAGGAAACATTCTTCAGTTTATTTCAGCCACAATAACAGAGATAAATCAGTATGATGGTTTATGTAATAGCCCTCCGAAACTTTAAAGAACAGCAATAAGAGTATTCAATTAGACTCTGAAATTGATTAGATACTTTGCAGTTTATAACAATATAAAATACTCACTGAAGTATGTTGAGTTTGCAGTGTCTATCCTGGAGTAGAGCAGCGAGCTTCTTCAGGTTTGAGTCTCCTAGTTCACGTTCACTCAGATTCAGCTCTCTCAGGAGTAACGGGTTTTTACTCACAATTCCTCTCACATACTGACAGGCTTCCTCTGCAGCAGGAGCCAAAAACCTGCAGATGGGAAGATGAATTAACTTTGCGAAATGAAAAACAGCATCCGATTAAGATGGGAAAAAAAATATTAAATGTTTTTTCTTGAATTTATTTTGATCCAACAGACAATATTAGTTAAATGTTATTTATATAAACTATTCACCTGCATATCATTTTTCTGTTATTTCATCATGTCTCACCTTAGTGTCTTGACTTGACAATCATTGAGTTCCTTCACTCCTGATTGTCCAGGATCATTTCCTGTGAGATCCAGCTCTATCAGGTGTGAAGGGTTTGATCTCAGAGCTGAAGCCAGAGCTTTATAACCTTCTTCTGTGATTCTGCAGTCTGAAAGTCTAAATAATAAGGCTTTAATCAATTACTCATTTAATAAAAAACTATATTTCATTATCAGCATTACACCATTGAGACATTTATAATGTCCAGCACCTCAAAAAGATGAATATGTTTTTCAATAGTTGTATAATGTTTCCATGCATAATGTGCCTGCCAAATAGTGTTTACCAACACTTTAAACTTTTTTACCGGTCGGCCAGCTTTAGGCTTCAACTTTATTGATTCATGTTTACATAAACTGAATTCAGACCTGAGTATCTGCAGTTTACACTGTGAATTTCCAAGTAGACCCGAGATATGTGTTACTCCAGAGTCTCCTATTTTATTCTCACTCAGATCCAGCTCTCTGAGGTTTGACGGGTTTGAGGTAAAAGCAGACGCCAGAGCAGCACAGCCTTCTTCAGTAATACAGGTGTGATTAAACCTGTAGATACAATGTGAAAAATACAGCTTCACACAGCATTTAATGGAGTTCAAGCGCTTTAAGGCCTTTAATCACATGCGTAAAAAGGTATTATGTTTTTTTGGCAAGCCTGTAACATCCCATCATTGATGTAAAATACCATTTAAAGCCAAAACAGGCAATTTACTAAGGAAATACATGTTTACACAATTATCAAGGTAGAGCTAAAAACATAGGACTGGTTTATGAAAGTGAATCATCACTGGTTCATGAATCGTTTTGAAATGATCTCCAATATTTAATGAAAGATTTGATTGACAGTGGTTGTCCTAGAGGCAAAGTTCCTCAGAATGAGGAGTTCTACCATATGGTATGAATGAAGTGGGCGTGTAGCAAAAAAATAGCGTGATATACAATCCTTTAATAACGTGAAAAACATGAAGGTGCCCTACTGTGGCGATTTCTTCTGAATTTCTCAAAGCCCTCTAGGGCTGTGTATCAAACAGGCCCAGCAAGTTTAGTTTCCATCGGCCTGTCTGACAGCGGCTCGAACTTCATTGGCCAACAGCGGCCATTTTTTTCAAAATATGTTAATGTACTCGTAGACAATCGCGGCACCTTGGACACAGCATGCCAGTTTTCAAGTCAATCAAACAGATGGTTGCGTAACTTTAGCCCTCTTTGTGTGTGTGTTTTTTTTTTTTTTATAGCGCCATTAAGTGGCCAGTTGCCGCGTCCTTATTCTTGTGACCACAGACCGAGACCGTACTTGGGTGTACTGAGTTTGGTGGAATTATCTCATTCCGTTCAAGAGGGAAAGGTATTAATTATTGACAGTCAGACTCCAGAGACTACAGATTTACTTTACTGGTTTGGTTGTGACCGGGCAAAAAAACAAGGAATAGTTCACAAAATAGTTAAAAAAAATTTTTTTTTAAAAATACACAAACATTTGAGTGAGGTTTGTCTTGACCCAATGATTACAACGATATAATAAACTTGAGTCTGTGACGAACGGTTTAGGAGTTCTGAACCATTATGTACTTTTGCACCATCAGGATGATTGGAGTGATCCTTGATATGACTAAATATTTAAAAAAATATTTAGTCATATCTCATATGGATGTATAAATACACATTTAGATTTACTTACTTCAGCTTTACCAGTCTGCACTCTACATTTGCAAACAGAGAAGAGATGATCTTCATTCCTGAGTCGCTGAGAATACTCTGACTTAGATCCAGCTCTTTCAGATTTGAAGGATTTAAATTTAAAGCTGTAGCTAAAGCATTGCAATCTTCTTCTGTTACCTTGGTGTTATTCAGACTGTATAATGAGAAAACTAAAGGTCAGTATTACCCAAGTAAAGATGTGTTAGATACTACATTAAGTGACAATTGATAATGATGATGCAAATACAAAAGAAACACATAGCAATTGATTCAGCACTCTTTTCACATAATAAATAAAATGCAGGTTTAAAAGCACTTGAACTTGTCATCATAACAACAATACAACTTACATCAGTTTGTTGAGTTTACAGTGTTTATCCTCCAGTACAGGAACGAGTTTCTTCAATCCTGAGTGTCCCAGTTGACATTCATTCAGATTCAGCTCTCTCAGGAGTAACAGGTTTTTACCCAGAACATCAGACAGATTCTGACAGACTTGCTCTGCTTCAGGATTCAAAAACCTGCAGAATGGAGATTCAACCAAATTGAATTAAATTCTTAAGTAAGCTTGATGTAGCATTTGATTCTAATGGAACAAGTATGAAATGGTTCATCTTGAATTTACTTTTATTGAAATATGTCAGTGCTACAGTACTTTTATCAAGTAAATTGCCTGCATATCATTCATTTTTTATTTTATTTCATCATGTATCACCTTATTGTTAGTTTACAGTCTGGATTCTGTAGTATATCAAGGAGATTTTCTACTCCTGATTGTCCAGGATCATTTCCTGTGAGATCCAGCTCTGTCAGGTGTGAAGGGTTTGATCTCAGAGCTGAAGCCAGAGCTTTATAACCTTCTTCTGTGATACTGCAGTCTGAGAGTCTACAGAAAAGAGATTTCAATCAAAAGTTGATCACTGAATATAGAGACAAGTGAAATGGCCAGTGTTAGACAGAGTTAAAGTCTAACATCAATGTGTTAGACATAAACTCACCTGAGTTTCTCTAGTTTATAGTTCTCTTTCAGTCCGCCAGAGAGCAGATTTACTCCTGAATCCTTAAGACTATTATTGCTTAGGTCAAAATCCTTCAGACTGCTGGAGTCTGAACTGAGAACTGAAGCCAGAGATGAACAGCTTTCCTCTGTTACCGCACACTGGCTGAGCCTGAAAATAAAAATTGTCAATGTATTTGATTAAAACTAGCTTCACCAATATGAGAAGCATGCTAGTGCCTCTTGAGGCCCAGGGAGTGAACTTTACTGCACATCTCTTACTATCAGGCCTTAGTTACAGTCTCACAGTTTCATGTCTCATGATTAGTTCAGATACAGTTAGCTGGATATTGCAATCTTTCATGATTCTTATTTCTCATCTCTTTTCATTTGGACCTTGCCACAATTAATTTGCTATGTTATAATTCACATGGCTTCTACAATATTGAAAAATCAGAGCAGATAGATCTACAACAAATCTAAATTTGTAGGTTTCATGAATTCATTATGGTTATGAGGGTGATGTAAATTAACCACATTTGTTTCTGAAACAAAGTAGATAGTATAGTGGTAAACTAATTTTAGTCGTCACAATTTGTTAATTAACTAATAGTATTGAGATATATTATTTATACACAAACTTTGTAAAGGATATCTAAATAACATATTTTGTCTGCTGTCACACAACTTACCTCAGTATCTCCAGTTTACACTTTACACTCTTCAGTCCAGAGCAGAGATGAATTACTCCTGAACTCTGTAGATTATTATTGTTCATATTCAGCTCTTCCAGATTGTTATCTGATTCGAGAGCTTTAGCCAGTCTCGAACAGCTTTTGTCTGTTAAGTCACAATCGTTTAACCTACAAGAAATAATTTATAAATAGAGTAAAATTTTGCTATATAGAAATATTATAAAATCAATTTAGTAATTTTAGACAAACAATAAAATATTCTAGGGTGGTGGGGTACACTGACAATACAGCTAATCTATTTCTGCTACATTAAAACAAACAAACATGATTGAATAAAATATATGTAATATTTAATTAAAAGGAGTTAAGTTTGATTTAACTTTCTTAATGAGTCTGTAGAGGTGGAGAATCTGGGAGTTAATGATGATTTGATGTGGAGTAAATAAGTATTCAAAGTTTGTCACATGACTCACACAGAGATCTGGAGGGCAAAACATCCATAGAACTGCAGCACAGATCTGTCAATTTTACACCTATTCATATCTACAAATATTTAGATTACCTCTAAAAAGAAGAATGAACTCAAAAAAATAAATAGATAAATGAACACAAGCTAAGATTTGTGAAGCCACCGCAGCATTTTAATCACTAAAATGGCTGGACATTGTAAAACGCTCAACATAAAAAACAAAGCTATATGTTTAACTGCAGTGATATTAAGAGATCAAATTCAGTATACTCCCTAATGATGATCGATACTACATAGATGCAAGCAGAATACAAGCTCGACACGCTATGTCAATATGATTTGCAGAATTTAATTTTAATGACGTTGTGTTTCTTCCTCTACAAAAACAATTGTTGAAAAACAGAATGTCCTGGGTGCTTAAAACTAGTTTATACATTTTTTACTATCTTAATCAAAAATGGTAATAGTTAACCAAAAAATTGTAAATAAATATGGTTGAATAACATTAGTAGTGTAGAACACAAACTCTTTATAATTGTTGTTTTATTTTGCACCGCCATTCATAGGGTTAATTCATAGGGTTTCAAAGCCCAGACGAGGAACTAGAGAGTGAGTTGGGCTGGTGCGCCTGTAATACATTTGTTCTGCGTTGCGACTGTCTGTCGTTCTTCAGACAATACAGTATACTTATATCTGGTAGATGAATAATAATTAATTACTTATGGAGGTTTGTGATAAATAAATTTTTCTTTTGAATTACTTTTTAGTCATACAATCATGTATTCAACCTGTGTCTTGGAGGCCCAGTCTCCTGCAGAGTTTAGCTCAAACCTTAATTAACACATGAACCAGCTAAGTAAGCTGTTCAGGATTATTTGAAATTCACAAGATGAAGCAGGTTGGATATAAAATTTGTAGGGCAGTGGGCCTTCAGGAGAAGGGTTGAAGACCTCTGCTTTAGATTACTTACAGAGCTCTTTTGGAGATTTTCACAACTTCCAACAGTCTAAAGAGACACTCGTCTGATTTCTTGAATTTCTGAAGCTCAAACTCCTCCATCTCCTCGTCTGATGTCAACAACACAAAGGCCAAAGCAGACCACTGGGCAGGTGAAAGGTCAGCAGATGAAATACTTCCTTCTCTAAAGTGGGTCTGAATCTCTTTCACCAGAGTTTGATCGTTCAGTTCATTCAGACAGTAGAACAGATTGATGGATCTTTCTGGAGACAGATTATCTTCAAATTTCTGTTTGATGTACTGCACTATCTCAGTTTTGCTCTGGTCATTGTCATCTTGCTGTGTCAATAGTCCTCGTAAGAGTAGTTGATTGGTCTGGAGTGACAAACCGAGGAGGAAGCGAAGGAAAAGGTCCAGGTGTCCAGTGTCACTCTCGAGCGCCTTGTCCACTGCAGTCTTGAGCAAATCAATCATGGCTTCATTTTTGTTTTCCTGTTCTGCAGACTCTTGAACAAACACACCTTTCTTGTTGATGTATAGAATCAGATATGAATAAAGGGTCTTCAGCAAATCAATCATGGTTTTATTTTTGCTTTCCTGTTCTGTAGACTCTTGAACAAACACACTTTTCTTGTTGATGTCTAGAAACAGATGTGCATAAAGAGCTGCAATAAACTCTTGAATGCTCAAGTGAACAAAGCAGTATGTGGTACCAACAGTGATCCCTGTTTCCTCCTTAAAGATCTGGGTACACATGCCTGAATACAGTGATGCTTTATAGACGTCAATACCACAGGATTCCAGGTCTGTGTCATAGAAGATCAGGTTGTTTCTTTCAAGCTGATGAAATGCCAGTTTCCCCAGTGAAAGGATGGCGTCTTTATCCCAGGAAACATCTGGTGTGTATTCTCCATCATACTTTCGGCTGCTCTGCTGGATCTGAAAGCGGAGAAAGTGTGTGTACATTTGTGTCAGAGTCTTGGGAGTGTCTTCTGTATTTGATTCCTGCAGTGTTTTAGAGGAATCTTCAGCCATATTGTTTTTTACATCATTATTTCTTTTCTCCTCTAAAATGTTCTGAAGAACAGTGGCTGAGATCCAGCAGAAGACTGGGATGTGGCACATGATAAAGAGACTCTTTGATTGTTTAACATGATCAATGATTTCATTGGCCTGATTCTCATCTGTGAATCTTCTTTTGAAGTACTCTTCCTTTTGTGCATCATTGAATCCTCGGATCTCTGTCACCCGGTCGATAAAGTCAGGAGGAATCTTACTGGCAGCTGCTGGTCTAGTGGTGATCCAGATGAGAGCAGAAGGAAACAGATTTCCCTTGATGAGGTTTGTCAGGAGAACATCCAGAGAGGCCGGTGATGATACATCACGCCATGTTTCATTACCATCAAACTTCAGGGGAAGACGACATTCATCCAATCCATCAAGGATGAACAAGACTTTGAATTGATTCCTTCTTGTAAGGTTCAGTCCTTTTGTCTCTGGGAAAAATGTAGATATAAGATCCATCAAACTTTGTGTTTCTTTCTCCTTTAAGTTCATTTCTCTGAAAGGAAGTGGAAATATGAAGCTGATATCTTGATTTTCTTTTCCTTCGGCCCAATCCAGAACAAACTTTTGCACGGAGACAGATTTTCCAATGCCAGCAACTCCTTTTGTCAGTACAGTTCTGATCTCCTTGTCTTGTTCAGGAGCTTCAAACAAATTTGTGCACTGAACTGGTATCTCTTGTGATTCATGATGCCTGGAAGCAACTTCAATCTGTCTGACCTCATGCTCAGTATTGATCCTTTCACTATAACCCTGAGTGATATAGAGATCTGTATAGATGTTATTCAGAAGTGTGGAGTCACCGTGCTTTGCAATTCCTTCAAACACACATTGATATTTCTTCTTTAGGCCACATTTTAGCTGATGAATGAAGAACAGCTCATCTAAACACATGAACAAATACAGATAGTTATAGTTTTCATTGTCTCTCCTACACTTATAAGTAATAATCTGACAGATGGTCATGAGTCTCTTACCTTTTAGAGTATCAGCAGCTTTATCTTCCTTCATCTCTCTCAGGAAGTGTAGTGTGAGATCAAGAGCTGCTTCTTTAATACTGCATCTGTTCTCATTAAAGTCCTTCACAATGTATCCTATGTCATCTTTTTGTAATATTTTCTTAAACTTTCCCAGCTCATTTTTCAAATAAGTGATTATTTTGCTCTCAAGATCCTACAAACAAAACAAAAAAATAAATAAAAAAAATTATTTTTTAATATAAAATATAATATTCTTTTGAAATAAAAGTAAAATCATAATTTTTTTATCAACATAACATTTTAATTAGCTGTCATTATTAATAAATAAAAATAAAATAAAATCACATTTGCATTCTTATTTTTTAAGTTCGTAAAATGAAGAGTAAATGGTCAAAAACAATTATAAAATACATTTTTACTTTTGCAGGAAACCATGATAAATAATCTATTGTTTGTTATAATTATTAAATATTTATGAAAATTTATGAAAGTTTTCTTACCTGGAAGATCCCCAGGAGATTGTCTGTGAAATGCTTGTGTTTCCTGTGAGTCTGGAAATCTGAATCTAATGTTTTATATTGAAGCCTGTTAGCAAATAAAATAAAGTAAAATACTGTATTTCCAGGAAAAACATTACCAAAATCTCCAGTAAATATTTTAGCAAAGACAAAAAAAAATACTCTTGTAAATATTTGAACTATACAGTTTTATGATAATTATTCTTCAATGCACATTCTAACACAATGTGACAAAAGATAAGAAACAAATGAAATACATTTTGGCTGGTGATGGGGTTTCCTCATTAAAGTTCGGTAGGCCACCATCTTTTGAACGGTCACTCTTCACAGACACAGAGCTGGACACGTGTGAGCCTGAGCTTTCACTAATAACACAAAGAACAGAGAGAAAAAAAACACTTCACTACAGGAAATACTTCAGTCTCATTTGAAGAGGACGTTTAATATTACAAATGGTAATTAAATACAGTATAGTTGTGTATTTATCCCTCTCATGACTGGATAGATGGATTTATTCATGGTTGGTTGAATGATCTTTGTTGGTAAATGTATGCCCTCTAGTCGTGTAGCTTTCTGTGTAATTGTGTTACTGGAAAGAAGCTCCAGACTGAGTTCAGTTCAATAAAGAGGAAATTAGACTAGCGGACACTGTATTCTGTGAATTATTGTTGTGTTTAGTTAAGTTTCATCACATAGACCATTGTAGAGAAATTATAACTCTAAAAAAATACCTTTTGATAGATGTCTTTTTCTCACTGAAATTTGGTAGGCCACCATCCTTTGAACGGTCACTCTTCACAGACACAGAGCTGGACACATGTGAGCCTGATCTTTCACTAATGACACAGAGAGAAGAAACTATTTAATAATAAAAGTGAATCTGTTTTTGATAACAAAACAAACTCTCTCTATTCTTTTCACAGACGGAATGCTGATGAGCAGTGGCGGCGTTTCGCAAAAACCTAGAGTATGGCATTCCGTCTGGGCATGTAGAACAACGACACCAAGCGAAAGGGGCATTCAAAAGTGTGGGGGCAGAATGTCAAGTGTAATACCAGTTTCTTTTTTCTTCAGACTTTTGTTGACAAGTTTTTGCTTAATTGGCTTAATATGCCATTTATTTTAAAGCAATGAAGCATAAAGAAAGAAATGCAGATGTTCAGTACTTTATATTGCACATGCAGGGGTTTTCCTGGCTTAAAACGAGGCAGAGGTGGTAAAATCCTGATCATGAAATTAGTATTATTTGTAGACTATCCCTGAGTCCACTGTTAAAAATAAATAATCCACCCGCCAACAGCCCAAACATATGATATGTTTCTCTGATTTAGATATCTGATCATCGCTGTGTTATCAGTTAAGCATGATAATATGAATAAAAAAAATTGAAAATAGTGCATGTTTTTGAGGGTAGTGAATATTTTCAATGTACAACAAAACTTGTTTATTATTCAACAAGAGAAATAGGCAGTTATTCATCATTGTGCAACACTATTTGGATACTACATGACAACTTACTTACAGTGCTTGACTTTTTTGTGAGAGAGGAGTGAAGAGTTTTTTGCCGTTTTGAACTCTGAAACTGATGGATTCGGCACGGGTGCGAGCATGGGTGTGTCGTAGGCTAATGCACGAGTGACTGATTACCATGGATACGTGAAAGTCACGTATGTAGATAGACTATCCCTGACTCTTTGGATTTTAAATCTCGATACACACCCGCAAAAACATCAGCTTGTCGTAGACACAGACACACTTGCCCTATGAAAAAGTGCGGGGTACGAATTAAATTTTTTATAAAAAGTGGGAAACCGTGTTGAATCAGCATCATATTATGTAAATTGCATTTATGACAAACAAAGAACTACACAGATGCATATATATCATAACGATCTATCAATAAATGCATACACGTTGGTCCTTGTCATCCGCTTTTGTTCTGACGCTGCGGAGATATACTGGGAGGAGCCGGTTTCATATGATTTTTAAAGGTGACTGAGGTGATCAGGAATTAGTGTACAGTTAATAACAAATTTTTAGGGGGGCTGGGTGAAAATTTAGGGGGGTTAAAGCCCTTCTAAAATCTTTAAGGGGCATGTTTAATCTGACCTCTGACTGCCAAGGTATGGCAACATACGCAAACGCTGCCCCTGCTGATGAGGCATTTGGCCAATCATAACTGTAAACTTATAATTTTTTAGATACATTTTAATGAAAAAAATCAATGTACCTATAATATAACATACTATTTTAGTACTGCCATATAACACTACTGGTGAAGGAGAAACGTCTCGGTTACATATGGTAACCCTCGTTCCCTGAGGGAGGGAACGGAGACGTAGGTCATGACTGACCAATAGGAATCTCGCTAGAGAGGCCAATCTACTTCGAGTGAAACTAAAACAAGCCAATACACATTGGCATGCAATCATTTGCAACAGCTGTGCAGCCTCGCAGCGCGGGTATTTAACAACAGCTGGTGTGATTGCACACTAGTTATTTGCTGAGGAGCCAAGCCTGAAAAAGCTGGCCGCCCCAGCGGGCGGCAGCAGATGTGGCGACGGGACCTACGTCTCTGTTTCCTCCCTCAGGGAACGAGGGTTACCATATGTAACCGAGACGTTCCCTATTGGTCAGTCACTACAACGTAGGTCATGACTGACCAATAGGAATCCCTATCAAAGCGGCACAGCTGCTGCACCCCATCCAGCGCCCCGTGCAAGCCTCTACACCTTCTTGCCTGGAAGGACGACAGGAGGAGGCTTACACAGAGTGAATCTGACACTGTTGTTCCGCGAGAAGAACACCACTCGACGAACAGGTTCCACTTCAGGGCGTAAACACGTCTCGTGGACGGCGCCCGTGCTGAAGTGATGGTGTTAAGTACCTCTGGGGGTAAGTCACCTAGAACCTCCGCGTCCCGTCCAGGGACCAGACATGGAGTTTCCAGAGGTCTGGGCGCGGGTGCCATAAGGTGCCCCGTCTCTGAGTCAGAAGATCCTTCCTCAGAGGAATGGGCCAGGGAGGGACTGTCACGAGGAGCATGAGTTCTGGGAACCAAGTCCGGGTGGGCCAATAGGGAGCCACCAGAAGAACCTGCTCCTCGTCCTCCCTGACTTTGCACAGTGTCTGCGCAAGTAGGCTCACTGGGGGAAACGCATATTTGCGAAGGCCCCGGGGCCAGCTGTGTGCCAGTGCGTCCGTGCTGAGTGTTCCCTCGGTCAGAGAGTAAAATAGCTGGCAGTGGGAGGTCTCTGAGGAGGCAAACAGGTCTACCTGAGCCTCCCCGAACTCTCTCCAGATCAGCTGAACCGCCTGGGGGTGGAGTCGCCATTCTCCCGGAAGCACAGCTCGTGATAGCTCGTCGGCCACACAGTTGAGCACGCCGGGGACATACATGGCTCGAAGCGACCTCAGATACTTCTGACTCCAGAGGAGGAGATGGCGGGCGTGTTGCGACATGAGACGGGAGCGTAGACCACCTTGTCGGTTGATGTACGCAACGGTCGCAGTGTTGTCCGTACGGACCAGCACGTCCCTGCCCTGTAGCGGCCTTTTCAAGCGGCTCAGAGCGAGATGTACTGCTAGCAACTCGAGGCAATTGATGTGCCAATGCAGTTGGGGGTCCGTCCACACCCCTGACACTGCATGCCCGTTGTACGTGGCACCCCAGCCGGTGGCAGAGGCAACTGTGAATACCACAGCATGCCTGGACACCTGTTCCAAGGGGACTGCTGCCCGCAGGAACAAGAGGTCTGACCACGGGCTGAAGGTCTGGCGGCATGCCGGTGTGACTGCCACCCGGTGAGTGCCGTGATGCCATGCCCATCTCGGGACTCGGCCGTGAAGCCAGTGCTGAAGCGGTCTCATATGAAGCAGGCCGAGCGGGTTTACCGCTGCTGCAGCTGCCATATGCCCAGGAGCCTCTGAAAGAATTTCAGTGGGACCGCCGTCCTGCCTTTGAACGTGTTCAAGCAGTCCAGCACCGACTGAGCACGCTGCTCTGTGAGGCGTGCTGTCTGGGCGACCGAATCCAACTCCATACCGAGATAAGAGATCCTCTGCACAGGGGAGAGTTGCTCTTTTCCCAGTTGACCAGAAGACCCAACTGACTGAGGTGCCTGAGCACGAGGTCCCTGTGTTCGCATAGCTGATCTCGAGAGTGTGCTAGTATGAGCCAGTCGTCGAGATAGTTGAGGATGCGAACGCCCTGTTCTCTCATGGGAACAAGGGCCCCCTCCGTGACTTTCGTGAAGACACAGGGGGACAGGGGACAGCCCGAAGGGTAAGACTTTGTACTAATATGCTCGACCCTCGAACGCAAAGCGCAGGAACGGCCTGTGTCGAGGAAGAATCGAGACATGAAAGTACGCGTCCTTCAGGTCGATCGCTGGAAACCAATCTTGGGGACGGATGCATTCAAAAATGCGTCTCTGCGTGAGCATTTTGAACGGTAGCCTGTGGAGGCTCAGATTCAAAACTCGCAGATCCAAGATCAGTCGTAACCCACCACCTTTCTTGGGTACAATGAAGTAGGGACTGTAGTGCCCTGACCTCATATCGGCTGGAGGGACCGGCTCTAACGCATCCTTCGCCAGTAGTGTTTGGAAGTTTTCCTCTCAGTCCTGCAGTTGCCACGCCCATTTTCCTTTGCCACTCAGCTCCCCACGCAGTTCACCACACCTTTAACTAATTAGCTCCAATCAGCCACAGACTTTATTAGACAGCACCTGTACACAGCCCTTTCTCTTTGTTTCCTGCCACATGGAGGAATCCGTGTGTTGCTGCTGGAAATTGTCTCCTGCCCTGTGTGCGTTATTGAACTATGTAAGTTCCATACGTTTCTCTTTTGATCGTATGTTAATTATGAGAATGTTCCCTTCTGTCTGTGTAAATGTACAAATATTTGATTGTCATTCAAATGGATTGTGGCCTTATATTGTGGCATTATGTTGCTAATTGTATCCCATATCATTTCTCTTTTAGAAACCACACACACACACATACACAAAGAAACCAAATAAAGAAAGAGTGTAATTAAAGTGACTGGACAAGACTGTTCTTATCGACACCTCCACTGGTCTCAAGCCAGCTACCTGCACATCCCTATCAAACCTCCTTTTCAAGTAGGACTGCGATCTCCGCACGCAAGACATGGGCATCGACTGCTCTCAATGTAGTGGAGTGGATGGCCCGAAACTTGGGGGGACGCCGGGCGAACTGAATCGCATACCCGAGCCTGATGGTACGAATGAGCCAGCGGGACGGACTGGGGAGCGCTAACCAGGCTCACAGACACCGTACAAGCGGGACCAAAGGGACCATAGGCGTACCCGGAGTGGGGCAGCGAAGTGGAACACAGGGACGCGGCTCGGGAGGCTCTCTCTGGGAGGCGGCCCGTAGCGGGGTTTGAGTGTGCTGTGCAGCACTTACCTGGTTCCACGGGGCAGGAGGTGGCTCGGTGGCGTTCTCGGACCGTACACAGCTGCCGGCTGGCGATAGAAGAGGCGGATGAGAGTGGTGAGGATTCCGTCCCCCTACTGCTCTCCGGGTCTTCTTCGGACCTAGAGATGATAGAAACGGCTCTGAAGATTTGGGTACCGCTGGTTTTAAGGCCAGCGGCGGAACAGAACAGTTTTCCACCCAGCCCTCTTCCGGGGGAAGGAGCGGTGGGGTCACCGTCTCCTATAGAGCAGTTCCATAAATCTCCGGGTCGCCCGTCCTGGGGCCACTTACCTCTACTGGTTTTACCACCCTTCTTGGCGGGGGCCTGGACGGGCGGGGCGGCCTGCCTGCGACTGGCTCGACGACGCCGTTTAGGTGGAGGCTGCTGCTGCGGCGCGGGAGCAGGGGCAGACACAGGAGGACGCCCCCGGCGACGAGCAGACTGAGGAGCCGCGGGCGATGGGGTGGAGGCAGCAGCTGACCGCGGCGGCAGGATGTGCTTGATAGCCTCATTCTGCTTTTGTACAGCCAAGAACTGCTGGGCAAAGTTCTCGACCGCGTCGCCGAAGAGGCCGGTCTGGGACACGGGGGAGTTAAGGAACCTGATCTTGTCGGTCTCCCGCATGTCAGCCAGACACAGCCAGAGATGGTGTTCCTGGACCACTAGTGTGGACATCGCACGACCCACTGACCGCGCGGTGACCTTCGCCGCATGAAGCGCGAGGTCCGTCGCCGCACGAAGTTCCTGGAGAACTTGCGGATCGAGACCACCCTCGTGCAGGTCCTTCAGTGTCTTGGCCTGATGAACCTGCAGCAACGCCATAGCGTGCATGGTAGAGGCAGCTTCCCCACAGGCTTTGTAGGCCTGGGTTCCTCACACCAGAGGGAGTCAGGGCACAGCTGCATTGCAGCGTTGCAGCGGCCCGCTCCACTGGCGGGATGCGCGTGTATCCCGTAGCTGCCCCGCCATCAAGGGTGGTGAGGGAGGAGGAGCCACCGAGACAGTTTCTGGCAGTAAAAGGTGCCATCCACATCTCTGTGAGCTCCTCATGCACTTCCGGGAAGAAAGGCACTGGGGTGGGTTGCTGAGAACCAGCGCGCACCACCCCGAGATACCAATCATCCAGCCTCAAGGGCTCGGGACACGGTGGAGGTTCCACTCGAGCCCGATCCTGTTGGCGGCCCGGGAAAGCATGGCCATCATCTCTGGGTCCGACTCGGGCATCGCTGGCACACCCGAAGGAGGCAGCGGCTCTGAGTCATCGTCCGTGGAGATGTCTGACCCACCCTCCGATGCAGTGATCGACATCTGGTCGTCGCGGGGAGCACCAAAGGAAACGACTGGTACACATCTCGAGGATGGTCCAGCACGTTTGGTTGGTAACTCAACTGGCTGCGGAGCGTGAGAGGAATGAGGGTTCCTAGGGGGTTGGTTCCCCGAAGGAAGCACACTCACTGTGATCCTCAGGTCTCCCGTGTTACCGCCCAAAGGCAGATACACGGGGACTCTGTCCCTTTGCAGGAACGAGAGTCTCGACCGCAGCTCCAAGATGGTCATCTTCCCACAATGGGTACATGACTCATCCACGAATGCTGCCCCAGCGTGTTCGAGGCCCAGACACACAAGGCAGCGATCGTGACCATCCCATAACCCCAGGTAACAACCACATCCAGAAACACACAGATAGAATGTCATCTTGAAAAAGACACAAATTATCTGTGTAAGCTCTTTTAGAGACTGCTCTCCTTGGTGCTGAAGCACGCAGGGGAACGGTCACGGCGAACACAGACAGGAATGTGCACCATGTGCGCGATTCTCTCTCGCTGGTCTTACCAGCCGTGAAAACGGCCGTTGAGCGCTTTAATCGCACACCTTACCAGCCGTAAAAACGGCCATTGAGCGCTTTAACCACGCACCTTACCAGCCGTGAAAACAGCTTTTTTGTTTGCTCAGTTTTAAAACAACAAACAAGAAGGGGGAGAGAGAGAAAAAAAGCAACGCAGTCTCATGAAAGTGCGTATCAATACCACGAATGTCATTTCTCGTGGCATTTACACGCCAAAAGTGATTTTTGCGTGCATATGCTACGCACTGAAAATCACTTGGGTAGGATTAGGGGAAGGGGGGGATGGGGGTGCGTGCGTATTACACGCCATAAAGTGCGTATCATATGCACGCGAAAACTGCGTATCATATACACGCAAAAACTGATTTTGGCGTATAAATGCCACGAGAAATGACATTCGTGGTATTGATACGCACTTTCATGAGATCGGGCTCTAAAAAAGACCGCTCGCGCTGCTGTGCCGTCACGCCCGCACCAAAGTGGAGAGATCCAGAAGAGGCTTGCTTTCAAATTCACTCTGTTCAGCATACGAAGTGCTTGGCTCCGAAGCAAAAAGCTAGTGTGCAATCACACCAGCTGCTGTTAAATACCCGCGCTGCGAGGCTGCACAGCTGTTGCAAATGATTGCATGCCAATGTGTATTGGCTTGTTTTAGTTTCACTCGAAGTAGATTGGCCTCTCTAGCGAGATTCCTATTGGTCAGTCATGACCTACGTTGTAGTGACTGACCGATAGGGAACTGTAAATTTGATTTAGACTAAATATTGATTTTCCTTTTCAGATTTTAGATGTTTATCATCTACAGGCCACAAAATATGTTTTTTATTAGGAAGTTCTGAAGTTCTGCAAAGCATTTCCAAATAAAATAATGCTTTGTTCTTCACAGGAAGAATCTAAAACTTCAGGCGTTTAAAATGATTGTGTGAAAACAGGCGCAGTCTTACCTCTGTTTCTCTGAGAGACTCATCTTAGAGAGTGAGTCCTTTCCTCGCTCGTCTGACATACTAAACTTCCATTGAAAACAGATCAGCTCTGGTTTGTGGAAACAATCAGTCGTTATAATGAAGAATGTTAAGTTAGCAATAACAACAAACACTATAACATCACATAGCGAGTCATGGCTCTAAATGTATTAGTGAATAGACATTTACAAAGCGTCTTAAATACATTGAGTGGGAAAATGAACTCAGTTTGTTATATTCTCTATTGCAGTTTAGCATAAGTTTACAATCATATTTAATTAGTATTAATTGTTGATTATTTTGTCATTTGATCATTATTTCTAGTTCACAATATATTTAATCATTTTCAAATGCTCCCTTATAGTCTATATGGGGGACATAGTGTCAAATGATTTATGACCCCTGATTTATGGTTTTGTGACAGGATATGCCCATGTATGGGGGTTTTATGACCACCAGGTGCTTTTATGAACATTGACTACACTCTAAGAAATAATTCCGTAAAATAACAGAAAAAGTACTGGCAGCTCATTACCCGGACTTTGTCCCGTAATTAAAAAACAGAAATTTTCTGTTAATTCACAGTGTGCCCACTGTAAATAAAACAGAAATTTTCTGTTATTTAATGGTGTATGTATAGTAAAAGACCAGACACTTTCTGTCATTTAATGATGTATTTATAGTAAAAAAACAGGACACTTTCTGTTATTTAATGATATAACTACAGTAAAAAAACACAAATATTAAATAAATCCGTAAAATAACAGAAAATGTACTGGCAGCTCATTACCCGGACTTTGTTCCGTAATTAAAAGATGAAAAATGTCTGTTAATTTATGGTTTTCCTACAGTAAAAATAAAACAGATGAATTTAGGCAATATACCTACAGCAAATAGAAATTTTACTTTTCTGTTAGTTAACAGTGTAATGATAACTTGTTGAAAACATTTCAAACAAATCTTCTGTGATTAAAAAATATTTTTATTTACTTATAGATCTACAACAATTCCAAGAAAACTAGAATATAAAGGAAAAAAAACACAAAAGGGAAAAGTATATATAGTTTCTCATCTCTAAATTGTATCAAGTCTGCCAATTGATGACACTTTGTTAACATTACAACAATCACATCCACTGAAAAAGACTCTTCTTGTCTTCAGGTAAGATGAAGGCTGTAAAAGAAATACAAAACACTATTACTGACATACAAAATGTGTCAAAACAAAGATTTTAGGTGGGGAAAACTCATCACTCACCAAGAAATGTGTAGTAAATTCTCCAGAGCCACCGGACTGATTGGACCAGGTTCTGGTAGGACTGCAGACTCGGGTTTAGCCACCAAAAACTACAGAGGGTAGAGAACAGTATGTGGCCTATCCATCAAGATGTTTCAAATTTAGTTGCAGTGTAATGGTTCTGTCTGCGGTTAACCGTACCTGTCTGTCTCGTGGCGAGAGGCCTGCATTATGGCCCAGCTGTCCCTCCAGGTTGTCGTTGTTCTCTCCGTGCCGACACAGGTAGAAGGTTCAGGGCTGGACGTAGATGTTCATCAGGTAGATTATACTGGATCTGTTTGATGAGGAAGTGCTGATCCCCGTCTATCGCCTAGATGAAGGAGTGATCGGTATGTTCAGTTAAAGTTCCATTTTGAGATTTGACAAAATCTAAAACTTTACATGGTTTTTGGAAGTTGTTCATACAACAGTTCATATAGCAGTCTTGGAGGAATGTATAGACGTTTGGTTTCCTTCATCTCAGCCTTTTCGACCTTCGTTCAGGATTTCTGCACAGAAAAGTTGGATATGAAGAAAAAAAAATAGATATATTTTAGCTACGCAAGACATTAAATGAAGGAAAATGAACTACAAAGTATCATGCAGACCAGGTTGAGGTTTAAAAACAATTGTACAGTATTTTACGTTCGTTAAATTATCAACTATAAATAATCAGCCATACCTAATTCTTTCAAATTCAAACACTGTATATAAAATGCTAAGACTTTTGTTTCCATTGGACTCCAATTGCATGTCATGTTAGCTTGTCTGCTCAACTATACATTATAATATGTTTAATTATTTTCAACTAAATAAACAGAAACACAATAACATAATCTATAAATCATTTAATTAAAAATGTGTTGCTTACCTTTATATGAACTCCAGGCAGGATAAGTGCCATTTTCTTCAGGTATTTTGTAGCTCACTGCCTCATTGGGGTAGTGATGTGGTCAATAATAACTTCTTGAATGACAGCAATCCTGAATGTCCACCACCTTAAACAAAAAAGATATTACAAAATGATATTACAATTATAAAGATATTACATTACACGATCATTTCAGAAAACCGCTTTAAATGGGTAGTTCACTTTAAATAGAAAATTCTGTCATCATTTACTCACCCTCAAGTTGTTTCAAACCTGTATGAATTTCTTTCTTCTGCTGAACACAAAGATATTTTGAAGAATGTCGGTAACCAAACAGTTAACTGGAGCCATTGACTTCCATAGTAGGAAAAAAAAAAATACTATGGAAGTCAATGGCTCCAGTAATGGTTTGGTTACTGACATTCTTCAAAATATCTTTGTGTTCAGCAGAAGAAAGAAATTCATACAGGTTTGAAACAACTTGAGGGTGAGTAAATGACAGAATTTTCATTTTAAAGTGAACTATTCCTTTAAACATAGTTGTTTAAATTTTCCCTATACAATTTGTATTTCTACTGACCATGTAAGCATACACATCTTTGAAGGGGGTATTCAGCAACCAACTTTTTCTATCAACATTTTTCCTCAGACTTTAAATTTAAATGTGTGTTGCCAGTTTTGAACACTCATAGTGCATTGTGATTAATAATACAAAAATGCTAATAAAAAATACAAACCTGTAAGCAGCATGCAGGTGGTGCTTGGGATGAAAATTACAGCAGCAAAGTCCTGTCAATTAGATACGAAAACAACAGAAAAACTATTAAACAAACTGAGGAGGGATCTGGTAAAGACCAACGTTACAGGCAGAAGAGTAACAGATAATAGCAGTCATGTTAAATGTAAATTAATATTTCGTGGTCATTATTTGTGTGTGTGTGTGTGTGTGTGTGTGTGTCAGTGCGTCGTCTAAAACAAAAACAAGTCTAACGTAAACATAACGTTAACTTACCTCATTTGGCAGAAAAGGTGGTGTTTTTCTTGATCCAGCTGTAACAGTTACTGCATCTTCACACACAGTATCTTCACGTTGTATCTTCATGCCTTTTAAATCAAGCTAGTCTTAATGGCCTTTACTTTTCTTGACGATTCCTCTGGTAGCTTATGTTTGAAGGCATTAAATTGCTCCAAAAACACTAACGTTACTGCATTTTATCACAACTGGTTAACGGATGCGCTCGTCAAGAAATAAACCGTATCACCCACAAATAAAAGTAAATAAACCAAATTACAACGAGGGCACACTATAACACATAGCTGCTATATCAGGGAACTTCCATGAGTGTACACTAAATCTTTTAATGTGTGACGATATAAAATGATAAATGCGACGGCTCCGACATTCATTTGCCTAACATGCCAGATGACAACTAAATAACGTTACGTTAACAGCTTATTTGAACATAAATTTCGTATTTTACCATAGAAGTGTCAGAATGGCTTCCACACACCCGAAATCCGACTTTAATAAGCAACTTTGGCCGCGATCATCTGCCTGTGTAATGGCGGTTGCGTCTTAAACTTTAAGCGCCGCCAGGTTTTTGTTCCCACAATGCAACGCGTGTAATTCAAAATACGGGTAAATGACCTGTAAAAGACAAATACGGAAAAATCCTTCAAATTTATATGGTACATTGGACCGTAGTTTTACGGAATTTTTTTACAGTGTATGTGTGTTTCCGGTGTGTTTATGGTTGTGTGATTATGACTACTATCTGCTTGGTTTGACAAGGAATGTTTTTCAGGGGGTGATTTTTATTATTGAGGATTAGGGTGGCCATACGTCCGGATTTTGGCCGGACAGTCCGGATTTTAAGCCCCCTGTCCGGCGTCCGGCGCAGCCTCAAGCCGGACACTCATTTGTCCTCCTTTTTGGAGTTGCGCTGAATTGTTGAAAAAAATTAACCTATAAAAAGCCCGCATAATGATAGCGGCTCTCTGATTCCCCTAAATTAGGCCGGTGACACACTGGCTGCGTGGCGTGAGCGTGGCGTTTTCTGTGTCTTTGCACATCAGAAGCGTGTCTGACGCGGCGCTGCTGACACGCATCACCCTGGTTCAACATATGGGAGAAAGTTGTGGAAGCCCTATACTTCGTGTTAAGCATAAAGCCTACTGATAAAGACAATGTCAGCACAGCAGTATTGACAGCAAAATAGACTACAGAATATTTCGTTCTGTCTTGACAGGTGCAATATTTGAAAATTGATAATTAGGCCTATTTATTTATTTATTTTAAATGAGGCCTATATTTATATCTGGATTTGTCAAAAAAGTAATTTATTAATATGTATTCGTGTACAAAATAACATAGAAACATATTTTCCTATTGTATTTTGCCTGGAAACGCTTCCCACACGCTTGCATGTCGCGTGAAAAATAGGCGTCGGTTCTATTTCTAGCATGAGACGCGCGTGTCACGCAGGCAGTGTGCAAGCTCACCTGTTAACATGGGAGCCGAAATAAAAACGGACACGCCACGCAGCTGCAGACGCGCACGCCACGCAGCCAGTGTGTCACCGGCCTTAGTTCAAATCTCTAGAGCCGCGCGTGCGAGACAGAACATACTGTATGCAGTGTTGCCAACTTAGCGACTTTGTCGCTATATTTAGCGACTTTTCAGACCCCTTTAGCGACATTTTTTCAAAAAAGCGACTAGCGACAAATCTAGCGACTTTTTCAGACAAACCTCAGTAACCTCCAAATGCTGTCAGTCGTGCGAGTGCGAGCGCGAGCTCTTGCTTTCTCCCTGCCGTCACTCTCTCTCTCTCTGCGTCTCCCCTGTTCAGTGAATGGGTGATGGGTGAGAGGAGCAGCGTGCGGATCATTCTTCTGTTGAGCAGACAGCAGTTTTTTTTTCCAGACGGACTTATCACTTATCTGCTTCTCTGTTGTTTTATATTTAAAAAATGTAGTTTGACCATTTTTATTTCCTTTTTTTCTTGTGCTTTCAACCAGTTCCCCAACTCTCTCAATTCAGATATTTTTAACATATCCTACAAAATTTTGTCATTCACTATACCATAGAGTCTACTTGTTCTATTGTCTGACAAAAAAAATAATATAGGAAATGAAAAGCTTTATTGGACATTCGGCTATATTATATGATATTAAAATACAGTATGTGAGCATGATTTTAGAGAGAAAACACATAGGCAGGCAGAACGCAAGAACGACGCGATGACGTCATGAATATGCTGATTGACGTATGACGTCATCTAGCGACATTTAGCGACTTTTAGGGAAGGCCTTAGCTACTTTCCGTTGAAAATAGTTGGCAACACTGACTGTATGTGCTCCAAACCGTGCAGCGCGCGGCAGAGAGCGAGAGACCTTGCGTGCCCTCAACACCAACTACGACAAATCCCCCCCCCCCTCCCCCGTTCAACAAAACCACCGATCACCAAAATATATGTGTCCTCCTTTTTGGTGTTATGGAAATGGCCACCCTATTGAGGATAATGTCAAAAGAACGATGAAATTATGAATATGAAGAGATCTGTCATGGATATGATTTTCAGATGATGATGAATGATTCATAAATTATTTGACACAATGTCCCCCATATAGACTACTCCCCTCAATACCTGTCCGTGTACGGTCCGTGTATCATCTGATCATTTAATTTCCAATTTGAAATTAAATAAGCAGAAACGAGAAAACTGCGCCTTTTTTCTGTTGTTTTTAAAAAAAAAATTAAAACTAAATTTCGGCTTGATTTTTAGTTTTTTAGTTCACATGAAAAAAAAAACGAATAAATTACTTCAAAATTTGTTTTTCACATGTGGGCGGTCATGAGAAACCCCATTCCGCCGATTGGTCAAGCAAATCTGAGCATGTGACGTCATCAGTTGTCTCTCAGGTCTGTTCAACAAAATAATAGTCCTCTACTATGGTTTGGCTACCACCTCTTAAACTGTACAGGGCAGTTCCCAGAACCCAGAACCTCTGACACGCTTGGCAAAAATTCTGGTGACACACTGGCTACATGACGTAAGTGTCTCAGCTGCGTGGCGTGTCCGTTTTTATTTTGGCTCCCATGTTAACAGGTTAGTCGTTCAACCAGAAGTACTACGCAGTTATACTACGTAAACTATCTCGAGGCCCACAGAGAAGGAAATGAATACTTGAATAAAGTCGTTATTTTTGTTTGCTTTTTGCACTCAAAAAGTATTCTCATTGACTGGATAAACTTAAGATTGAGCCACTGTAGTCACTTGGACTATTTTAAGGATTTCTTTAATAACTTTTCTGGGCCGGCAAGTTTCAATCCCTTAGAAGCCTATGGAGGATTGATCTAGCTCTCAGATTTAATCAAAAATATCTTCATTTGTGTTCCGAAGATGAACAGAAGTCTTACGGTGTTTGAACAACATGACGGTGAGTAATTATTGACAGAATTTTCATTTTGGGGTGAACTAACCCTTTAACTCAAGCAGACTATTTATTTCATTCGTTTGTTAAATAAGAGGCGATCTGATATGTGTTGTTTTTGAAATCAAGTGACCAAAGTGGCCGTTGTCGCTGCTATCAGTGGGGCGGACATAGAGGGTTTTCACCACATGTTACCAATCCGGAAGTCGACCATTTTGGAGGCACTGAACGTAAACAATGCCACTGAACTAAACCGACCCCTCAAATGTGGATTATTATTGCTGCTGAAAAATAGTAGAGCTTTGGTCTGTACTAATCGGTCGCACCAGGAAAAAAAACATTTCAAGTTCTAAAGACTGTCGAAAGTTAGGAGAATGAAGAGTTAAAGATAGTCACAGCATAAGCCACATGTGTAAATGAAGCGTTGACTATGGCTAAAATGTTGACGTAGTTAACTATGGCTACATTCACATTCTGTCAGTCCAAATCCGATTATCTTTGTATCCCGATTGAAACTGATCATCTTTGTATCCCGATTGGAACTGATCATCTTTGTATCCCGATTGGAACTGATCTAAAATGATGTCCACACTGTGTATCGCAACTGTTCAGACCTAATTTGTTTGTCCATGCAGCTCTTTGGCAATATGGCAATGACGTTGCGTTGAAGGAGGGGTTTGCATTTGCAATAAAGATGATGTCAATTTTACAACATTAAAATGTAAAGTGTTGCGCTGGACAACTGCGTCTTGAGCCTGCTGCAGGAGGCTGGTATTACAGCTTTTTTCCGCGTTCTTGTTTGCGCTCGTTTCAAGAATAATATTTTTCTGCTTGTCCGGCACTTTGCAACAACACAGCATTGTTTCGGCAGCGACTTTCATCATGTTCTCTATAACAACGTCTGACGTTTACATTTTACATGGTGTGAGAAAGTCACATACCACGCAAAATCCGATCAGAGCGTTTAGACTGACGCTGATGTCCTGATAAGTGATTTGAATATTATTTCAAACATGGATGTAGCTTGAAACAAATTTCATGCTTTTTTGGACTGCCAATCTGAACGTATCCTATGTCGGGATAAGAAATAGAAGGAAGAATTGCTGTAAGGGCTAGAGAAGCTAGCTCGTTCGGATCTTTACCATATTTTAACTTTAGTTTCTCAAAATTTCCGTGGTTTATTCGATTCAGTAGTAGGCCTACATAAACAGTGCGCAGTGTTGGGGAGTAACGGAATACATGTACCGGAGTTACGTATTCAGAATACAAATTATGAGTATTTGTATTCCGTTACAGTTACAATTTAAATAGTTGGTATTTAGAATACAGTTACATTGTTGAAATCAATGGATTACATTAGGATACTTCTCTGTTTCACGAGTTTATTCACTCTCTAGCTAAATAAAAACAAAAAAAAGCGCGGTTTGCGTGATCAGTCACAATGGAGTCGGAAGAGGAACAGAGGGAGCTATAGAGATGGAGCCGGAACAACAGAGCCAGGGCAAGAATGCGTTTCTATCTTGGAAATTCAAACAGCATTTCACATTAAAGGTCCCCTGACATGAAATTTTCACTTTCTGAGGTTTTTTAACATTAATAATAGTTCCCCTAGCCTGCATTTAGTCCCCTCGTGTCTAGAAATTTCAGTCGGTGTAAACCGAGTTTTGGCTATCTTTCTCTGCCTGTGAGAAAATGAGATCTCAGACGGCCTGATCTTAAATCTCCCCCTATATGACGTCATATGGGGGAATGTTACCTCCCCCTTCTCTGCTTTGCCCGCACAGAGACTTTGACCCGCCCATGAGAAAACGAGCTAGGAAGTAGGAACGCGCGCGCGCGCCCGCGATTTTAGTTTACCCTGGAGAGATATCATGGCGTGTGACCGATCGAAGCACAAAAGTTGAATAGAGAGATATAATGGCTTGCAAACGAGCGAAGCATGGCAGTTGATCAGTGTTTGGATGTACAAATGAACACAAAAGTATTTTTTAGTTACTTCATCCGAGCCTCTGAAGAAACAACCCAGATAGCAGGTGACTCTGGGCCGGATCCGCCTCCAAACCGGCAGATCCGTGTAACAGTCACACCCGTTTTACTGCCCCGTTCCAGATACGGCCCGCATGTAGTCTGTGTACATCAGGAGTAGGCGTGAGCATCCATCAGTCGGCGGAATCATAACAGTTCTGGCCCGGACTCGTCAGAACGAGCGCGCGAATTGTTTCCTTTTTTTTTTTTTTTTTTACCGGTTCATACCAGACCAGAAGTCAGTCGGCGGAATTGTAGTGGTTCTGGCCCGGGGCCGTCGGAACGAGCGCGCGAACTGTTGGTCTTTCTTTGGATCGTACTGCTGCAAGCTGTGTGGAAAGAGTTTATAACGGTGAGTTGAACGATGTCAAACAATCAAACTGTTTATTGTGCTTGTTTGTAAAGCTTGTTAACATAATTTCGGAATGTTTTGACTAGGTTTTAACTTCTTACGATGGCTAATTGACTGTCTTTTTTTGGATCAATTCGGACTGCAAGCTGTGTGGAAAGATCGAGTTTATAATAACGGTAAGTTGAACGATGTCAAACAATCAAACTGTTTAGTGTGCTTGTTTGTAAAGCTTGTTAACATCATTTCGGAATGTTTTGACCGGGTTTTAACTTACGATGGCTAATTTAAGAGGCATTGGCTAACGTACGCTTTTTAGCTGGGTTAGCTAACGTTAAATTATCTGAATGAACTGATAGCTAAGCTAGCTAGCATTAATTAACAACTTTGTGTGTAGCTAGCATAAAACATTAATGCTGTTTAACGTTGGTTAACTTAGAATGATGTATACGCTAGTTTTTAGGTCCTGTCAATTGGTTAAAAACCCATTTAATCCCAAATTTTTCCCAGACAGAAAAATATCCAAATCATGTGTCATTAGTATCCCTTTGAAACAATCAATCATATATATATATTTTTTTAATTTCATGGAAAAGTGTGTGAAAAAGTGAGTTTTATGATTGGTCACAATTGTGACCGGTGGGACACTATGTTGTATCAACCATTGGACAGACTGAATATATGTCTATTTGACCTGTGCAGTTTGTGTGTGTGTGCGCGTGTGGGGTGTGTGTGTGTGTGTGCATGTGATGTGGGGTGTGCGTGTGGTGTGCATGTGGGGTTTGCGTGTGTGTGGTGGTGTGCATGTGAGGTGGTGTGGTGTGCATATGGGGTGTGCATGTGTGTCGTGTGGGGTGTGTGTGCGCGTGTGGGGTGTGCGTGCGCGTGTGGGGTGTGTGTGCGTGTGGGGTGTGTGTGTGTGGTGTGCAAAACAGTGGGTTATTGGCTTGAATTAGAGGTAATTTTCAGAATGTTTGTTAATGACGGCTCATCAACCAATTGACTTTCTCTCTTAACAGAGGCTGTACGGAAGAACCAATGCTAGCAGCGCATCGGACAACGAGATCAACCAGCACGCCATCCGCTGGTTCAACCTGGCCTTTGACCGTGGAGGTGGCCGCAAAAGAACGTGCCATGGCCAGAGAGGCATTAACCGTGGTAAATTTTAGATAAATCATTGTGCTAGTCTTTTGCAGCAACATTTATGTTTTGTTTTTAACTTTGCAAATTGTTGTTAATAGGCATTGCAGCACTTGCAACAACCTTGCTCACTTTAACCGTCACTTTCAGTTGCTCACTCTGTCACGTTTGGTCACATGCACACAACACTGCCATTAAAAGACCTAACTTCGCTGCTCTTATATAACAGCACCTGTCATGCAGATATCCCTGAATGAATGAGAAGAGGAAGTGATCAAAGTTTTGAGTGTTACACAAGATTAAAGCACATTGATGATAATTGATCATGTGAAATATTATCATTCAGTGAGCAGTGACGAAATGCCAAATTTAGGGGGAATACGTCTGTTGTGTGCACTTCAACATTATCTTATCAATTAACATTTAGATAATCGGTTTTTGACATCTGTGAGGAAAAAAAAACACCCCACCTACAATATTTGAGCATGTTTGCGGTACAAGCCTGGGAGGGCAAATAAAACAATATAATCATTCATTAATTGCGGTAAAATGTTCACTTAGTCTGGATTTTGATTTTAGGTAAAATCTTCCAGCCCTAGTCCCCTTTAATATTACCAATTTCTGTGGATTTTATGTAATTTGTGATTGCCATTATCAGTTGAGTTCTTACATACTTTTATACTTTGCAGGAATGAACGCACCGGCCATCCCCCACTCTTCCACCACTGATGATTTGGGTGTTATGTGAGGGTTGTGGCAATACAATTTAAAATGTGTATTTTAAATAAAATTTAAAATGTCTCACTCATCTGTTCTATCACTTTCTTTGCTGAAATTCTGTGCAGGACAAATAGAAACAGTCTGTGTTACAGAGTGTAACAGCTTTGACTGTCCATGATTTTTAAATTCAAAAGAAAGAAAAGTAATCGAGTTTAAAATGTAAGGAAAAAGAAAACGCAAGTAAAACAAGAAATTTTAAGATTGGGTGGGAAGGGGTTTACGGTAGTAATATTTACCCATAACCATTGACGGCAACGTTGCCCAGTACGATTGCTCTAAAAGTTGCTCCTTGTATCATCAGCTTTAGTATACCTTGGTAATATACAAGTCACTATTTGTTATACATTATATAGACCAGTCAGTTAATAGAAACAAAAATCAACAGATTAATTGAGAATGAAAGTAACTGTTAGTAGCAGACTTCCATCCTATAATTGTAACAGTGCATGGGCATTAGCTCCTGCCATAAGTTCTGTGGTTGAAACTATCCCAGTAACCCTTTGGCTTCTCAGACAGAAATGGTATACCTTCAATGATATATATTACTAGGACCCATAGCACAAGCTGAATCATGCACAACATCTAAAAAAAATAAACTATCCCTTTAACTGAAAGAAATCTGTATTTTTGTATATGGTTTGTTTTGTGGGTATATAGATCAAGGTTATGACAGAGGCCAGAGGCGGTGTGAATCCGGGCCAGAACTAATAAATGGAGCTGGCCCAGTGCCGGTCCAGATGTGGCCCAGAGTATCTTGGAGACTCTGGGCCGGATCCAGTATGGAACTGGTCCAGATCTGGCCCACCTTTGGTCTAGATCTGGCCCACCTTCGGGCCAAATGACTATAAAATAATTCTCATCCGTTCTGGAGCTGGGCCAGTGCCGGCCCAGATGTGAAAACCGGATCCGCACCGGCATTGGCCCGTTGTGCTAAAGGACACCGGCCCAGGTCCGTTTTACAGATCTGGCCCAGAACTTATGAAGGATCTGGGCCGGGTTTCCCGATAACGCTCACTCTTAGCGCGCTAAGAAGACTCTTAAGGTATAACTTAACTGAAGGTATACCATTTCTAGGCGTGTTCCCCGAACTATACCTTAGAAAGCTGCTTAAGATATACCTTCTTACGTGCGACGTTACCGGGTGCTGTCCGTGGCGATGGTGCTGAATCTGTTGATATCGATGACTCGAGAATCAATTATTCTCTTGTACAGGGGCTGTTCATGTGAGAAAGCGCTGTTCTTTATAAAAGAAGCACTTCAGAAATAGTTGAAATTGCTTTTACAAGGACTCATGGGATATTATAAAAAATTATCCAAACTATAACAGCCTATAATAGCCTTGCCTACATATTTTAAAATTGCATCATATATTGCTGCCATAATAACCATTTAAATTTTTTATGTGCTTTCTTCTCTTTCCCATTTTTGAGGTGAGCTACGATGAAATATTGCTCTTGTAAATACTTTCAAACATTTCAGTAATAAAAGTGTACGTCATAGCTACGGTGCACGGTAGTGATCAAAAAGGATTTAAACAGTGAATTTTGAATCTCTTCTTGTAAACTCAGAGATGTGGATTCAGACGGCAATTAAATTACCACACGACCTGTTGGTCAAAATCAGTAATTTGGACAGAGATTTTTACGCGGGTTGGGTGAGAAAAAACACTGATATTATGGATTCGGACGGCACTAAAATGACTTACCCCTGTAAATGTTTACAATATTAGCGTCCGAATAGGACTTAACTGACAGTAGCCTATGCTTTCACTAGCCTTTAAAAGCGCTCTTTAATTAAAATAAATTGATAAAATTTTATTATATATAATAGGCTAATATAATTAAAATTCTAACAACAATCAGTGTAATGACAATTTTATTCTTTGCATGAAAACACTTGAATTAGCCTAATTGAACACTGTCTGTGTGTATTAAAACTTCAGAATTATATTCATATAGACATTTAACAGTGATAAGGTACAGCTAAGAGTGGTCCAGACCAACCTTCCGAAAGTATGACTTACAGAAGGTATACTTAACTAAGAACGTTTCGGGAAACACGTATTAACGATAAGGTACAGCTTAAGGTGTAACTTAAGAACGACGTAGCGTTAAGAAGGTTTCGGGAAACTCAGCCCTGGGCCAGATCTGGGCCGCATGATTTTTGCTATCTGGGAATGGGTTAATTTTATTTTCTCTGGAAATGCAACGACTGTTTCCTCAACATGGGCCAATACAGAGCTGGCCTTGATGAACGTCTGAAAATAAATCATAGCTACCAAGCAACAATTCAAGTTCAAGTTCAGACAGGTAATCTTTCTCTTAAAATCGTTCACTGTTGAAATGCATCAGTAGCCTAAGTCAAGCCAGTGTCTAAAATACCACCTTCACATCGTTTCTTTTAGTAGGATGAAAATAATCTTATTTAAATTGTGAACAAGGAACAATTTTTCACACAGTGCGAGTTTATCTGGACAACTCGTTATGAAATCAATGACGTTACACTGCACAAGGAAGCTCTTACTGTATATCGTCGTGTTTGCATTTGTGAAAGCATTAAAGAAAGCATTAGAGAGAGTGCAGAAACTGCGTTGCAATGATTAGATCTTCATTCTCGCGATCAACAGACTCATCTGCTCAATGCTCATAACAGCAACATTTTATGTGATGGGAATAGATCTAAATACTTTAAAAACTTCTCACGATTCATTAATCTCGATAGCTGTAATAGTAAAAACGTATAATGTCTGTAGAAAAAGTATTCGAGAGACTTTCACATGTAGCTATTTCATACACACTAAAAACTCATGGGTCAAAAATAACCCATAATGGGTTAATTTTGACCCAAATCCTGGGTTAAAAAGGGACCAACTAATTTCTGGGTTATTTCTGTTAACATGTTATTTCCTCTCTACACTGTTCATTACGGCATAAGCTGTTTTTACACTGTGGAATACGGTACAGGGTGTTTGTGGGGTGCGCATGTGCGGTGGTGGGGAGTGTGCAGGTGACGGTAATGGCGGTTGTATAAAACTTTGCCGGGCACTGAATAAAGTCAGTTCAAGTTATAAACGTTGTGTTTATTTTGAGTAACATGGTAGCAGAGAATGGTTGAATAATGGCAGCTAGTTATAAAATACCGCCGAAGTTTGATGAAGCCAGGCCATACGAGTGTTGGAAGAATGAAGTTAATATCTGGAAACGAGTTACCGATCTCGACAAAAAGAAGCAGGCCCTTGCTGTCGCTTTGGGGCTTGAAGGGAGAGCCCGTGAAACGGCGATGGAAATACCTGCGGAAGATTTGGACAGTGATAACGGTATGGCAACGTTGATGGAAAAGCTGGACGGCGTGTTCCTTAAAGAGGAAAAAGATCGTGCGTATGAAGCCTATTCATATTTTGATGGAATAACAAAAAATAGTTCCGTTTCCATGGAGGACTACATAATTGACTTCGAACAGCGATACAACCGGATGAAAAGGTATAATATGACGCTTCCTGATGCTGTACTGGCTTTTAAGCTGTTAGACACGGCCTGCCTCGACGATAAAAGCAGACAGCTAGCATTGACGGCCTGCACCGAGTTGACGTTCTCCTCCATGAAGTCGGCTCTAAAAAGGATTTTCGGGGGGAAAACGACAGGCTCGTCGTACGGAATTCAAGTGAGCCAGGATGTGGCGTTTTTCACTGAACAAAGACCACAAGGCAGAGGAAAACGGACCACAACATTCCAAAGTGGACAATTTAAGCAGCCATTACAAGGGACTAATCCACTGGATAAGTTCGGTAAGAGATCCAGATGTGCTATCTGCCAGTGTACATTTCATTGGGCTAAAGACTGTCCCCATAAGAAAACTGAACAAGTAAGAGTAACTGAAGATGCAAATGTAGAGGAATGTAACATTACATTGTTTACAAAGGCCGCCATCTCAGATGCAGAAATATTTATGACAGAATCATTGGGATCTGCAATTATTGACACTGCTTGTACCCGTACTGTGTGTGGAGAGAAATGGCTGGAAAGCTATATTGATGACCTCACCCAAGATCAAGTGAACCAGTTGAGGCAAACAGAAACTCCCAGTTGCAGACCATTTCGATTCGGAGATGGCAATTTGGTATATTCTACAAAAAATGTGAAATTACCAGCTAAAATAGGACTGACAAAATGCCAAATTGAAACTGAAGTTGTCATGGTTGACATTCCACTTTTGCTGAGTAAAACATCTTTGAAGAAAGCAGGGACCATTTTGGACATGGAAAAGGACAGTGCAGTGATGTTCAAACAATCAATTCCTCTTGAATTTACTAGTTCTGGACATTACTGTGTCGATATCAGAGACAAAGAAAACACAAAAGGTCAAATTGAAGAGGAAGTACTAACAGTGACAGAAAATATGTCTCCAGATGAGAAACGCAAAATCCTTCTGAAGCTCCACAAACAGTTTGGTCACGCGTCGGTAGACAGGCTACAGAGACTCATTCACAGTTCGGGAAACAACGACAAAGAGTGTTTTACTATTTTACAACAAATAGTATCCGATTGTGAAATATGCCAGAAGTACAAAAAGACAAAGCCAAAGCCTGCTGTGGGGCTGCCCTTAGCTTCGGAATATAACGAGACAGTGGCGGTGGATCTGCACGAGTTGGAGCCAGGTGTGTGGTATCTTCATATTATCGACCACTTCACACGTTTCAGCGCTGGGAACATTGTTAAAACGAAGAAGTCATCTGAAATTGTCAACTCTTTCATTCACACTTGGATAAGTGTCCATGGTGCTCCCCAGAGGCTTTACAGTGACAATGGTGGAGAATTCAACAACGAAGAGATCAGAGACATGGCCGAAAACTTTAACATTGAGACAAAAACAACAGCGGGATACAGTCCCTGGAGCAACGGGCTACTAGAGAGACATAATCAAACGCTCACTGAGATAATCCAGAAGGTAAAGAGAGAGAATGGCTGTGACTGGCACACTGCCCTTGACTGGGCCCTCATGGCCAAGAACAGCATGTTGAATGTTCATGGTTACAGTCCATATCAACTAGTGTTTGGGCAGAATCCTAACCTTCCTTCTGTTTTAGTTGACAAACTACCTGCTCTTGAAGGTACCACTATGAGTGCTAGAGTTGGAGAACACATTTCTGCTTTACATGCTTCTAGGAAAGCATTCACTGAAGCAGAGTCTTCAGAGCGAATACGAAGGGCAATACGTAAACAGCTCAGGCCCACAGACGACATGTATGTGACAGGAGACAAGGTCTATTACAAAAGAGCAGACTGTCCTGAGTGGAAGGGACCAGGGGTGGTTATCGGTCAAGATGGAGCTGTTGTATTTGTAAGACATGGTGGGACTCTTGTTAGAGTACATCAATCCAGGCTCTGCAAGATAAACACACAGGGTCAGGGATCTGCACAGCAAACTGTGCAAGACAACAGCGAGACAGCAAGTGAAAAATGCAGCGTAAACAATGGAGCAGAGAGCTCAGATGGTAAAGAAAACACAGACAGCGAACAGGAAAATATCAGTGATAATGAGGTGAATACAGGAGAAGTGGTTCATCCTAGTATGACACAAACAGAAGCAGATCACAATGTTTGTGGTAACCCCGTCTTTTCAGCTGGTGTGAAGTTAAGACCAGGACAGACCGTAACATTTATGAAACAGAATGGTGGTGGTTTACAGAGAGCCAGAGTTTTAGGCAGAGCAGGCAAAGCCTCTGGAAAATACAGAAACTGGTTTAATTTGCAACATATTGAACCTGATGGCAGTGATGGACAAAAGGAATCAGTAGATATGTCATGTGTTGATAATCTTGACTTTGAATCAACTGATGGGGAGACTGATGTACTCATAACCAAAGACATATCATTTGATGCAGCCAAACAAGATGAAATTTTGAATTGGAACAAAAACAATGTTTTTGAGGAAGTTGATGATGCAGGTCAAAAGTGTGTCTCTACAAGATGGGTATGTAGTCTCAAAGAAACTCCCAGTGGTATTGTGCCCAAAGCACGACTCGTAGCCAGAGGTTTTGAAGAGCTCAATATTCACGAGCTGCAGAAAGACTCCCCAACCTGTGCTTCTGACTCTCTGAGGCTATTATTAGCAGTAATATGTCAAAATAAGTGGCATATCCATTCTATGGACATCAAATCTGCTTTCTTACAGGGTATGCAGTTGTCTAGAGAAATATATGTCCGGCCCCCTCCTGAAGCTGGAAAAGAAGATATTCTATGGAAGCTAAACAAGTGTGTTTATGGCCTTGCTGATGCATCACTATATTGGTACAACAAGGTGAAAGAAATCATGCTGAGTACAGGCGGTAGAATGTCTCAAGTAGATCCAGCAGTATTTTATTGGTTGGATGAACAGTGTAAGGTCAGTGGAGTACTTGCATGTCATGTTGATGATTTTCTATGGGCAGGCTCAGAAAACTTCTCAGCAGATGTGATCCCCACATTGAAGTCTGCGTTCCATGTTGGACGTGAAGAACATACAAATTTCTGCTATGTGGGAATGGACTTTGTCACTATTAATGGTGTAGTTCATGTTCATCAGCATACTTACATTGAAAACCTACAGCCTATTCACCTGCAAGCAGCACGTGCAGTGCAGAGAGATACTTCTCTTAATGAGACTGAAAAGGAGCAGCTTAGGTCGAAAATAGGACAGATACTGTGGGTTGCAAGACAAACAAGACCAGACATTATGTTTGATGCAAGCAGCTTAGCGTCAAACATAAAAGATGCCACAGTTCAGTCTATTCATGAGACAAATAAGGTCATTAGAAAGATTAAATCCGAAAAGGTAACACTCAAGTTTCAGCATTTGGGAAATAATGATGCCCTGAACTTCATCGTTTTCAGTGATGCTTCCCTTGGAAATCTCCCTGATGGTGGCACACAGGGGGGAACATTGATTGGTCTCATGGGAGAAGGAGGAAAGTTTTCTCCTCTCTCTTGGCAATCTAAGAGAATTCGACGTGTGGTAAGGAGTACTCTGGCAGGAGAAACTCTGGCCCTGTCAGATGGAATCGATAATGCTGTTTTCTTGGCTACCCTCTTTTCTGAGCTCACAAGTGGAAATGCTGAACTGTTTGCTCCTCCTTTGATCTGCATTACGGACAATCACTCTCTGTTTGATGCCCTTAAGTCAGCAAAACAGGTCACAGAGAGACGTCTTCGACTGGAAATTAGCAGTATAAAAGAGCTAATACAGAGTAAAAGGGTAAAGAAGGTACTCTGGTCAGACACAAAAACTCAACTCGCTGACTGTCTTACCAAAAAGGGAGCGTCTACTCTGGTGTTATTGAAAACACTCAGTGAAGGGCTGTTGGAGCTATGGAAAGTACTCAGTTAAGGACTGTGGATAAGCTTAAATACATGTGTACACCTTACATGTGTTCAGTTGTATGTGAAACATTTATTTTTTTTGTTTTGTTTTTGTTTAAAGTATAGGGAGATTGTTAACATGTTATTTCCTCTCTACACTGTTCATTACGGCATAAGCTGTTTTTACACTGTGGAATACGGTACAGGGTGTTTGTGGGGTGCGCATGTGCGGTGGTGGGGAGTGTGCAGGTGACGGTAATGGCGGTTGTATAAAACTTTGCCGGGCACTGAATAAAGTCAGTTCAAGTTATAAACGTTGTGTTTATTTTGAGTAACAATTTCAACCCAGAAAATTGGGTTCTTCTTTTTGACCCACATTATGGGTTAAATACCTGACCCAAATGTTGGGTTTAAAAAACCCATCATTGTAGTTAACTATAACCCAACTTCTGGGTCAAAAGAACAACCCCAATATATGGGTTGAAATAGTTACTATGACAGTACTCTTTATTTCAAAAAATAAAACTTTGTTTTACATTATATCTGTCACGGTGTGGTGCAGGCAGAAGCGGAGGAGTCCAAAGTTCCAATTCAAATGTTTTACTAAAAGTACTTCCAAAAGGTACAGACAGGCAGGATGTACACACACTAAACAAGACTACAAAGTAGAACAGCTGATGATGATGATGATGATGGTAATTAACTAAACAGAACACAAACATTGGTCATGTCATGTTTGATAGTTTCCTCATCTAAGAAATCCTTCCTCGTTTATGTCTTCATCTGAAAGACAGAAAACAAGACAACAGCATTGTTAACAAGTCGAGACAATCTCACCAGTCACTCTTTGATTATCAAGCTAACATAATCACTTTTAATGGAATACTGTGGCTTTTTTGTTTTAATATGTGGCCCAATTTGCTAGTTAACTAATGTGGTTCTTTTGCAGCATTAACTTACCCATTTTTTGTGAATGACAGTCTATACTGTCCATGACATTAATGCAGAGATGAATCTGGCCCATTTTATGCATAACAGCTAACAGCTTAATATAAGGCACAAGTATCAAGGTGCTAGTCAGAGTAAAATGCTCACCTCTAAAATTTTCGATCAGCTCAGACTGTCAGACAGACAGTCGCCACTCGGTTAGCTTAACAGCGTCAAAGCTGTCCGTTGACCTGGAAAGAACATATCAATATAGATATAGCAATATAGTTAGCAAAAAAATTCAGGTGATATTCTCAATTCATTCAGTTAACGAACGCTCTGAGGTAAAGTGTTCAGACTGCAGACTCAGCAACGATTGTTTGTACAGTAAGTTAGCTAACGTTACAATGTATGGCCAGCAGCAATATTGTTATGTTTAATGACATTATGGAATTACACCTAATTTCATGAACTTATCGTTATTTTTAATCATTCAAATCTGGCTGTCTTTAATAACACCTTATTCTTTATCTTGACAAACTTTAGCACACGGACACGGGCCATTACCACGGGCCACGGTTAACACTTATCTCAACGTAGCAACTAAGCCATGGTAATTTTGTCAGCAAATGGTGCTAAACTAACAACGGGGATATTGACACATAAAAGTTTACGTTACATACAACAACACTGAAAATACTCGCTTACCTTAAATACACGATGAAGTTTCACCGAAGAAGCACAGTCCAAACGGATTGAGCGCGAACCGACGGTTATTTCAAACGATGACGACTGTGAGAAAATTCCAGAACTGCGCGAACGCGGGCGCGCGCGGGGGTAGAGAGGGAAAGAGGCGTTTCTTCTTGCTCTTCTCCTGAATTTCTGGCACACTGATTTTAAATAATATAGTGGCAAGGATGTAATATATGAACTTATATCTTCTATTTCTTAGTTAATATATCCATGTTTAGAGTGTGTTACTTTATTTCTCTTACAAATGGTGATACTGTTTTATCATAACGTTCACAATACACAAGTGTGATTGGTCATATTATGAACTATGTTGACATGATAATATAATAACTACATAAAATATACCCCTCCAACAAAAAATAGAGAGAGAGAGAGAGAGAGAGAGAGAGAGAGAGAGAGAGAGAGAGAGAGAGAGAAGAGAGAGAGAGAGAGAGAGAGAGAGAGAGAGAGAGAGAGAGAGAGAGAGAGAGGGGCCAACCCTATAACCCAGAACATGGGTTACTCTTTGAAAAATAACCCAGAAACCCAAACAACCCAGGAATTGGGTCAAAATATTAGCCCTATAACCCAGAAAAGAGTTGCTCTCTAAAAAAATAACCCATAATTTTGACCCAACACAAATAACCCAGAAAATGGGTTGAAGAAATAACCCAGGAGTTTTTAGTGTGTATGCACGCATGTCAGCCAATCACAGCAGTGGGCGGTTACACTGAGTCCCACAGCAGACACGCCCCTTCAAACAGAGTGTTCAAATCAGAGGCTAAAATCAGGCTAGGAAAAATGCCTTTTATTTCTAAATTATGACTATTGTTCATCTAAAAAACATACTAACATTATAAGGGCAACCCAGGAAACATTATAAAATAATAAAATAACCCCATGTCAGGGGACCTTTAAAGAAAGAGAAGGGAGAACGAAATATCTAGCCTAAATGTGCAGTGCAACCTCTGCTTGCCAGCAACCAGCTCCTTTTAGCGTCCAAAGACGCAACCTGAAGAAGCATCTTAAAGTAGGCCTAAGTTATCCTTCCCGTCCAGATCCAATGCTACCACATCTTTAAATTACTATAAGAATTATTTAAAGTTAACATTATAAAATATGTAGACCTACACCAAAAAAATAAATAATTTAAAATTGAGCAATTCCAGCGTTATGGACGCAACATTTGCAGTCAAAACTTGAAATAGAAATTCTTAGAAAATGCATTTAATACCAATATATTTAAAAACGTCTGTTTATATATCCATATACTCCCGTAATAAAGGAGTCCAGACATTAGAAAATATCTGTCTACAGATGCGTTTTCTATTTAATATGAGGGAAATAAACATGCGTGACACAAAAACGTGACTTTAACTATACTTCTGTGAATTACACTCTGCTCAAATATACCCACCGGACGAAGAAGGGTTGGCTCTCCACAGAACATAAAATATACATTTTATTAATTTTTTCGCGTTCGCATTTATGAGGAAAAAACAATGTTACGAACGTGACCACTCTGTAAGCGGCACTAAAAGACTGCTTTAAAACTTTCACGCAGAGACATCAAACAGAAGCACAAAACCTTTCTTTAAAGGGAATTTCGTTTTGTATTAATTGTATCTTAATTTTAATAAATGTTTCATCAACCAATGGATTTAATAAATAAGAAGTAGGCTAAATATTTCACGACACCGAGGCGCCGGCGTGTGAACTTGAGCTTGTCTCTTATGAACCGAAACTTACCGTAAGATTATTCTTGCCTCACAGTCACAGACATGTCTACATTTAAACAGAACAATTCAAAACGAAACAAAACAGACTGCGTTCTGCTTATGTAATCAGTATGAAATGCGCATTTTTCTCTGGTGCGTTCACTAGCTTACTGCAAAGATCGCGAGTCAGCATCGTCAACTTCATCTTTGCAGGCGACAGTGACACAGACAAAAAACACTTGTTTATTAATAAACAATTAAAATATCTCCTTGCTATATTTTACATATTAATAATCAATAGCCTACTTTTGCCGGTTCTTTGTGACAGCTTAGGTGCTTTATTGGCAGCGCCATCCCTACATATTACAACGTGTCACCACCGCATCATCTTTCTGCATTCCTACACTTATAAAATGCAATTCAATACGGAAGTAATCCAAGTATTCTGAATACAGTACTCAGATTGAGTAACGTAACGGAATACGTTACAAATTACATTTTGGGGCATGTATCCTGTATTCTGTAACGAAATACGTTTTAAAAGTATCCTTCCCAACACTGACAGTGCGCTCCATGCTGTTGTATACATCTGAGTGACTCCATAATGGCCGCGCATCCGGGTTACCGCCTAGAAAGTGACGTTGGTGAAAACCCTCTAGTGGTGCAAAAAACAACAACAATACTTCTTAGGGGGGATTAGAACCTCTGCCAAACTTGGAAAAAGTTCTGCCACTGGACCATTAAGTACATACAGTCGGATAGTAGAAAATAAATCAAAATTGGGAAAATATGATCAATATCTCCAGTTTACTGGATATTTTCCCAATTTAGCAAAGACAAAAGAAAAACGCTGGTAAATGTTTTAACTAGGCCTATATATGATAATTATTAATTTATACACTTTCTAACACAGTCTGTGACAAAAATAAGAATCAAATGAAATACCTTTGGTAAGTTTGGTTGGCCACCATCTCTTGACAAGTCACACTTCACCGACAAATGTATGCCCCCTTTTAAAGATAAAGTGTGTGTTAAATAAAGATGTGGACTTAAATATTTGATTTTAATAACAAATTATGTTCTTACACAAAAACAAATACATGAACGATCGTTCACTTAACACTGTTAATTATCTGCCTGTATAACTATAAATGTCTGGTTTAAAAATATTTTCAATTTTGCATGACAAAAACAACAGAATCTGGAAGCGAAAATGTAGAAAAACCTAAGAGAAACATATTTTTTAAGTTCGTGTTCATGAACTTAGGCCTAAAAACTACCGGCCCTCTGTAGGGTAAATTCAAATTGAAATCACACTTACATAGGCCTACAGCATAACAAAAATCCACATTTTATTCCCCAATCAATTGTAATCTAGAAAGCATCAAAATTTTCTTGCAGTCTTATCCACTAAAATGTCTATATAAAAAACACAATTTCTGTCCTTTACGCTTATTGTGCCCTGTCAGCGCGCGTCACCATAGCCTACATTCTCAAAATCTCTCGCTGGCATAGACGAATTGTGGATGAAATGTAAATAAATTACCGAAAATATTAAACTTGATTGGTGCTAAATTAAAATTCTGGGACACACATGAATCAAATCCAATGAGCAACGCGGTCTCTTGGTATCTCCGTTTGTTTATGTGTTTTCCCATAGACAGTAAAAGAAAGGTTTTCCCTCGTTACTTTCGTTTTCCTCTTCTTCTTGGGTTTTACTGACGGGTTTTGAAGCAGCTGAACATGTGCTTACCGCCACCTGCTGGAGCGTAAATTCTCTACTACAAATAGTTATAATTCCTGCAAGACGAACAAATAAATATTAAGTTAAACAAATACCATACTACAAACTATTTAGTAAACAAATTATATTATCTTAAGCTTCCTGTCCAACTGGTTTTTGGTTCCATCATTACTTTGCCCGGCTGATGGTCAGAAATACACTTCACATGGGATGAATTCAAACTGCAGATCAATTTTTCAATGTATTAGAAGACTGATGCAGCATTAAATCCTAAATAATAAAACACTATAATTATATGAGATTTGATTTCCTTGTGCTAATGTGTTTATGATTAAAATCAAATGTGCACACCGGACATGTCCAAATGTCCTGAATCAAAACCCAGATCCCAGTCTCATCTCTACTTTCTGTCTGTACATTTTCCTATAAAAATAAAAAGCACAAAATAAAGTTATATATAAAAGTGAAGTAATCTTTGTATTCAATTTGGTTGCACATTTTAAACACAACATGCTTTTCTATAAAGAGGAAAAAGATTTTTCTTAAAAAAAAAGTCTAACCCTGTGCTCATTCCCATTTGTTCTTATTTTTTTCTCTCCATCATTTCACAATAGGCTGGCTTTGTGCATGTTAATAACAACACACTGACTTGATTGACACTGATTTGACAATGATTACATACAGTGATGTGAGACTGGGTTATTTAACACTTGTCTGTATATTGGCCAGAATAACATGTTTATTCTTAAACAGTTCTTCTCAAAATATCTTGTATGACTTTTTAAGCTTCAAGTCTACACCTGGCTAGTGAACTAATGAATCTTTCAAACAAATACAAAAAAAAAAAATCTTGTTTTTAAGCTGTAGGCTGTACTGTACATAATGTATAGAAATGTTAACTGAAAATATGGTATGAAAAATATATTTAAAAAAAGTTATTGTAAGAAACAATGATTTAACTTACAATGTAGACAAAGTATACAGTTTGTATGTTATATTTGTGTGCTAAATTTTATTTGCTAAATCAGATTTAAGATCAGCAATATATACTTCATTATGTTTGTTTAATCTTAAAATCATCAGTATTGTTTGCAGGCTTTTAATTGAAAAGCCAGATTTCTGCTGACAGGACCCATTTATGATATGACCAGCCTCTTCTTCTTTCTTTATTCCTCCTGTAAAAAAAAATCATAATTTGCATGTTTCTGTTAATGCTGAATGGTCACTGAACAAAATAAACCTTTAAAAAACTATTTTCTGAGTTTGTGAACCAGCATTTGTGAATTTTGTTTTACTAAGTTTAAAATTCAAGTTTGAATAGGCTAAGATTTACATATTGAAATTAAGTATTTTTTTACTGTATTATTAATTTTTAAGTTATTTTTAAGACTTGCGTGCACTCATCCCTGCACTCCCAATGAGGTGTGACTGTGAGTGGTTTAGGAAGGCCTAGCTGATGACCATTTTAGAAGTAATTTTTTTATATATATATAAAAAAAAAAAAATGGGGTCCACGAATCCTCTCCTCTGGGAATAGCTATGGCATATCAGAAGTTATAATATATATATATATATATTGCGGCGTATGTCACTAAACAAACAAACCAAAACAACTAAAACGCCGCAGCAGGCTAAAACATGAGGATTTACACTGAAGACGCGTCACGCTGAAACATTGTAGGGTGAAGTCAGGTAAAATGAGACACTTTTTGGTAAATTGCATTTTAAACAACCTAAATCAGTTAAAATGTATTAAAAGTGTATGTGCTTTGATTAAATAAATTGTAATGAAGGCCACTATGGTGAAATTTTACCAATTTATTTATTTATTAACAAACTGTTCATCTTTAAACACCATCTGACACCATCTTCAGCAAACTGGAAGCGATCAGGTTGAGTGGGACACTTTGTTAGGAAAAGTGGGACACTATTTTATGGTTATAATGAACATGAGAAATACAACCCCACAAAGTTGGGTAAAAGGTAAATAAAACCAGAATACATGCATTAAAAATGTGTGGCGCATTATGAAGCGCAAAATACAATAACAGAGATCTTCAATTCATTTAAACTTGGAAGGATTTAAAAAAAATGCATTTCTAGGACTAATGCAAAAAATGTTAACATTGTAAACGTCATTCTACATTCAATGAATGGAACTTTCATTAAGCCTACATCTTTTTACCAACTTCAGTGAACACATCCAAGACAGATGAAGTCATCATCATCCATAAGTCCATTAAGCTCTCCACAGGACTCATGATACCACCGTTGGCAGTGGCAGCAAGCCACCCATTCCTCATTGGCCTTTGGGTCGCTTGCATCCCCATAGACCCTTTGCAACCAGTACAGGGGTCACTTCCCTTCCCTTTCCTACTTTGCTGTCTTTTCCTTTTCTGCGTTGCCCTGTTCTGTCCTGGATTGCTTTCTTCTCTCCCTCTCTGTCCCTCTCCTCTCTGTATGGGTGCCATATCTTGTGTATATTGAAGTTACCAACCTAAAATTTTATATTCAAACACATTATTAATACTTATTAATACTTATAACTTTAAAATGTTATCTTTTGTTCATGAAATGGTTGTATTGTGTTTGCTAGAATTAGCCCTAAAACTGTCCCGCTCAACCTGAAATGCACTGTCCCACTCAACCTAACACTGTCAGGTTGAGTGGGACAGTACTGTGAATCTAATTTTCACAAATATTTTATACAATTAGATGCTCATTGTTATTAATCTCTAATACACAGACAGTATAAATGTATGTAAAAGCAAAAGTTCTATTGTTACATTATAAGTGATGGAATTATCAACCTTATTATTCTAAAATAGATTTGCACTTGCCGGGTGGCTTACCATGAGTTCACAGGAGTCAAGCAATTTGAAAAATAACAACCAGACCACATCTGTGATGTCACACCAATCACAACCTTTATTTCATATCCAATAGACATTCAGCTACAACACAGTAACCATTGTTCTGATTGGCTTACAAAATTAACCCTTTCTACCTAAAAGCTTAAGTGTCCCACTTAACCTGATGTCCCACTCTACCTGAATTCACCCTACGTGTTGAGCCTCTTTATTACACTATCTCACATACATAGAAAAACCAAACACTTACTTGTGTGAAGCATTTGTAATCAGTGCAAAGGTAACTCAGAGACATCAATGAGAGATGTTAAAGGTCAACAGAAAGTTTCTCCCCATGCTCAACCCTGCAGCCATGATCCAAACCCAAGCTACCACACAGGTGAGCACAAACACATTAGGCTTGTTTGAGATGCGCCTTGCCTCGCCTGAAATGTAGGCGAGAGTAGGCGGCTGCAGTGAGAGGAGGAGTGAAAAGCGCAGGCAAGACGGACAGATCTCTCTTCTCCCAGTGGATCAGACACCTGTGAGATCAATGATGGATATCGCGGGATTCACGCTCGTGCACAGTGTTGCTAATAAACTGGATGTAATTTAAGTTCTGTTGCTTTTATATGAAAATAAATATAATGAACAAGACACCCAAAGTACTTGTTATTTAATTCCATTCCAAATGAGTGTTTATCAATCATTTTTTCTTTAATACAGACATAGGCTATGTGTTTTTTTTTATATATATAATAAAATGACATTGCATAACCCATAGAGATCACACTGTTCGAGAGTTTGGGAATATTCACACATAACATATACACATAAAACATGATATCCGAGTTTTAAAATCAAACATTTTAATAAACATCAGGGTTGTTTAAACCAATGAGCATTAAGCTGTGTCGTCAGTAAGTCGTTTCCCGGTCAGGGGATCTCTGGATAATCCGTAATTCGTTTATAATAATAAAACGAAAATACCGTTTTTCTGTTTTTTGTTTCAAAACGAAAAACCAAATAACCGTTTTTGGTGTCAGAATTAAAAAACGAAAACCCAATTAAAAACGGCCCGTTTTTCGTTTTTTGCCATCATTTTTATCGTTATTCCTTTTTGAACAAAAAATGAAGAGAGTCTTTGAACTTCAGTCAATTAGTTTTTCGTTTATAAACCAAAAACGGAAGTCACGTGGTCTATTCCTTTTTTGGAAGCGGCACTAACCGGAAACACTTTCAAAATAAAAGTAGCTATAATTAGCGAGGTGCTTGTAGACTAAAACTGAACTAATAGCATTTTTTAGTACAAGTACAGTAGCACTGGGTGTTGAAAAAAACACTTTAGTTAACTGAAATAAAAATTAAAACTAATAAAATAATAACTCTGGCTGTTAGGGAGAATTAAACATTTGTAAGACCATTGGTGACCTGTAACTTCAGATTAAGACAAGTGAACTCATTTTATATGTATCTTAGGATAGGAGGTAGCCTATTTATTTGTAAATTTATATTATTCAATTCACATTTTAGTTTTGTAACATATTTATAGCCCTTCTTGCTATGTGGAAGCTCGACCAGCAGAGGTCACTCTACCCCCTTCTGTGCACAACAGGCAACAAGGGTTTGACCTTTTGACTTGTGTTTATATCAAAACAAAACTCTTCCAAAACAAATCTATAAAGTTGTATACTTTTTATTTTCCTTTGCATTTTTCTCCAGTGTAAAGTAGATGAAATATTTTCTTATGCAGCTAGTAGTTCTCATTAGTTATGTAGACCGTGTAAAACCTAGCATTACCCAGTCAATATTTTCAGATCTTTTATTGCTTTTTTGGGTTTAATTCTGTTTGGTGAACCACCAGGGAAAGGCAGTGCTCTGTACCTTTGGTACTTGTGTAAAGTAAAATAAAAGTGAAGTTTTTGAAATTTGAACCATCATATTGGAAAATGATGAATTGCTTTACTCATGGCAGGGGCCTTGTCTGGACCACTTGCCATGAAGGTTGTTTAGTCAGTGCTGCACCACAGCCTGAGGAGCTGGATAACATGTTGCGCCAGACACATTTTACACTTAACAAGAGTATTACTATACTCATTTGTTTTATTATTTATTTAATTATAAATTGATTTGGGGATGCCACAGACACCATACAACAGAACAGACACCACAGAGAAATGACAACACCAGTAAGAGAACGGGGATGGGGGCCTGAGGAAGAGAAAAGACAAACAAACACAAAACCAAGAGACAACCAGCCAAATAACAGCAATAAACAGCTAACGTAAGAAAACAACTGAGAGAGAATCAAAAGAAGAAACAGTCAAGCAAATTAAATGAACACAGCACAGCCATGAGAACTAGAAAAACAACAATACATTTAAATAAATAACTTAACCCTCTGGGGTCCTTCGTTTCAGAGTCACACTCAGGACCTTCGGGTCCAAATGGGCCGGAAGGGTTGAATTCATATTTATTAAAACAAAATCATCATTTTTTTTTTCTTACTTGTTTTTTTTATAATATTTTTTCTTTTCTTTTTTGGGTGTTTTGAGATAATTAAATGATTTATAATTAATATTTATGCAACAATTATGACCCCCCCCCCCCCCCCCATTTAATATAATAGAAAATTATTTTAAAAAATATATATATTTTTCTTTAAAGCTGCATTTCATTTTAGAGTCAAGCCTAGGCCTCATGAAAGCAATTTTTGAAATGAGATGGATGCCATCTGGTGGACAAACTGAGCATTTAAAAAATGCAAAACACATATGTAATCTGAATTTATTAGTGTTTACGTGTATAAAAGTGTGTGTGGTGTGTGTGTGTGTGTGTGTGTGTGTGTGTGTGTGTGGTGTGTGTGTGTGTGTGTGTGTGTGTGTGTGTGTGTGTGTGTGTGTGTGTGTGTGTGTGTGTGTGTGTGTGTGTGTGTGTGTGTGTGTGTGTGTGTGTGTGTGTGTGTGTGTGTGTGTGTGTGTGTGTGTGTGTGTGTGTATGTGTCTGTTTTGCACTCTTGATGTTTTATAGATTCACCCCTTCACTATTGTGTGCTTTTTTCTGGATCGTGGCTGATTTGTAGATTGTACGCACAAAAAAGATTATTCAAATCCTGTTCATACCAAGTACCATCAAAGTCACCAAATTTCAGACCATTCCGATGAAGCTATGATTTAAAAAAAAATGTTTTTAAATGATTCGGGTCCATTTGGGCCGAAAAGCATAAAGAATACTACATGTGACAACAACAACAAAAAAATTGTTTGGGTGAATGTTACATTTTTACCATAAACATAATAGTAGTATTGTTTGTTGGGCTGGTGATAAAGGAAAATCAACCACTAATTTGTGCCCTGGTCACTCCTTTTAACAGTTTCCATTACACTCCATTTAGTGGCACTTGTGTCCCACTATTTCCAACAGAAGCATTACTAGTGGGTGCCGCACTTGTAGAACCAAAGTCACAATTAGTCTTAGTACACACTTATTTCAATATCCAATTCCACAAAAGTAGTGCCACAGTTCAAAGATGTGGCTTACCATAAACCATGATGTAAATATCTGAAAGTGACAAGGCCCTTTTCTGGTGCCGGAGGAAGGAGTGGTGTGCTGCTTTGTCCTGCAAGTCCAGCATTTATTTGAAGAGAGAGTGATGGTAGGTGATGGGGCCAGTCTTGATACTATCATCAGTCCTTAAACCCTGCACACAGTGGACAGGCTCACAGCCTCTATTGGGTCAAATCTGGAAGGTCCTGAGATGAGTACCAGGGAGAAAAACTAAATGATTTAACTTTTATTTTACTTTACACAAGTACCAAGAGTACAGAGCACTGCCTTTCCCTGGTGGTTCATCAAACAGAATTAAACCCAAAAAAGCACTTAAAGATCTGAAAGTCCCAGAGCTAGAGATCATTTTAGACTGAGTAATGCTATAGGTTTCACACACAAGTCTACATAGGCCTAACTATGAGAACTACAAGCTGCATAAAAAATATTTAATCTACTTAACTAACATAATAAGTAGGCTATATTACACTGTAGAAAAATGCAAAGGAAAATAAAAAGAATACAACTTTATAGATTTGTTTTGGAAGAGTTTTGTTTTGACACAGAAGGTGTAACAGTAGATGGTGGAAGCTGAGCGTGTTTAGCAGATATAGTGCCATAGAAAGAGGAGCTGGAAGGTGAAGTTCTGCACACCCTTCAAACTCAGTGATCAGCTTCTGTTGGTAGCAGTGCTTGAAGGGGGTAGAGAAGGGGGTAGAAAGACCTCTGCTGGTTGAGCTTCCACATATGGCGCTTTTCCACTGCATTGTACGGTACGGTTCGGTTCGGTACGGCACGCTTTGGCGCTTTTCCACTGCATGGTACGGTACGGTTCGGTTCGGTACGGCTCACTTGTGGTGCTTTTCCACTGCATGGTACGGTACGGTACGGGGCGCTTCGGCGCGCTTAAATGGTACCTGATCTGTTGAGGTTCCAAGCGTACCGTACCGGTACTAAAATGTGACGTGAAACACTGCAGATCACTGATTGGTCAGACAGACAGACAGAATCGTCACTACCAGCGTCATTGGATTTGCGACACGAGACCGCTATACAGAGTCATATAACCAGTAGACAACAGCCAACACGGTAGCACCTGTGTTTTACTTACTTGAAAAAACAGAAGAGATCAACACTTTAAAAAGGAAATGGCTGAATCGTGGTCGAGGTGCAGACAATCCTCTCGTTGGTTGCCTAGGAGCGGGTCCAGCGAGAGCTGGATGGGGCAAAACAGAATGAAAAAGTGTTCCAAGTAGCAGCTAGCTCAGCTCTTAGCCGCACACGGCTATCACCGGACCTACAAACAGTGTAACGATCAGTCCCACCCACTTTGAATGGGTACTAACTGCAGTGGAAAAGCAACCGAGCTAGCGAACCGAACCGTACCGTACCGAGTCGTACCACGCAGTGGAAAAGCGAAGCCGAACCGTACCGTTCCGCGCCGAATCGAACCGTACCGAACCGAGCGTACCATGCAGTGGAAAAGCGCCAATAGCAAGAAGGGCTATAAATAATATGTTCCAAAACTAAAATGTGAATTAAATAATAGAAACTTATAAATAAATAGGCTACCTGCTACCTGAGTTCACTTGTCTTAATCGGAAGTTACAGGTCACCAATGGTCTTACAAATGTTTAATTCTCCCTAACAGCCAGAGTTATTATTTTATTATTTTTAATTTTTATTTCAGTTAACTAAAGTGTTTTTTTCAACACCCAGTGCTACTGTACTTGTACTAAAAAATGCTATTAGTTCACTTTTAGTCTACAATCACCTCGCTAACTATAGCTACTTTTATTTTGAAAGTGTTTCCGGTTAGTGCCGCTTCCAAAAAAGGAATAGACCTCGTGACTTCCGTTTTTGGTTTATAAACGAAAAACGAATTGACTGAAGTTCAAAGACTATCTTCATTTTTTGTTCAAAAAGGAATAACGATAAAAATGATCGCCAAAAACGAAAAACGGGCCGTTTTTAATTGGTTTTTCGTTTTTTGATTCTGACACCAAAAACGGTTATTTGGTTTTTCGTTTTGAAACAAAAAACAGAAAAACGGTATTTTCGTTTTATTATTACAAACGAATTACGGATTATCCACAGATCCCCTGACCTTTCCCATCATGCTTTTGATCAGCGCAGTCGGTGGAGAGCAACTGCGCGCGACTGCAGAATCCGGCACGTGCGCCTTGCGCTCGCGAGAGCTTTTTGACACACGTCAGCATGACATCAGAGCAAGGCGGATATGGCAAGCCAAGAGGCTCAGAATTACGCCATAGATTAATCGCGTTTAGAGCCAAACGCCGTCCAATACGGCGTTTTAAACCGTATTGGACGCCGTAAATCTAATTACAAACGGCGTAAAAGACGCGCGAAATACGTCAATGACGCCGTATTTGGCGGCGTTTTAGTGTGCATGGAAAGCGCTGCTTTTTACGCCGTTCATCTTGCCATATGACGGCGTAAAAAACGCCGTTTTGGTTGAACAGAGCGCGCGTTATTTTACGGCGTTTTGCTAATAGTATAATGAGTAACGCCCACTGTTTTACACAGCCAGTAAGTTTGAACTGTTCTCTCCCAATCAATGATGAACTGAGTCAGACTAGACCAATTCAGCACGGATCATTATAGCCAAGGATCAATCGAATCTGTGAATGGTTTATTATTTTTTGTGTAGGGGCCTACAAGAAAACAAACAGCTTTCCTTTCCGTGAACTTGCCTCTTAAAAGCGATCATTTTCACCATGAACCGAAATAAATTTTGTGTATAGATAGGCTATTTATTACCTTTATAGGGTATGATTTTATCCTGTTTTTTTTTTTCTTGTTCACTACAGGTGCATACGATGATGATTCTGTTCTTTTTGCAGCTATTTGTGCATGCAGGCTAAAACTAAACCCCTGGGAAAAATGTTTGTGTTTTAATGGGTCACAGACACGTGTAAATTTTAATTTAACAATCTTGTCGGTTAATGAATGGAGATGATCGCGTCGGTTGAAGGTCGCAGGGAAAAAAAAACCTAAATGAATCCAATTTGTTGATAAAAGGAAACATTTCTAATTTTCGTTTAGTTTAAGTTGTTCAACTAATAGGCTACTATATCTTCCTTTATTTCCGGTTTATGTCGATTAGCATAACTGTTTTTAATAGTTTTAGTTTTAGTAAACTAACCCTGAACACCCACAGATCTGTAGCCTAAATTTTGCTCTTTTAAGACACTAATATTTACAAATATATATATGTTTGTCATAAAATAATTTATCAATGGATTATTTTATAGGCTAACCCAGTGGTTTTCAAACTTTTTCAAGAGGGACCTTTTTTTTTTTTACGCGACCCATAGGCTTATGCGCAGAAAAAAAATTATCTCAGCACTTTTTTAAACATTTTATGATACACGTGCACTTGTTGATCCTTGACCCGATTCTGAAATAATTTGATCAAGCTATAGGCCTGCCTACATAGATAGGCTACATGAATTTTATGTAGAATGGTATATTCTAAATTCGAATATGTATTCGAATAGTTTTAAAAAACAGAATTTAGAAGGTGAAAATTAATATTCGAATGTGGAAAAACATGCCCGCGGTATCAGAGGCGCGGCTGTATGCTTTGCGAGTGAGCGCTGCCTGGGGGATCAGAGACAGGTCACAGGAGTCGCACTGGCACAGCACTGCTGAAAGTTTTTTTATTTTCTTACTCTTATTTATTGCATGAATAAGGTAGGTTAGATACAGCAGTTCCATGCACTGCAGGCTTCCACTGGTTTGATTATTTACCGTTTCATGTCAAGGAAAATTTCCATGTTCACCAGCACAGCTCGCTCGGAGCGTTCGATGTCGGTTCTAGCTACTGTAAAACTTCAATTAATGTTAATAATATTTGTTTCAATCACTGAATGAAGCCTGCTATATTTGGGACAAGAGTCGCGACCTTAAATTGCTTGTGCAAAACTCTTGATCATCACTCAACACAGGGCCGGTGTTGTGCCTAATTCCGACCCCCCGGCTGAAGAATACCCCCCTTCGCGTGCACGCGGACAGTACCGCCGTGTTTCCTGTAGATGGCAGTTAAAACACGCAATGTTCGGTCAAATGCTTCACTGATCCCTACTCCAAACGTTCAAATTAAAGAAAGACTACGGATTGTCCTGTAGGTGGCAGTATAAACTCAGAAACGTAATGAATAGCTTGTAAAGGAGACTGGCATGTCCGTTGCAAATCTCTTTTGATAAACGCGTCGATGGCGTCTTTGTTCCAGTTTTTCTTCTTTTTTCTTTTATTTTCTGCTTGGATGCAAACCTAGCTGGCCTATGTATTGGCTGTTATTCTACTTACACCGAAATATTTATAATATTCCAATAAAATTATGAACTATAATAATAATAATAAAAAAAATATTGCATGAATCAGAATCAGAATTAGCTGTATTGCCAAGTGTGCTTGAATCAAGCCTTGAGCAAACACAAGGATTTTGTCTTGGTACTGAAGCTTCCAGTGCACATATACAGAAACACAACAAGAAACATAGTAATACAATAAAATATTAAAGTATAAAGACATGATAGGTTTAGTCATAATGAACATTTACAGATTATGAACATATTTACAGTAATTTCTTGTAGTAATTTCTTCTCTCTAAATACACAAATGGTTCATAAAATGGGTCTGATACACCTACAGCAGCAATACTGTGTGTAAAATGCTACATTTCACTCTATTAGCATGGGCAGATTTAGTTATAAGGGGGGTATTATTTGGGCAGGCCCGTTTTTACCCACCTGCCTGGATTATACCCCCCTATTTCTTCTCTCTAAATACACAAATGATTTCTAAAATGGGTCTGATACACCTACACCAGCAATACTGTGTGTCAAATGCTACATTTCACTCTATTAGCATGGCCAGATTTAGTTATAAGGCAACCCAGTCTCACGGCAGTTCGTGACATAGTCACGAAATTTAATGTATTGATTCGTGTTCATGGACACGAATTTCCCTTTTTTTTCGTGTCACTCAGCACGACTTTCAATCCAATGTATTTCAATGGGACCTATTTTTCGTGCCTGCACCACGTTTTTCTTTCGAGGGCACGTATTGTTTTTTCTCAATTCGTAATCATTTTGCAAACTTTAGGGTACACTACCAACATTTAATCAGGAGATTTTAATCCTTGTTTTTATTGCTTTATATTCGGTAGGCTAAGTTACGCAACATGAATGATGATTCGTGTCCATGAGCGCGAATTTTCTTCTTTTTGATCGTGTCACTCAGCACGACTTTCAATCCAATGTATTTCAATGAATATGGGACATGTTTTTCTTTCGAGAGCACAGTATTGTTTTTTCTCAATTTTGTGAACTTTATGGGTTGGCCTACACTACCAACATTTAATCAGGAGATTTGAATCCTTGTTTTTTGCTTTATATTCGGTAGGCTACGCAACATCAAATGATGATTCGTGTCCATGGGCACGAATTTCCTTCTTTTTTTCGTGTCACTCAACACGACTTTCAAGCCAACGTATTTCAATGGGACATATTTTTCGTGCCTGCACCACGTTTTTTTCGAGAGCACAGTATTTTCCCCCCTACAATTTTTATTAATTTTGCAAACTTCAAGGGTAGCCTACACTAGGCCCTAGCAACAATTAATCAGACGATTTGAATCCTTGTTTTTATTGCTTTATATTCGGTAGGCTACGCAACATGAATCAAATGATGATTCGTGTCCATGGGCACGAATATCCTTCTTTTTTTCGTGTCACTCAACACGACTTTCAATCCCATGTATTTCAATGGGACATATTTTTCGTGCCTGCACCACGTTTTTTTTTTTTTGAGAGAGCACAGTATTGTTTTTTCCCCCTCAATTTTTATTAATTTTACAAACTTAAAGGGGAACCTACACTATAGGCCCTAGCAACAATTAATCAGAAGATTTGAATCCTTGTTTTTATTGCTTTATATTCGGTACGCAACATGAATCAAATGATGATTCGTGTCCATGGGCACGAATTTCCTTCTTTTTTTCGTGTCACTCAACACGACTTTCAATCCCATGTATTTCAATGGGATATATTTTTCGTATTTTTCATATTTTTCCAAACAATTTAGGCTATTGTTTTTTCCTCACTTGTTAATTATTTTGCGGTATAATCGGTAGGATACTCAAATATTGTAAACAATCGTCCGTGCTATAAGTACCCTAAATATATAATAAATAGCCTATAGTAAATATATTCTTCCTGAACGGGAATGTGCAGAGTTGAGTTACGGCTAAATGTTGCCCTTTCTTTTTGGAGAAATAGTGCTACCGGTTTTCCATCGGTTTGGTGTGTCAAATCCTATGGTCAAATCTAACAGTAACTACATTTCCCACGAGCCTTATCGACCGTTACTATGGTGATGAAGACGACAGATAAAACTGAGGACCCTCCGCCGATTGTCTTTTAATTATACCCTCATCTTTTTTCAACACAAACGCGAAAGTGTGCTTGATAATTCAACAATATTATGTTATGGCCATCAGTTTTATTTGTTTCCAGCATTACCCATTATCATCAACTTCCGTTGCTATGGAGACGGAGCCAGTCCGCGCTCAAACCACTTTCCAGGTAAGTTGCGAGGCTCATAACAGTCATACGTAACGATCACGTTTTGCTTAAATGCTATAAAAATTGATGACTTCTTTTGATGAAAATGTATGATTCACATGGTGTACAGGGTAGGGCAACGAATTAAAGCCAGACGAAGTAAAGGTTTCCTCAATATCCGAGAAAAAAAAAGTGAAATTAGGCTTGCTAAATGGCTAGCCAACTTCAACATAAGCTAACTCTAGTTATCTAGATGATGTAATTTTCTCTCGATCATCGTGGTTCACCCATAACGTCACTGTAATGTGTCAGTAATAACAATATTATCACTTTATCTGCACATAATAACGCTGCCTTTAAATCTGGGATGACGAACCCCAGGCACACGTTACACGCCTTTTAACAGTCGCACAGGAAATAGGAACAACGTGAATATGTATTTATAAGAAAATGGGAATCACTCACTATTATTGTACACTTTTTAAATCGTATATCAACATAACACTAAGTTACATAATTAACATTTTCTGTTCTTCCTGCAGATCCTGTTAAACACCACCTGTCCGAACCTAGCCACTCCTGATTCTAAAAACACAAAGGCACTTTTAAGAGCCAACCTCTATCTCTTTTATTTTCTATATCTCACATCCTCTCTGTTCTCAATATCTATATTTATGTCCATCTCTCTAATCTATATCTATCTATCTCAGTCTTTATCTGTTGCTTGTTCTTTTCTCTCTGTCTGTCTTTGTCACTTGTCTGTCTTATTCATCTTTGTCTGTCTGTCTGTCTGTCTGTCTGTATCTGACTGTATAATGCCAGGGGGCTCTACAAAAAAGATCTGCCCCTTTTGTCAGGGCATTTTATTTTGTTCAAAAAAAATCTGTACACATTTAAAAAGGAGCAGCCATTGAAGCAGCACCTCAAGAAGAAGCTTCAGAGGTTAAATGAGAAGCGAGAGGAATGGGTGGTTGGGCACAAGAAAAAACCACAACATCGCATCCATCAAGGATGAAGCCAATATCATGGTATGTACAATTTCATACATGACATTAAACTGTCCAGATCATTTAGGAAGTACATTCAGTGGTACCATTTGTTATTAAGTGAGCATGCTAGCGCAAGGTCAGAAAGGCATTATTTTTTGCCAATATAGATAAAGTTGAATAATTTTTTTCAATGATACTTTGTCCTCCCTGTGTCATCAGAACTAATTTAAAAGTAAAATTTAACTATCAACTTTGAAGGCAGATGTAATTGTGATTTGTAGTTTTTTTTTTGTTGTGGTAATACCCTTAAATAATCCCATCTTCACCGTAACACATCACAGACCTAAATTATCTACCAGAGCAAAATTTGAACACAGTAAATATAATTGATACTCAGGAATTCTTGAGTTCATAACAAATACAGGCATGCATTATGATAGAATTACAGGTGCAATATAATAATCAAACATTTTATTATTGAGTGGATGAGAAATAACAAATGAACTGCATTCATACTGTACTACTCACAGCACTTTACAATGTGCATGCGTCAACTGTAAATATGTGCAGCATTCACCCATTTGGTCATGTAATCACTAAGGTTTTGCTTTTATTTTTAATAAATCTTTATATTGTCATTGTCCATGGTTACATAATCTTATCAACGTAGGTGCAAAACCCGAACTACTAATGTTACAAAAAGTTATATTGTACCCTCATGGTGTCAGATTCATCTTTATGCTGTTTTAGAGTTGGTTTTTGCTGCTACTGTACGAGCCTTTCCTGTTTGCACATACTTTGTTATACAAAAGCTAAACTCACCATTAGGTTAAAAATAACCTGGATGCTGTCATCAATAATGTTATATTCTCTTAATAATTAATAATCTGTTGTTTTTCTATTACTTTAAACAGCAAACATACAATGTTGTCATTGCAGCTTGAGAAACTCCATGCCATTGGATACAAGCCAGTTCTCCTTCTTGGAAAGGAGACCAAAAAAAAAGAAATGAAGTGTGAAATTTTAACCCCTCGCTGCACACTCTCCGCCTATGCCAAGGACTACCTTCAGAAGATAGGTTCATTTTATGAATACCTTTGTGAAGGTGATATGCATACACTGTATCTTAAAGTGCACTTCACAGTTCACAACTTGTGTTGAGTACGCAAAATATTTTATTAATGTTTAAATTTTAAAGGGATGGCTCACTCCTAAAACTTAAATTCAGTGATTCTTTTTTTCTCCTGCTGAATGCTTGTATGATCATAGGCTACTCTATGTGACGTCTACCAACACATGTAATCTAGACGCAAATAGGTAGAAAAAACATAAAAAATTCACACCTGGCAATTGATTATGGGAATTGAAGTAAACTGTTTCAAAACAGTAGTTTCTAGTTTCCCCGTTCTGTGATTGGTCCCCTCGCTAAGGCGAAAATCTGGTCCATGGAATCCAGGCTACCTTACACCTACAAATTTACACTGCTACTAACTTTGAGGCATAAAGCCCAAAGTTTTTTAGCGCACACAGTCCAGTCTGAACTAAATAGTTTGACACAGACTGTAAACAAACATTATACTTGTCATTTTTTTAATAGATATTATGAACACTCAGTTTTATTTTCCTGACTTAAAGGTGCAGTGTGTAAAGATTTTGAGTATCTATTAACAAAAATGCAATATGACATCCATAACTATGTGTTCAGTGGTGTATAAAGAACTTACTTAATAAACCGTAATTTTTTTATTACCTTAGAATTAGGCATTTATATCTACATAGGCGCGGGAATCCCTTCTATGAAGGTCGCCATATTATGACGTCATATTTCTACAGTAGCCGACAGCGAACAAACAGCGTTACAGAGCGCGTTTCGTCACTACCTTGAAAGAGAAGCGGCAGAAAGCTAGAAGAAGCTAGTCATAAACACCGTGAGTAGTGACTTTTCCCTTGTCAGTGGTGTCAAATATGTAGTTCATGTAATTTAGTTCTTCTCCCTCGCTGTGTTATGGGTTTGCTATGTGTGGATAAATGTGCTGGTTACGTTCGTGAGACAGATGATTAGTAGGCTACTCTTGTCATTGACCGTAAAACAGTTACAGGAATCACCAACCCGTCGATCTTGAAAGCTTTTTAAGTCGATCGAGTTTCCAAAATCAGAGAAAAAAAAAGTCTATTGTGTGTAGTAAGTGGTGTCTATGGGATGCGGAGGCACGCGCGCTGTTACAATCACGTCATTTTTGCCGCACGCACCTTTGGGCTCATGCGGACGCGTCGAGTATAAACAAGGCTTAACGCTTTAACCAGCTCAGCCACAGTAACAGCTCATATTAGCCAGCTAAATGTTTACTACCCTGTTAGAAAAAATCTATAGTTGCATAGTTTCATGTGGTTGTTCTCCCTCACTGTATTATGGGTTTGCTATGTGGGGAGAATGCGCTGGTTACGTTCGTGAGACAATCAGCTGATTACTATTATTATATTATGTATTAATACCCTTGATCCTCACCTGACTATGGCTTTGTAAACTTTATCCATGATGTGGTTTATAATGGACTGTGGTACAGAAACTTGGTTTACTCTGGCTATTCTCTGCTGTCTCAGATGACGATGTTTGTCCCGTTTTAGCCACCGTAGCTTCTTCGAAAGGGAGGTGTGAGTGGTAGGCTGAGCCCTTAGTGCAAACTCGCAACCGAACCGTTAGATGTCGCCAAAAGCTACACACTGCACCTTTAAAGATATATTGTATTGGTTATAGTCATAGGTTATAGTCATAGAAAATCAATCAAATATATTGCAGATATCTAATACATCCAGTAGACTCTCAATAGTTCTCCTGCAATCAAAGGTGCCTTCAAATCTGGTTGGGGAAAATTTGGACTATTTAATTCAAACAGATTAACACTTAAAACAGGTACAGATCAAGCTTATGGTTAACCTCTGTGTGAAATAAGCTAAATACAACACTTGTTTAACTTGCACAGGTTGGACCCAGGATTCCATTGGCAATGATCAGCTGATTACGCTGCAGCTCACACCCTGTGACCCATTGGAGCAGGTGAGCCCGCGGAGGGGCAGGTGGAGCAGGCGAGCCCACAGGAGGCAGGTGGAGCAGGCGAGCCCCGCGGAGGGGCAGGTGGAGCAGGCGAGCCCCGCGGAGGGGCAGGTGGAGCTGGCGAGCCCCGCGGAGGGGCAGGTGAGTGGGGAGTGGAGGGGCATGGCTGGCGAGCCCCGCGGAGGGGCAGGTGGAGCTGGCGAGCCCCGCGGAGGGGCAGGTGGAGCAGGCGAGCCCCGCGGATGGGCAGGTGGAGCTGGCGAGCCCCGCAGAGGGGCAGGTGGAGCTGGCGAGCCCACGGAGGGGCAGGTGGAGCTGGCGAGCCCCCGGAGGGGCAGGTGGAGCTGGCGAGCCCCACGGATGGAGGGCAGGTGGGAGCTGGCGAGCCCCAGCGGAGGGGCAGGTGGAGCTGGCGAGCCCCGCGGGCAGGGGGGCAGGTGGAGCTAGGCGAGCCCCGCGGAGGGGCAGGTGGAGCTGGCGAGCCCGCGGAGGGGCAGGTGGAGCTGGCGAGCCCCGCGGAGGGGCAGGTGGGAGCGGCGAGCCACCGCGGGAGGGGCAGGTGGAGCTGGCGAGCCCCCGGAGGGGCAGGTGGAGCTGGCGAGCCCCGCGGAGGGGCAGGTGGAGCTGGCGAGCCCCGACGGAGTGGGGCAGTGGAGGTGGAGCTGGCGAGCCCCGCGGAGGGGCAGGTGGAGCTGGCGAGCCCCGCGGAGGGGCAGGTGGAGCTGGCGAGCCCCACGGAGGGGCAGGTGGAGCTGGCGAGCCCCACGGAGGGGCAAGGTAATTAGAACAAATTTCAAGATTTGTTCTAATTACCTTGCCCCTCCGTGGGGCAAGGTAATTAGAACAAATTTCAAGATTTACAATTTATATTTGTGAAGACCTAAAGTGTTTGATCCATGGGTTACCTTAACTTTACACGACTTCCAGTGTTTTTCCCCCATCGAGCTTGATGCAGGTTAAGGCTCTTTTCAGCACCGACATGAATGCTGAAATTACTAGGCCAAATTTAATGATTAAAGATATTAGGATAATTTGACTATTCAAAATAATTGGGAATGTCAGTGTCTCATGAACATTTAACATTTAACATCTGTGTAGATGAGAGAATCATCTACAGTGTATGCGCGTTGTTCACACTCTGTATTATGACCAAGCATGCGCACTTAAAATAGCATCTGAATGTACGCTCAACGCGCCACTGACTTTAGACTAGTTTTTTTCTGGTCAGTGGCGCAATTGTTTTCTGGAACTGAAAAATAGCACCAGGGAATGTTTGTGCCGGAACACGTCTCCTTTTTTGCGCTGAACCGCCCAGGGAGCGCAAGTTCATTCTTTAGTTTACCGGCGTGCGTCTGTGGAGGGAAAAGTCCGCTTTGCGCGGGTGCAAAATACGAATGATACATGCGTCAGTACACAAAGTCCATTTGCCCCGGGTGCAAGATAGGGCCCCATATCTCAAAATCTATTGGATTGCTATGAAATTTGATGAGCACATTTCATGCTCACAACCACACCACCATTTTCCCACCCCTTGTGTTCCCTGAACAAGTCAGCGAAGGATCAGCGCTTGTTGAAACAAATTAGGATTACATAAGCACAGAGCTATCACAAACAGGATGAACATAAGCAAGAAAATAAAACACATGGAGTTAAAGGAGCAACCTTAATTCAATCGCAATAAGAATGCATGTACTTTACACCTATTAATACATGTACTGCCACACTTGTGCGATGTTGTAATCTTCCAGTATTTTAAATAATAAGATAATAAGTTAAAGATTTATTTGGTATACGAGTAATTTTCTTTCTCTAAACCCACAGCTGTCTTCACAGGGTCAGCCAGGGGCACAGTTGCAAGTCGCAAAAAGAAAAAGTCAGGTATGTAAATAATGTTTGTAGGGTAATTATTGGTGGTTCTGACAACTGTTACCATAGCTCATTAGTTAAGCAGATTCTTTTAAGTAAATAAATAAATTAAATAGAATTTAAAGGGGACCTATTATGCTAATTTCCAGTTCTATATTTGTATTCTGATACTCCACTAGAGTAGCTTTGCATGATCCTTAAAAAAATCCTTATTTATCTTAAACTGGTCCTTTATGCAGACCCTGTCTGAAACGAGTCATTTTAGATGGAGTATTCTATAAGCCTACTATGATTGCTATTCTAATGAGCCTGCACGTGATGTAAAATGTGGAGCCAAATATAAACAGCGTGTTTGCACACACATTACCTGAAAGAGAGGATGGTCTTTTTTCATATTTAAGGGGTCTCTAGACACACCAGGGACATATATTTATGTTGAAAAGACATTACAAAGTGCATTTTGTCTAATTATTGTAAATGTGTTTTTTTTTCTGAGTGAGTTTTTTTCTTATATCCCACAGGGGGACTGCATATGCCTGAAAGGAAAAGGCCACAAAAGAGTAAGTGCATGTAAATGCAATGATTGATACTTTGCTATACATTGCAACTTTTACCCCTGTTTATTTGCTATAGTTCAATTGTTTATTTTTTTTAACTATTTACAACAGACAATTAGGCACAATTTTATTTATTTAATAATTTAGCAAACGCTTTTATCCCAAGCGACTTACAAATAAATACAATATTTACAATACAAGCAGTCAAATCAACAAAAGGGCAACAATATGTAAATGTCGTGACCAGTCCAGCTAGTCCAGTGTAGCACAAATGACCATGATTATTCATAATAGATATAGAATAGGAAGTGATTAGTATTATTGAGATTAGTACAATTGACAACCTATAAAATCCAACTGGCTTAATTAGTCTAATTTGACCAAAATGCATTGCCAAGTAGTAGAAGCAGCAGCAGTGGAGTATTCTCCGTTGTGAGCTGTGCCTTAGCAGTAGTATGGTTATTCAAGCAAGCATACCACATTGGAACTGAGATTCCATGATGCATGTTTTGATTAGTGATAAACATCACTTGTCTTCCTTGCAAGTCTGGTCACTACTTAAGTCTTCATAGTTGTGTTTATTTAGTTTCTAATCTAACTATCTAAGAAATATTTGAAACGTGTTTTTGATGTTCACAGATTGCTCCTACCACACTCGCCTAGAGGTTTTCCCCATCAGGAGTGTAGTAAGAGAAAGAGTGAGAAAGGTTAGACAGCCATAAAGGAACTGCAGAGTGTAGGCAGTATGCAGAGTGTAATATAGGATTTAGAAACTTCCTTGTGTGTTGGCAAATACATATAATACATACCATAATTGTTAGGTAGATACTTTTTATGTGTTTAGTCTTTTTGAATTACAGTTTATGAAGGAGTGTCTTCTGAAAATAATGACCCATTATGTGATATCAATGAAACTCAATGCCTATAACCAGACATAATAGCCTTATGCTAAGAATGGAATAACATTTTTTTTCTTGATAGGGCAAAGCAGAAATGTTGGTTGACCGGGAGCCCTGTCCAGTATGGTATGTATTCTTCTGTTCTTCTACTTTATGAGTTAATGCATTCATTACTTTAACTTTGTTTTTGTTTTTTTTGGCTACAATATTTTTTTTATTTATCTGTTCTTTTAACAAGTATAAAGCACACATCATTACTGAACATGTCTTTTATAAGTATAACAGTTTCATTTTCCATCTATGGAATGGATGGAAATTCCATCCATTTCCATAGATGGAAAATTAAACTGTTATACTTATAAAAGACATGTTTGGTAATGATGTGTGCTTTTTATTGGAAAATGTGACCAGTAACAGAAAAAAAATTCCCTTCTGTTTTTAGTGGTGAGCAGTGGGCCAATTCCTGGCAGCCAAAGGATTCTCTCCGAAATAATGAAAATAAATAAAATGTATGTTTTGAACTCCATTTTGGTTTCAGCCTATTTATTAAATTGTTTCTGTGCTGCATTTGAAGTCATATCTCATCTTTCTGTTGTAGTGAAAAGGTGAAAATCTCCAAGAATTTGACCTGGAGTTTAATCTCGAGAGCGCTATACTAAAAATGTACTTATTCCAAATCAATTTTCTTCTTCAGATGTTATTCAAAAGCATGTTTTCATATTTCATGATTATACATTGCACTGTTATTTTATTACAGTTGACGCGTAACTTGATTTCATGTTCTGTTGTCTGTGCTTTTCAAGTTCATTTAACCTCACAGTCCACTGTTAAGAAATACAGCCTTATGGCTTGTTTGGCATGAAGCCTAAATATGAAGTTCAACAAATAAGACTGACCTTCTTTATACTCACTCATTACATCATATCTTTTACATTGTCTCTCTTACTCTCTTCTACTCCAAACTCATCAGCTGACTGGGCGTTTTACGTCTTAAACCAAATGTATTTTCGTCTCAACCCTCTTGAGCCAATCGTGTCATAGGTCCCTCCACTGTGCTCATCAGGAACAGAGCTCCACATTCATCCAGATCTCAGCTACTCACCCCTTCACCACCACCAGTGTCACTCCATGTAGGGGATATCCCTTTTCATATCATGCATTTCTCTACAGTACACCTTTAAAAGAACAATGTCTCGATGTGGTCCAATTGCCAAAGACTATATAGTTTCAACTTGTTATGCACCTTCAATAAATTTGTTTGATCACTCTTTACGCCTCTAGTGAGTAATTAAGCAATACATAAGCATTTGGCGTATTTTCACTTATATTTTTGTGAAAGACCAAAAACACACTACGATGACATTTTTCAAAATATGATTTTTGTTTTTACTTTTCCATACATCAATTTAATTCAAAACAATATGATGATGATGTGGACAAAAGAAAACCAACATTGAGCATATTTATATGTGGAATTTGTTTAACTTTACAAGTGGATTCTTTTTAAATGAACATTTGGGGTTGAATATATAATTTAATCAGGGCTCTTAAGTTTTATAAAAAATCAATTGGAGTGAGGTTACATTTGTTAGGGGAGGAGCATACTTATAAGCGGCAGTGTATTACATTAATCAGGGGGCAAAAAACAAACATGTGGAGGCCATAATTTAAATTTTTTTTTAAAAAGTCGCGCTTTGAAGGGTAACGTTATCATAACTCCCGCAGACAAACTCGAATTCATGTCTACTGTAAGCCTACCAGCTAAAACCTCAGATGTGAACCTCAGATGAACATCCTGTCGATTTTTTTCACCCTGATCATCTATAATGCAGCATAATGTATGTTTCGACTGTATAATGTATGTTTCTTGATATATAATAGTAAAGACATTTTTATAACCATATTCCTGGTCGGGAAAAACAACCAGAAGAACTACAACTATGGTGGCTGATTTGTACACTTTGTAAGAAGTTCTATGGCGCGTCTTTTGTGGGAACTGTAGTTTATAAATAGTGTGCATTGGAGACGGCCCTGATGGTTGTTCTACAACTACAATAACAGTTAAATATAATGACCTGATATCTCTCGCGTTTTATTTTTCATCTTGATCATCTAAATACAGTATAATGTATGTTTCGACTGTAGGTCGAGGTTGTTTATATAGTAAAGCTACATTTTTATAACCCTAAAACTAGGCTAACCCTACTCTGTAAATTTGAAGAACTTCAAGTTATGGACATTGGACGCTGATTTGTACACTTAGTAACAAGTTCAATGGCACGTCTCTACAGGGAACTGAAGTTTTTTAGGAGCCATATAGAATCTCAAAAACACACACACTACATATACTGTAGGCCTACTGGTGAGATAAATTCAAACCAATAGTACAAAAACTAATACGGTAATAAAGCGATGCTTGTGGTTCTTCCCTTCAAACCTTTTCACATGATGAACACAACATTAGATACAACAAATGTATACATTTGCATTTTTTATTCCTTAATGTAGGCTACTGTACAGTAGCCTACAATACACAAAATAACACCAATAAAGATGATTCTGCTCCAGCATCCCATCTTTGGTCTGGTATGGGACAGGCCAGAGAATCTTGTCACATCACAGTCTATATTGGCCCTAGCCAGGCATTGGGGGTAAAATCCTCTTGCATGCCTGATCCACTCCTGGGATGCATGAAATGCAATGTCCAAGCTGGCTTCTTCCAATCCATCGTGTCCTACAAAAGTAGAAGCACTGATTACTGTAACTATAATGCATCCTTTTTATAACATGGAAGCATGCAGAAACTCTATCTGTATGTGAGGCAATATGATGCATTTCTTTTCATTACAGTAGTATAGTGCAACTGTATGTGTTGTCAAAGCACTGAGTACAGCAGCACTCAAAAGTTACAGTAGAGAGCACCAGTCTGAAGTACACCTACTGTCTATGTTCCTCCCTGAAGGTTCTGATGATGGAGGCGACGGGGAAGCAACTCCAGTTTGGCTGTACTTGTCGCCCAGCCTCCCTCATAGTCATACCATGGACAAGAACATGGTCAACTAGAGTGGCACAAATCTCATCTGAAACTGCTTGTCTCTTTGCCCTTCCTCTTTCTCCTCCCCCTCTCATCTTATCCCTTTCATCAATCTATTGAAGGTTCTGATTGCTGTGTGAACAGTTTTGACTCTTTGTGTTTCCTCCTGGGTTAGGGTTAGGGTTAACCCAAACCCTAACCCTAACTCTCCTGGGTGATTGTGTGCTAATTGAGCTGAAGCTGTGCTGAATGCAAGTGCTTTCTAAAGTGCTTTCACTTTTTATTGTGTAGGCAATGATAAATGAAGTGATATGTGTGTAAAGTTTTGCAGTGAAAGTTCAACAAATCTGACTCTTGTCAAAACTGGGGAATAGTGTTTAGTTTGGGGAAAAGGGTGTGGTTTTTGACAAACTGTTACAGTTGTGAAATTTTAGTTCAAAACCATAGTGTTTCAGCAATCGAGGAAAACTGTAACATGCATATACTGTACCTTAGATACACATTACACATTATACTAGATCTTACTTGTTTAATTACAAGCAAGGTTGGTTGTTTGAAAATAGAAAAAACACATGCATTAAAGTAATGAATTAATAATGCAGTGTAATCTTAAATTAAAAACATGACACATAAATAAGCTATTTAAGTTATATCCAGCTATTGGCTTTTATCAACCATAAAAATGTCAAATATTGTTTTTCAAAAACAATGTATGAAAAAGTAAAAACATAAAATGCTCATTTTTGGAAATTGTCTTTATTTCTTATACTTTATTTCTTGTCTTTCTCAACAATACCAGTGAAAATACACCAAATGCATATTTGTCAAACAAGCTATAAGGCTGTATTTAAAAACACTGGACAGTGAGGTTATGTTCACTTGAAAAGCTCCAGCAGAACAGAGAAGCAAGTCATCTGTCAACTGTAATAATATACAATATAAAGTATAATCATAACATATAAAACTGTGTATTTTTCTGTTACATACTTTATATGCATCTGTGCAGTAATATAGTTACACAACAGTTATATCCTATAATACACTCAATCAAGTAGTGATCCAAAGGCAGCGTCCACTGGGTAAAAACAAAATGACATATACTGACACAGACACTGCTGCTACACTGCAGAATAAGTGAATGTGGAGAAATGCAAGTAATCAAGAACAAGTTTTTACATTATGGCCTAAATGTGATGATAGAGGAATGGTCATGAGGTCACCAAAGTCCTCATGTGCTTACAAGATTTTAAGATCTGCCCAATTAGACAATATCAAATTTTACATTCTGGTCTAATGGTTGTGCTACAGGGAACGTCATGAGGTAAACAAAAATGACATGATTCATTGCTCAGCAAATTACAGAAATCGGTTCATAACATTTGTTGTATGCAAGTCAAAAGTTTGGCCTGACATCGGTGCAAGAGGAAAGGTCACAGGGTCACCACAATCAAGGGGAGTTTCTCTTAAAAGAGTATGAATACACTACCCAAATATCATGTGAGCCCAGTAATTACATCTGGTAATATCATACATGCAAAAGTTGACATTTTTGGCTAAGATTGGTGCACCTATACTGAGAGGTTTGTGCATCTTCAATGAAATGTGCAATGTGCTTAATAAATTGCTTGGTAATCTAAAGACACAGTTTGAATTTTAGATAGAATGCACACAGATTTTAATGTGGTTAATCAATCAGCATACAAATAATACACAGATATAGGGCAAGTCCATTTCCTTCAACACAGTCCTTCGTGCAGCTTCCACCTGGGGAAATATAGAAAAACAAAAAAGCAAGAATTAGGATAAGAGGGTGAATTTCAGCTGTTTAAGAACAAATAAGGTGTGTAAAGCATTAATAAAATACACAAATAAATGATGAAAAACAGTAATGTGGTTATTCCAAAAACAGAAAAAAGTACATATTAATAAATAAATTACCTAAATTGTGTTTTCCTCTTCATCCTCACTGGTGTCTGGACTACTGAGGCCACTTGGACATTCCTCTTCAACATGTAGATAGAAGGACAAAGGCCTCAGGACCTAAAGCAGTCTTGTACTGTTGGAGGACCACTTGGAACCTTTCTGACACCTCTGACAGTCTTCTTCTTAAGAGACAGCAAAGTCCCTCATTCCCCTTGTCTACGTCTCAAAATACAAAAGAAATTACATTAAAGACAAACTATATTAAGATTGTTTCATAAGGCCTAAGAACTTAAATGGAGTAAAACGATATCAGTTCACCTATTCAAATCTAGATAGCAGGATGGATACCCATTTTTATGTGTATCGCTGACATGGGACCAGGCTAGCTTCTGTATAAAACGACTTGAGGCAACATGACGGCTCACTGAGGTGACTTAATGGAGGGAGGCCCAAAGCAGCATGTAAGCGTTTTGTGCCCATGTCTGATAGCTGATTTTAAGTTTTCTTCACTACAGTTGAGCTGAAATAACGCATTGTGTTACTTGTTGACCAGCAAGGTTTTTTATTTTGACTGGAGGAGATAATAATATTAATCTTGATGTTATGCTAACCCCATTTAACATATCAGGACACAAATTCCAATGTTCAAAATTCTTTTGTTAATTTCCGCTTTCAAGTAACAGCCATAGTACAACAAATCTGCACATCTTTCGAGCAAATGTGAATCTTTATAGTCTTACTGACATGTTACCATAGCTACAGTAACAACTTTAATCCCCATTTTATGTACATGCCAAATGGCTACGGCAAACAGAGCAATAACTGTTCTACTCCATCCAAGTTCTGTGACTGAGACTGATGACTGAAAATACACCATTAAACTAAATGAATATTACAACACTCAATATGTAACATGCATGCCATAGTTCAGTATACTCTATAAAGCAGAACTGTAAATAAATTCCTGTGAAGCATCTGAAAACAGACATACCACTGCCATGAACCTCCCATAGCCATATTTGAGACACAGTGCTCTCTCCAGTAAGGGAATGCTCCACCACAGCTACATCAATGTTTGTTGCAGTGTCTAGTACAAGATCATTGTATTTCTTTATCTCCTGAAGAATGAGCTTTTTGTCTTCTGCCAGCTTCCTTCGAAGGCGATGGCAAAACTTGCTGCTTTCTAGAAAGAAATGAAGTATAGGGGCAGAGGTGTGAGGCAAGGAAAAGACCAAAAATGTGAAAAGCAAAGCTGCAGTTATTGAAGTATGTGAAAATAATAATGTAGACTGACATGGGTAACAAAGGTCCAGTGTTTAACATTTTGGGTGGAATCTATTGGCAGGAATAACACGCACACATGCACGCACGCACACACTTTTCATGATTTCCTGAAAATAATAATTGTGCATAAATATATAAAAGATAGAGGTGAGGGGAGCTGGTTGCAATCGTCAAACATCATTGATAGATACCACTAAACCCTACAGACTGGTCATTTAAAGAACAGAATTCAATTATTGAGCTGAACTGTGCTACTACATTATTTCCTAATTCCAGCTTGAATTTATCAACCTATTCTATTATATAGTTATACCATTCTGACGGTAGAGGATTCGCTTTCGCTGCCTCACACTAAGGTAGCGCCCCTCAATTGATTGCTGTTAGTCCTCTGTGTGTGGTGCCTTGACTGGCATGAGTTGTATCAGGTGTCTCTGTAGAAGAAATAGTGAAAGCAAATTCACTGTTAAAACACAGAACCGTATCTCTGTTTGAATTTGTATGTAAAACCTTTTAATCCAACTTAATTAAACTTGGTATGTGCACTTCCTGCAGGGAAACTGGAATATACTAATAAACCTGACATAAATGTGGCATCACATTAGATGTTGACACATAGTTGGCTGGTCTTCGGTGGCAGGTGATGTCAACAACTGTTGTAATCCATAGATGATCAGCCTAATATTTTTTGCTGCTCTTTAATATCAAACTTAATTTAGATAGTGGAAATGATGTTTGTTGTTTCTTTTATCTGGTCATGCTTACCACCAGCTGCCCATTACTTCACATCAGATAGCCACTGGGACACCACTTCATCTGTGCAATGTAGCTCTGTTTTTAGGTCAGCTAGCCTTGCAGTCTCATCCTGGAGTCTCTGACAAGTCTGATAAACAGTGTTATACAATAATCAGGATTAAAACTTTGTATGATTAACAACAGGCCAAGTGAACACAACAAAAGGACACACAAAACAATTAATAGGAGACTTACCTTCACATATCTTGTGGAAAGTGCCTGATGTAAAGAGAGATTTTTTTTCTCATTCCACCCCATTGCATGCAATGTAAGCATGTCCACCCGTGCTGTTGAAAGCAAATAATGAGGTTATGATGATCAATCTAAAAAAAGTATACAAGAATACTGCAAACACTCTGATCACCTGCTTTGGACATATATTTGGTCGTCAGGGCACAACGTGAGAGGTAGCTGTTCACTTGCTCCACCTCCTCACCAGCGGTTGTCCCTGCTCCTTCCTGGTTCCTCCCACTCCATTTAATCTGTTAGTAAAGGGTGGAAGAAATTCAATTCAATTTTATGTATATAGCCCAATATCACAAACAACAATTTGCATCAAAGGGCATTACAATCTGTGCAAGAATTGGTTATGCAAAAAGACAAGCTATTGTCACGATTAGCCACGCACTTCCTGGGTTTACTTGGACCATATTTCCCATCATACACCTCCCTGGACTGATTACACCAAACACCTGCACTGCACTGATTACACACACACACACCTGCACTTCATTTACACACACATAAAAGCCACTTCCACACACCACTTCTCTGCGAAGTCTTGTACTTGCTACGGCCTACATTTCTGAGCGTGACACTCCATAGTTCTCCTGGTTTCTTGATCCCTGCCTGCTTTCCTGGTTTCCCAGCCTGGAATCTTTCGTTGAACCTGTCTGCCTGCCTCAACCCCTGCCTGATATCGACACCGAGCCTGGACTTTCCCTGATACCCAGTTTGACTCCCTTTGTCTGTTATTCACAATAACGTTACTGCACATGGATCCGCACGACTCTGAGCCTTCGTTACAGCTATATTTTAGCTTAACTTCAATTTCATATTATTAATGTGCTTGTAAAAACTACAAATGTACATATGATGGCAAAATATTATACACACCTCACACTTAGTAGCATGGGCTCGAGCATGCATCACACTGAGAAAGGGTTTCATAGTGGTCAGCTCCTGAAAGCAGGGAGAACACTACAGCTTTCTCCAAGTATGCCAGTATTCAAGCATTCTCACCCAAGCGTCATCTAACTGACCATTTGACATGCTTCAATATCGAACGCTAAGGTACCCTTTAGCGTCAGTTAGTTGACGCGATCCCAGGGCGTCATCTAACTGACGCAGGTAACGCGTCATTAGATGAGCGGGTAGGTTTAGGTCTGGGTAGAGGCGTCATCTAACTACGCTAGGTAAGCGTCATTAGAACGCCCTGGGATCGCGTCAACTAACTGACGCTAAAGGTACCTTTACGTCGAATATTGAAGCATGGTCAACTGATTCCAAGGCGTCATTAATGACGCCTTGGGTGGAATGGGCTGAGTATTTGCAAGCCACGTCCATTGCAAAGAATTGTCCTGCTGCATGAGGTCATTCTGAAGATACTAGGGTAGGCAAATATTTCCCCCCTGTACATATTAAGGGCTTTCAGAAGGCATCCATGACGGCACACAGCAACCTCCATCCCCTCTTCATCCAATTTTGAAGCCCTCCTTGACGTTTCCCTCGCTGCTGTCCACTGGGAGTCCCCACATGTGCCTCTTCCCTGTGTCTATGACACACAAAACAAACACGACAAATCAAATAAAAGCAATGGTGTCATTCAATATATGGCATTTATTCTCTCAATTTGATTTTGTAGTTGGTAGGCAGAAGTAGTTGAAGTGGGGGTTATGGTTAATATTGTAACAACTATTTTGTCAACTTGCATTTCTCACTGCTTTCTGTATGGTGTCGACAAATCTAGACACTGCACTGTCTTCAGCCACAAAGAGCCCCTCAAAAAAGCCAGGATCATCAGAGCTGAGGAAGAAAGAAAAATAGAAAATCCATCCATGAAATATATAAAGTAAGAAAATGAATCAGTAAAAAGACTGAAGTAAAGATCACCTTCCGTTTCGGTGAAAGCGATATAGCTTTCTGTTTCCATCTGCTGAAACAGCCAACATTTCCGGCGTGCAGGCTGGGCAGGTGAAAGGAGCACTACAGCAGAGCTGGTCTTCCTCAAATGATGCATATGAAAGCTCTAAGAAGCTGCGCTGCAGTGCATCGCCGTTGATAGGTCCAGACTAGAAAATATATAGAATTAAATAGTTTTTGTGATATTGTCTGCTTATGAAAAGAAATGTTATAATATGGTAATAACATTTACACTTACTCTTCCTCCACACTTAGTGCGATGCTCCAGCAGCTTTGCGAAGGCTTGTCTAGAGAATCCCGGAGAAATAATCTTGAGTTCTTGAAGGGAGCTCAGGAGGTCCAGTGTAAAGTGTGGAATTGTTGACAGAGGCTGGCCAATATCCACTTCTTAGGAGGTCCTTCAAGTCAGGGGTCCACTGCTGCTGGCACGTTTGACATACATATAGTGGCTGATGCAAGTCAAAACGCCCTTGGAACAAAAAATTCAATAAAAAACATAATATACATTTAATTACCACATACTTAATTTTACAACACTTAATTCATTATGCACATTTTGAATGGTTGAGAGACATTGCGCAAGTTCCTATAATCCCACATTTATATTTGTCTAATTCACCAAATTCCACACTGCTGTGTTGATTGGACTTCATGCTGGAGAGATGCTAACTATTGTTTTGCCTTGCGGAGGACAAAAATAAAAAAGATATCTGTCTGTTTCAGGTAAAACAATACCATGTGCTATTCCATAGGTTTTGACACTTCTGCAATTGTAAACACAATGCCACATTACACTAGTGTGAAATTTAAATATTAATGATTATTTTTTTACCATTGATGGTAATTAAAATCACTGGTTTGCCTGCTAACACAGTGAAGTTTGTGGCTCCACAGGAGCAGTCTGGCACCTTCACAGTTGGCAAAATGCAAGCTCGCAAAAAGAAGGAAAACCAATAATTTAGATTATCTGTAACTATTGGCAGACACACGTTGAAACGCAAAATTAGGGCTTTCATGAGAACGTACCTTGCTTATGGGTGCAATATCCATCTTCCCCTTTACTGATGCATGAGGTTGGAGGAATGGGTTGAAAAAAAACACGAATCACGCATTCCCTGTTGTGGAGTGGCTGTTTTTTGTGATGCAATACATCACAGTCCCCACAGAACCACTCCTCAGGAAGACACTCTCTGCACCTAGGGAGAAAAGAAAACAATATTATAATATAATACATTAATTTCAGGTGAATAACTCATAAAGTACAGTACACTCAATTTAAGATTTATGTGCACAGTGTGGCTCAGTGTTTAGCACTGTCACTTCACAGCAAGAATTTTCATCATCCAAGTCTTCTCCCATCCCAAAAGACATGTATCTTATCCTATAAAGCAGGGCACTCAGCAAACCTACCCTGGGTAATTGAAGTTTGATATTAATGAAAACCAACTTAATAACAGCAGGCTCGTTGCAAAGGCAACACAGGGAATGACCAACAGCCTCTTTTGAAATATACGGCATTTTAGGTGGTATGGTCTTGCTTCTTTCCAGCGCTCTGAGGCTTTCTGCTGCCAAAAAGACAATGATGATGCAGAGCTTCTTTGAGGCTCAGCAGCAGAAGGAGATGATGCCAAAATATCAGAGAGCCTCTCCATATTTTTTTCTGTAAAGAAAACACGAAATAAAACGGTAAGGTATAATTTAGATAAGGAACAATTAAAAGTCAACTGATCAGTATTAGAATGAACAATTTTTTTTTTAATTATGCATGCATAAATTCATCACTGTGAATTACCAAATTCCTCTTGAGGATTTAGTTCTGTTGAGGTTGCAGTAAGTGGAACCTCCACACTGGATGACAGGGAGCACTCAACCATGGGGTATGTGGCTGTAAAACAGCACATAGAAGAATAAGAACAAGTTAGGCTATCACACTGCATTCATGTTCTTCATTTCAATACTGAACAATTTATGAAATCAGACATACTTCTGTTAAGTACTTGGTAATGTCCCTAAAATAGTGTCACTGAAAGTTTTATCTACTTTTTAATGTCTTTTTAGATATTTGAATATTTTAAACTCTCAATAAACAATTAAGTGTTCTAATTTGAGTTGGTCCAACATTGTCATAGTAAATTCCTAGAACACATGTCAAATAAGTCAGATATAACCTGTAGCGGAGGCTTGGCGTCGCCCTCCTCGCCTCCCCCTCGGCTTACCACGTCCTACAGAGTCCCTTTTAAAGGTGTGTGGAGGGTCTCGTACACGTTTTCTCTCATCAGCTGCTCTCTGTGTATTGAAGTGAATATGTCTTGTAAGACTGATGTTGTTAAAAGTACTGTAACCAAAAGGCAGGTAATTAGTGAAAGGAAAACACAACAAAGTGTGTTAGTAAGCTGTTGAACAGCTTAAATAAGCCTTGGAATAGATTATCCAAGTCTCTGTAACTCGGAGGAAGTCCATTCTTCTAAAATATAATGGAGATGGTGATTGGGGTGATTGTCCCTGTAAATGCACTGCAAGTCGCTTTGGATAAAAGTGTCAGCCAAATGCATATAGTATTATTATTATTATTATTAATAGTATTATATTATATTCCCTCATTAACACAGAGCATGCAGGATGCATCATGCAATATACCTGTATAAAATCTTCTACACTCATCCTTCTTACACATTCCTCATCACGTTTTACTTTAATTTGTTATGTTCAAGTATAGAATTAATGAGGTGTATAAAAAGTCTAACCCTGGCTTCAGCTAGAATGTGTCATGTTACAGCTCCAGAGCCATGCGTCTCCCCTCTTGGTAGTGGGGATCCTGTGAATCAAGTTTATGCTTGGTGGCCATTGCAATGCAGTCAGATATAGACAGACAGACAGACAGACAGACAAAGATGAATAAGACAGACAAGTAGACAAAGACAGACAGAGAGAAAAGAACAAGCAACAGATAAAGACTGAGATAGATAGATATAGATTAGAGAGATGGACATAAATATAGATATTGAGAACAGAGAGGATGTGAGATATAGAAAATAAAAGAGATAGAGGTTGGCTCTTAAAAGTGCCTTTGTGTTTTTAGAATCAGGAGTGGCTAGGTTCGGACAGGTGGTGTTTAACAGGATCTGCAGGAAGAACAGAAAATGTTAATTATGTAACTTAGTGTTATGTTGATATACGATTTAAAAAGTGTACAATAATAGTGAGTGATTCCCATTTTCTTATAAATACATATTCACGTTGTTCCTATTTCCTGTGCGACTGTTAAAAGGCGTGTAACGTGTGCCTGGGGTTCGTCATCCCAGATTTAAAGGCAGCGTTATTATGTGCAGATAAAGTGATAATATTGTTATTACTGACACATTACAGTGACGTTATGGGTGAACCACGATGATCGAGAGAAAATTACATCATCTAGATAACTAGAGTTAGCTTATGTTGAAGTTGGCTAGCCATTTAGCAAGCCTAATTTCACTTTTTTTTCTCGGATATTGAGGAAACCTTTACTTCGTCTGGCTTTAATTCGTTGCCCTACCCTGTACACCATGTGAATCATACATTTTCATCAAAAGAAGTCATCAATTTTTATAGCATTTAAGCAAAACGTGATCGTTACGTATGACTGTTATGAGCCTCGCAACTTACCTGGAAAGTGGTTTGAGCGCGGACTGGCTCCGTCTCCATAGCAACGGAAGTTGATGATAATGGGTAATGCTGGAAACAAATAAAACTGATGGCCATAACATAATATTGTTGAATTATCAAGCACACTTTCGCGTTTGTGTTGAAAAAAGATGAGGGTATAATTAAAAGACAATCGGCGGAGGGTCCTCAGTTTTATCTGTCGTCTTCATCACCATAGTAACGGTCGATAAGGCTCGTGGGAAATGTAGTTACTGTTAGATTTGACCATAGGATTTGACACACCAAACCGATGGAAAACCGGTAGCACTATTTCTCCAAAAAGAAAGGGCAACATTTAGCCGTAACTCAACTCTGCACATTCCCGTTCAGGAAGAATATATTTACTATAGGCTATTTATTATATATTTAGGGTACTTATAGCACGGACGATTGTTTACAATATTTGAGTATCCTACCGATTATACCGCAAAATAATTAACAAGTGAGGAAAAAACAATAGCCTAAATTGTTTGGAAAAATATGAAAAATACGAAAAATATATCCCATTGAAATACATGGGATTGAAAGTCGTGTTGAGTGACACGAAAAAAAGAAGGAAATTCGTGCCCATGGACACGAATCATCATTTGATTCATGTTGCGTACCGAATATAAAGCAATAAAAACAAGGATTCAAATCTTCTGATTAATTGTTGCTAGGGCCTATAGTGTAGGTTCCCCTTTAAGTTTGTAAAATTAATAAAAATTGAGGGGGAAAAAACAATACTGTGCTCTCTCAAAAAAAAAAAAAAACGTGGTGCAGGCACGAAAAATATGTCCCATTGAAATACATGGGATTGAAAGTCGTGTTGAGTGACACGAAAAAAAGAAGGATATTCGTGCCCATGGACACGAATCATCATTTGATTCATGTTGCGTAGCCTACCGAATATAAAGCAATAAAAACAAGGATTCAAATCGTCTGATTAATTGTTGCTAGGGCCTAGTGTAGGCTACCCTTGAAGTTTGCAAAATTAATAAAAATTGTAGGGGGGAAAATACTGTGCTCTCGAAAAAAACGTGGTGCAGGCACGAAAAATATGTCCCATTGAAATACGTTGGCTTGAAAGTCGTGTTGAGTGACACGAAAAAAAGAAGGAAATTCGTGCCCATGGACACGAATCATCATTTGATGTTGCGTAGCCTACCGAATATAAAGCAAAAAACAAGGATTCAAATCTCCTGATTAAATGTTGGTAGTGTAGGCCAACCCATAAAGTTCACAAAATTGAGAAAAAACAATACTGTGCTCTCGAAAGAAAAACATGTCCCATATTCATTGAAATACATTGGATTGAAAGTCGTGCTGAGTGACACGATCAAAAAGAAGAAAATTCGCGCTCATGGACACGAATCATCATTCATGTTGCGTAACTTAGCCTACCGAATATAAAGCAATAAAAACAAGGATTAAAATCTCCTGATTAAATGTTGGTAGTGTACCCTAAAGTTTGCAAAATGATTACGAATTGAGAAAAAACAATACGTGCCCTCGAAAGAAAAACGTGGTGCAGGCACGAAAAATAGGTCCCATTGAAATACATTGGATTGAAAGTCGTGCTGAGTGACACGAAAAAAAAAGGGAAATTCGTGTCCATGAACACGAATCAATACATTAAATTTCGTGACTATGTCACGAACTGCCGTGAGACTGGGTTGTATAAGGGGGGTATTATTTGGGCAGGCCCGTTTTTACCCACTTGCCTGGATTATACCCCCCTATTTCTTCTCTCTAAATACATAAATGATTTCTAAAATGGGTCTGATACACCTACACCAGCAATACTGTGTGTAAAATGCTACATTTCTCTCAATTAGCATGGGCAGATTTAGTTATAAGGGGGGGGGGTATTATTTGGGCAGGCCCGTTTTTACCCACCTGCCTGGATTATACCCCCCTATTTCTTCTCTCTAAATACACAAATGATTTCTAAAATGGGTCTGATACACCTACACCAGCAATACTGTGTGTAAAATGCTACATTTCTCTCAATTAGCATGGGCAGATTTAGTTATAAGGGGGGTATTATTTGGGCAGGCCCGTTTTTACCCACCTGCCTGGATTATACCCCCCTATTTCTTCTCTCTAAATACACAAATGGTTCATAAAATGGGTCTGATAAACCTACACCAGCAATACTGTGTGTAAAATGCTACATTTCACTCTATTAGCATGGGCAGATTTAGTTATAAGGGGGGTATTATTTGGGCAGGTCCGTTTTTACCCACCTGCCTGGATTATACCCCCCTATTTCTTCTCTCTAAATACACAAATGGTTCCTAAAATGGGTCTGATAAACTTAGACCAGCAGCAATACTGTGTGTAAAATGCTACATTTCACTCTATTAGCATGGGCAGATTTAGTTATAAGGGGGGTATTATTTAGGCAGGCCCGTTTTTACCCACCTGCCTGGATTATACCCCCCTATTTCTTCTCTCTAAATACACAAATGGTTCATAAAATGGGTCTGATAAACCTAGACCAGCAATACTGTGTGTAAAATGCTACATTTCTCTCAATTAGCATGGGCAGATTTAGTTATAAGGGGGGTATTATTTAGGCAGGCCCGTTTTTACCCACCTGCCTGGATTATACCCCCCTATTTCTTCTCTCTAAATACACAAATGGTTCATAAAATGGGTCTGATAAACCTAGACCAGCAATACTGTGTGTAAAATGCTACATGCTAATGAGAGATTAGCTCAATGGATCTGGATCAGGTGTGTTTGATTAGGGTTGGAGCTAAACTGTGCAGAGCTGTGGCCCTCCAGGAATTGAGTTTGAGACCACTGGGTTAGTTAGTGATAAATCAAAACACAGCAAAGACTCTTTGTCTGTGGAAAACTACTGGGAAGCTCCGGGAAAGGACCTTGAAGGAGCTGTATAAAGATTGCCCATTTCTGTGTCTCAGTCTCTCACTCACTCCACAGCGTAACACTGTCTGGTGACTGGGCCTTCTTGCAAGAATAAATACTTCTCTTTTTATTAATTAGACTCTGAGTGTCTCTTACGCAGTGCTGATGTTTAACAGAATTTAACAGAAAGAGCAAAAAAAAGTCTTAAAAATGCAAACAGTTAAAGAAAAGCTTAGCTAAAAGCGGTCGCTTCGAAGAAAACGAGAGGTGACCACACCCGGTGATACCTGACCTAAACGAACAATCAATCATTAACCTCTCTATCAGCAAGGATCTGGAGGTCTTTCTTGCCAATGTTGTTATTCTTTGTTGGAGATTCCCTTCAATGGCATTCTTGCTGAAAGCGATTTCCCAGGTTTGTTGATTTGCTGACGGTCTCGTCTGTCTGAAGTGACATCTTTGGGAGGCAAATAACGTTGGTGTTTGAGAGTGAGAATGGAAGAGAGCGCTGCTCATTCACTCCCCTTACCTACATATTCTACCGGTGCTGAGACTCAAACCTACAACCTTTGAGTTACAAGCCAGACTCTCTAAACATTAGGCCACAACTGCCCAAACATGTAAGAAAACATGCTGGTTATGTGGATTATGCTGAATTTTAAAGGATACATTAATCTGTAAATATGAACTTATCTCTGGGGTAAAAAAACAACAAGAAGAAAAACTAGTAATTGTGTAAAAAAAAAAAAAATGACCAACCCACTATTCTGGACTATGTAAATGAATAACCTAATTTGCTGGGTAAGGTTAGCCCAAAACTGCGACCGGGTTAAAAAACAACCCACATTGAACTTCAGATGATGCTGGGTACATAAATGCTGACTTGAAACAAGGTTTAGCTGGTCTGGGCTTGATGGAGGTGAAAAGACTCTTTAATCAGTCAAATCATGTATTTGGTTGTGTTGTGAGTATTTACAGCACATGTGTGTTGTGAAACTGATGAAGATGTTTTCTTAATTTGCGGGTGTTTTTTTCTATTTGCATGTGTTTTTTTCTATTTGCATGCGTCTTCTTTAGGTTGCAGCACGTTGAACTCTCTCGGCCACCGTATTAATGCCATCAGGGGACGTAACACAGACAGATAACTGACTAAAAGTGACTAAAACTGACTTTCTGTATATAAAAGATAATTTGCTAAATGTGTACAAATGAAAGCTTAGTATTAATAATATTTTAATAATTAATTTTTTCCTGCTAAGAAAAAAACTGAGATCAAAACACCCTACAATAAAACGTATCCCTGGAGAGAAGATCTAAAAAAAAAGAGCACAGGACATTGTCTTATCCAAACTTTTCTCCTTCCTTATCTGCACATCACCATCTACCTTCTCCCAATCACAGAAGAAGAATTCAAATCACAGAAGGTTTCTATTCAAGATATCTGATAATCCTCTACTCTCCCTGGAAAACCAAGTGTAGCCCTCTGGGTATGAATAGACCCAAAACAAGCCTTTTGTTCTGGTCTGGGTATTTAAGGGTAAGTGGCAGAGCAGTCTTTGGGAATATGTAACCAGAAAACCCCCATGCAGTGCTGTGTCTTAAACTCGGATCACACACCACTGTGTGTCTCTGTCAGTTATGCATTTTACTCTTAAGAGTCATCTTTGAGCAATTGACGTTATGTATAATTTCTGGAATGGCTTTCCTTGTGTAATTGGCATGATACATTTTTACCTGACAAATAAAATGTTATATTTGATTAGTCTGGACTCTCCTGAAATCATTATGACCAGTAGATTATGAGGCTGGTGTAAGAGGATTTACATTCAAAGACCCAGAACCAGATGATGAATGAAGACTCGGAGTCAGAATTATAATAAATTGAAGAAAAGTTTTAATGAAGATAGTTTGCAGTTTCATCAGCAGAAGTGCGCTTCAAGACTCACATGCAGTTCGTATAGGCCACTGTTACTGCATTCAGATATCAAACACAGACATTAGAGAATACATGAAGGAACATTTAAGTAATCACACCGAACTTCTATAACAAAGTAAAATCTCACAAGCCTAGAGAAGTCATTCAACTCATTTGATATTTAGAGGGAAAAATATTGATTAATACCTTGATTATAATAATTTATTACATATACATTGAAGAAGAACATTGATTCCAGAATCCACCCCTTTACTGGTGCTACCGCAGATCTGTGTCCAGGATAGGTCAGACTAAAGGTGCATATGAACGGAGCAGTAGCTACATCACATGAATAGCTTTTGATTTATCACTGAATTGGCAAGTTGTTCCTTGGCAACTTGGCACTGACTGTCTATCACTGACTAGTTGTACGGAAGTGGCTAAATAAACTACACTTTTTTGTACGAGTGAGCAGAAGGGAACCGATTAAAGAGGTATTAGCAAACCCTGCACCCTTTGACCAAGATCAGACTGGTGAGACTGTGTCCGTGAGATCCACGTAAACCAGAGGCGTGTGACTCTGTGAGGCATTGGGTCCCGAATGAACAGATAAATAAAATTATGGGTTACCCAAAATAATCAAATAATTAAATTAATCTATAACAATGTATATTATTAGTTTCTAATTAAAAAACACAATCTAAATTTGACAATCATTTGAAATTGGAGTCAGATTAATCGTGGAGCTAAAGTAATATTGAAACTAAATTCGAATAAATTAAGTGAACTTCACTGGAGCGCTGAAAAGACATACACACATTACACCTTCGCCCACACCATTGGATTCCGTCGTTGGGCCGTTGATGCATTTAGGAGATTATTTAACTATCACAAGACTTTCGCTTTCAGTGTATGTAATTTGATATATTTGTGTGCTAAATTTTGATTGGCTAAATCAGCTCTAAGATTAGCAGCATGTTGATTGCTTCATTATGATTTAATTCCAACATAATTATGTTTGTAGCAGTGATGTGCAGTGGCGGTTTAAAATGAGGAGGTGTCCTCTCATTTTATTATATACTGTATATCAAATGTAAATGTATATCCGTTACACTTAATTTTCCTGGTTAAATAAACATTAAATGAAAAGAGAGACAAATACAACTCTATCTAGCATTTTTTTTTTTTTGCTATAACTAGGCTGTAGATTTTTATTTATAAAAACAAAGTAGGCTATCAATGTCATCAAGTTAGTTTTCACACATTTTTACATTTATTCCAAAAAAATAACTTTCATGTATATTAATTGTGAACTAATGTTCAGCTTTACTTTTTAAGTCAACTTATTTTCAGCAGTCATCAAGCTTGTAGACACTGGTCAAAGACACAAAGATGTACTTTTTTAATTTCCCCAAGCATATTGCTCACAAAAAAAAAGCAGTCATCAAGTTTAAACCATTTCGAGTTGTTTACTTACTTTTTAATTAGTCTTCCTATTAACGCCATCATTTTCTCCAGTCAGACCAATAAGAACGTGCACAAAACCTGTGGATGTCGCTGTTATTTTATAAAAACGAGCAACTTTTACACTTTTTAATGTCACATTTTGTAATATTTGCGCCGGTTTAATTTTTCTAATATTTATTATTTTCTCTTCCAGTTTTTTGAGGAGATACTGCCTCCCTTGGCTCCTTGGAGGAAACGCCCCTGGTCTGTAGGCCTTTTACTGAAGATCCAGATTTCTGTTTTTTGGACCCGCTCTGAACAGACTGAGCTCCTTCCTCCGGTGTTCCTCCTGTAAACAAACAAACTATCAGTTGCATGTTTCTGCTAATGCTGTATCATTTCATTTAGAAGTCTCAATCTCTCTTAACATGTGTCAATTAGCAATTATTTTTAAATCGTATTACATAAGAGCTAGTATAAACTACAATAATATAAAACAATGACCTTTTACTTTTCAATCAGATAACTGGATACGTTGTATGAACACACTGAGTTCATAATGTAATCTAAGTGTTACCTAGAGCTGTTTTCAAAGATTTAAAACTCATACAAAGATTGAGTTTATTTTTTGTGTTTGTATTCTCAGAGTTTATATTTGAATACTGTATATAAGGTATATTTTAGATTTTGCTGTACAGACATCTCATCATCAGACAGAGTAATGCATTCTGATAAAGACAGTAATATAGTGAGGCTCTTCATGAGGATCTCTCACCTGATGATGACGGGGTTGTTCCTGTTGATTTCACTGGTTCCTGAGGTTTAGATCTCAACAATCCACCAATTAAGTTTATACCAGCACTGAACCAGCCTTCACTGTCTATGCTGTAATGAGGAATCAGAAAAGAAAATGATCAGTGATGGGTGAAACAAGTTGAAAATTATTCTATATGAATGAATAACTGCATGCCATAAGTAAGTCATTTGCATAAAAACACTCCCAAATGATCTCCTCTGCAGCCTTTCTTCACTCTCAGCAAATCACCCTCTCTCAGCAAATCTCTTTCTTCACTCTCAGCAAATGTCTTCACTCTCAGCAAAAAAAACTCTCAGCAAAAAAAAGAAAGTCAACATTTTCCACTAGGTAAAGCTTGCCCTCTATAGTTTGAATGTGTTAGTAGTGGTTATGGGTTTTCTATTCCAGGCTTTTTGTAGTGGACTCCGACTCCCACTGCAGGAGATTATGGAATAGAGTCCTCGACATCAAAACAGGGTCAGGAATGATAAAAAAGATTGCAGTCGCTAAACACTCAACTAATTTATAAACAGCCATGGTCGAATATTATGTCAGAATTAAATAAACAAAAAATAAGGTATTCTTTAATCAACCTTATTATAATCGTCAGGTGATGGCGCTAAACACACATGATCATTGTCTGAAATAAAAGGTTGGCCAAGAGAGTTAAAGATACTAAAAATTAATACAATACATACAAAAATACTTACAACAATGTACACTTGTGTGTTTATTCTTGACGTGATTTTTTTATGATTTATGGTTAGTTTAATGATTATGAACACAAGGTTAACCATGGAAAACCAAGTCTATGTTTATTGCATTCATATAACATCAATTAAACTAAAGCTGACATGGAGGTCTGTATAAACTCAAGTTCTATCAACATTTCTAAAGTAAGCTACGTGTCGGATAAATGTATGTGACAGTTTCTGCGACAGCTCTCTGTTCCTCGCTTCATTTCATTCACTCCTTGCTTATACAGTGCACTCAACTGCCATGCACTATATAGGGATCAGAGAATCAGTGATTCCTATGCTGGAGTCGACCCCATTTGTACTGATTTGAAAATGCAAATTGTAATAATTTATCTAGAAAAGCAATTAATAAACCAGGTATTGTTCCACAACGCTGTAGTTGTACAGTATCAGAGGGGAACATCTCTATTTTACACCACAAAGAGACATGTACTCACCTCAGTTTACAGCTTGAGTCTTGTAGCACGTCACTGAGCTTCTTCCCGGAGTCATCTATTTTATTTTTTCTCAGATCAAGCTCTTTTAAAAACTGCAGTGCTTTTGTTTTAGACAAAGACTGAGTTAAAGCAGAAACATCTGTAATGCCACAGTCATTTAGGCTAGAAAGAGACAAACAGAAGAAGAGAGATCATCTTACTTTGACCAGATCACAAAAATCTAAGGTGAACAATGGGAACGTTTCATGATATATTAAGTAGGGATGCACCGAAAAGGTTTTAGAGGGTCTAAATTAGTGACAGAAACAGATGTTTAATTAGGACTTGTCTGTTGATGCATGAACAATTTTTATTTATTTAAGACTAAATATTTGTAGCATGCCTGCCATCCAATAATGGCAAAAAGCTTTGTTACTTTTAATATGAAGCAAAGTGTCAACTTTAAAATACTCTAAAAAATTAATGATGGCACTCTTAATGCACCATGACAAATCACTGTAGAGCATCAGTTCAAGCGGAGCACGGATTAAGTGCACATGAACCGATCATCTCCTCTTTAGTTACAGCACAAAACACCAGAGGGTATGTTGAAAGATACATTACAACTTTATCGAAATTAATCCTGTCTCATATAAGTCTCATATAATCCTTCAGTGTTTCAACCGAGGAAAGACATCAATAAAAACAGCTTGTAGGCTACACTTACCTTCTTAAGAAAGCTGTTCAATGTCCATAAACCCATTAACTTGGTTAGGTAGAAAAAATATATAACTCTAGAGAAGATAATTTTGCTAAATATATGCATTTTTTTTACATATTTATTATATTTTTACTTAAACTATAATGAAGACATCACAAAAACAGGTTATGTTTGAATAAATCCGTCATGAAAAAAAGTTATTACCATTCATTGTTGTTTAAATGTATATATCCCATTAACAAACTGGAGTAGAAACTATTCTGTTATTAAAAAGTTGATTTAAAACTCACCTTAGGTGCAATTTAAACGCATGTACAACTCAGATTTATCCTGTTTGTACAACTCAATTTGATCTATTTGAGTGTTGGTTATTAAATAAGTTTGATTCATTAATTGATTATTCATTTCTAATTTATATGTCTGTTTTAGTTTTTGGCTATGTGCATCCGGAGTTTTTATATTTCGGTTTTGACGCAGAATTTTCAATTCAGTGCATACCTAATATTAAGTATATAAAGTGTCTTAGTTTAAATTGTTGTAGGTGAATATTACCCACCTCAATTTCTCCAGTTTACAGCGTGAATCCTTCAGTACGTCACATAAGTGATTCACTCCTGTGTTTTCTAGTTTATTCTCACTCAGGTCCAGCTCTCTCAGGTGTGATGGGTTTGATTTCAGAGCTGAAGTCAGACTGATACACTGTTTCTCTATAATACTGCATCCACACAGACTGAAGACAGAAAGAGAAACGACAATGCGCCAGATTTAGTGAAATGCATTCCTAAACCCACACTTAATACAACAAACAGACTAAAGTAGTATAGGTTTCATCAAATGTACAGTAGATTAAGATATTAAGAACAATTAATAAATTAATCATTCAAATAATAAATTAATTAGAAAAATGTACATTTAAAAATACTATTTTCAAAATTGTAATGTGAGAAAGTCATGAATCATGAAGTGCCGTTTACAATCCCTAAATACAAATATTTCTAAGTTAGCATTAAACTGAACCATTGTTTTAAACAATTTTTATCACTGAATTATGGCATATTTCAGAGTGAAACTGTGAAAAAAAATAAAAATGCAGGGCATCTTGTATCTTCCACCATACTTGGGACAGATTATCTCAATTGATTTGATGGGTTGGGCTTAATGGAAGTGAAGTGCACTGTCATAGTATAAGTCATAGACGTCAAGTGAGCATAGTATAAGTCATAGACGTCAAGTGAGCATATCTCAGAAAGATCAAGTTTTATCTAAAGATTACAAGGGCAAATTACTTCATGGTTCATCCACAATAAGCGCAGTAATATTACTGTGATTAAAATGTATAATTAATTTTTTTATACCAACTTTAAACTAAACACTGAATAAAACGTGATCTGCTGTTTAGTATATAGTAACTTACTCTAGTTTTTCCAGCTTGCATGGTCTTTTCATCAGTAGATCACTGAGGTTTTTCACTCCAGAGTCTCCTAGTTCATTCCCGCTCAGGTCCAGCTCTCTCAGGTGTGATGGGTTTGATATCAGAGCTGAAGTCACAGCAGAACAACCTTCCTCTGTCATTTTACAGCCTCTTAACCTATATTGAGAGAAATGTGACATTCAAACACCAAAATTATTTTTTTATTAAATTATTATTATTTTTTTATATATAGTTTACACTTTGCTTTAAACTATATATATGATTTTAAGCATTTTGTGGCTCTTTAAGCCTATGTGAATGTTCCTCACCTAAATCTCTCCAGTTTACAGTGAGAATCCTTCAATATGTCACATAAGTGAATCACTCCTGTGTTTTTTAGTTCATTCCGACTCAGGTCCAGCTCTCTCAGGTGTGATGGGTTTGATTTCAGAGCTGAAGTCAGGATGAGACACTGTTTCTCTGTAATACTGCATCCACACAGACTTAAGACAAAAAAAAGTTTGTAAGTCTTAATGCACAGATGCAATCTATTGACCATATCGGCCCGCCTATTTACATTAACTTTAGACAGGACTGGTATCCAATATCTGTGTTTACATGAATTCCCGCCCAAAATGATTTTCGGCGATCGTTCTACTATGGTAGACCCTGGTTTTGAATAGTCGTGCTATTGAGTTTATTTTATATAATTCATGTTGGTTGGTCATGATTATTTGCCAGCATGGACTAGAGATCAGCTGTCATGACTGTTTTGTCATGTTGAATGTTTTAAAGTGCAAAATCTGACAGAACAGATATATAGTTATATATAGCCTATATTTTCCGTTTATCGACAGCAGATAGTGAAATAAAGTAGAAATAAAATAGCCTAAAATTAGAGAGAGAGGAGAGAGAGAGAGAGAGAGAGAGAGAGAGAGAGAGAGAGAGAGAGAGAGAGAGAGAGTTAATAGTAATGTTTGTTTGTTTGATAGTAACTAACTGAAATAACTTTTGTTTTGTTCAAGCTTGACGTCATTAGTTTTCACAGAGCTTTGGATAGAAGCTTGATTCATTTTTATACATTTTATTGTTTCTCTGTGAATGGGAATAAGACTCCCTCAGAGAAAAATTATGACATAGTATGGTCAACTAAATAAATATTTTAAACCATGTGAAATACTCACATCAGTGTGTTGAGTTGACAGTGTTTATCCTGCAGTAAAGCAGAGATCTGATTCACTCGTGAGTCTCCAAGTTTAAGGTCACTCAGATTCAGCTCTCTCAGGAGTAACGGGTTTTTACGCACAATTCCTCTCACATACTGACAGGCTTCCTCTGCAGCAGAACCCAAAAACCTGCAGAAGGGAAGATGAAGCATGATTCAATTCAGTTATGACACATTTATGGTATAATGTAAACTATAGAAAATATTCATAAAAATCTGTTGAAATCATTTAAACGTTAATACAACAACACATTTATAAATATATTATTTTGAACAAATAAATATAGATTTATTATATATGTATAATATGCCTCCATATCATTTGTGTAATTTCATCACGCCTCACCTTAATGTTTTCAGTGAATTGTTTCGATCCTGTAGTAAATCATTGAGCTCCTTCACTCCTGATTGTCCAGGATCATTTCCTGTGAGATCCAGCTCTATCAGGTGTGAAGGGTTTGATCTCAGAGCTGAAGCCAGAGCTTTATAACCTTCTTCTGTGATACTGCAGTCTGAAAGTCTATAAAAAAGAGAATTGAATTACTAAATACTGAAAATGTAAAAACATGAAATGCATCCCTAGTAAAATAAATACCCCCCTCTCTCTCTTTCACACACACTGAAGTAGGAATGTGGTCTCAGACCTCTTTGTGTTCATACTGTTGCTCTTTGGATCTAGTCCAGCTCAGTGTTTTGAGGGCAGTCCTATGGCCTTCAATATCTCTCACTCACACACACTCACACACACACACACACACACACACACACACACACACACACACACACACACACACACACACACACACACACACACACACACACACACACACACACACACACACACACACACACACACACACACACACACACATATATTTCACTAAGAATGCTTAACACTTCATTACAAATTAATAATAATAATAATAATCTTTACAAAACAAATAGCTTGGTTAGTGGAGCACATACAAAGTAATTAAATGGGATTCAATATTGAAGGCCATAGGACAGCCATCAAAACACTGAACTTGACTAGATCCAAAGAGCAACAGTATGAACACTAAGAGGTCTAGGACTAAATTCCTACTTCAGTGGACCAAAAAAGGATCAGAGTCCTCTTTCAGGGACAGTGTGAATGCAAAGAGAACTGGATCCTTTTTCACTTGGTTCACCTCTAGGTCAACTGGTCAAAAGGAGTCTGAGTGTGAAAACACCCTCAGTATACTACACATCCATTAATTTATTTACTGACATATCGCCTGAGACTTGACTTACTGATATAAATATTATAATTAAACTTTAGTACTTGAGTATAAATATTATAATTAAACTTTAGTACTTGAGTACTTCTGTATTGCACAATTCACATTTCTTAATATTAAGCCTAAAATGTGCTTTAATATCACTATTAGTAAGGATAGTATGATCGATGTATAACATCAGTGTTTAAATGCACGATATTCAAAATGCATGTCTTTTCTTTAGTTTACTAATACTAAAATATTTAAACTTTGACCAGAAGATAAAGTCATTATTAAAAATAAACAGTGGTTAATTTTAATCACCTGAGTTTCACCAGTCTACAATTTGTATTTTCTAATGCGTTCTGGAGTTTCTTCACTCCTGAATCCTGCAGATTATTGTTGCTCATGTCAAGCTCTTTCAGACTGGAGTTTGATCTCAGGACTGTAGCGAGAGCTGAACAGCTTTCTGCTGTTAGACCACAATTACACAGCCTAAAATTATCAATGGGAGAGAGAGAATTTACAAACACAAAGTACTTGATGCCAAAATATTCAGTGATTACTGAGGATTATTGTGTAATGGTCACCTGATTTATGTAAGATACTTTAGATATACAATAATAAAAGAACACAATACTCACATCAGTGTGTTTAGTTTACAGTGTTTATCTTGCAGCAAAGGAACAAGTTTCACGTTTAAGTCTCCTAGTTCACGTTTACTCAGATTCAGCTCTCTCAGGAGTAATGGGTTTTTACCCACAATTCCTCTCACATACTGACAGGCTTGATCTGCAGCAGGACCCAAAAACCTGGAGACAGACGTTCATTAAATGGCCAGTAATGTCAATGACGTACAGTATCTTGTGAAAGTGCCTTCAGTCATTTCCAAGACACCATTAACCAATTTCTGTTGGTTAAAATGTAAACACTCAGCTAAAACTGTTTTAAAGCGACTGGACTTTATTTGAACTTTTTATATTATATTTTAAAAACACTTACCTCAGTGTCTTCAGTTGACAGTTCTGATCCTGTAGTAAATCATTGAGCTCCTTCACTCCTGATTGTCCAGGATCATTTCCTGTGAGATCCAGCTCTATCAGGTGTGAAGGGTTTGATCTCAGAGCTAAAGCCAGAGCTTTATAACCTTCTTCTGTGATACTGCAGTCTGAAAGTCTACACACACAACAAATTTGAAATAAAATTAACATTGTGGATCCAATTTTCAACTAGATGAATTGCTTATCAGATACACAGGTAAACCACATTCTGTCAATAATGTCCAAGTTGATTTAATGAATTACAATTAAATAATGGTCACCATGAGTCTGCCTTTGTGTTTTAAACTGCATCCTAAATGTAGAAAGTATAATTATAATTATGATATCACTGTTGTGAGGTCACAGACTCAATGGCCGGCTGTCATTCAAATCTGAAACAATCTATTCCAACCACAAGCCTCAAAGACACTTGTTTGTTATTATTTGTTTAATTGTTAATCCACAGGAGAAGTGGCACCCCCAGTGTAGCCTGGTTTCTTTCAAAGGTTTTTTTCTCTCCTGCTACAACCATATTTGATTTTTTTTCATTCCTAGACACTGTGAACTCTGGCTTGATCACTAGGGGATTAATGCAACATTTGGTGACTTTCTAGAAGCTCCCCATTTAAACTACTTAGAGATCGGTGTTATGACCAAAATCCTTAGATTGTGTTATGTAGATTGTTACATGAATTATTTCTGTTGTTGGCAATTGTTTAAATTTAGAGATCCTACTAATTGAAAGTAAATCCATATCCTGTATTTTCTCTTAAATTGCAGCTAATTAAATAAAATAACAAAACAAGAGCCAGCTATTTTTATCATAAGACAATCGATCATATCCTTGCATGGTTTTAGATCTTTTTTTTACTGTTGCTTAGAAATACAACAACCAATATTTAAATCTCTTAATAAAACAGAGGTAACAAAAAAAAAATGTCTCTAAAATACCTTTGAATGCTGTGTGCCCAAGACACTGTGGCACTGATGTGCTGAATAATACTACACAATAAAGCTAGATCTGGTTTGTGTACCTGATGGTGAAATATACTTACTTCAGTATCTTCAGCTTTGAAGTCTTCAGTCCCTTACAGATCTCTTTGACTCCTGAGTCCAGCAAACGGCTGTTATTCAGATTCATCTCTTTCAGGATGGTATTTTTGGAGAGAACAGTAGATAGAACTGACCAGCTTTTCTTTGTCATCTCATAATTATTCAGCCTAAAAAAGAAGACCTGATTTATTATTCTTGTTTTCAGCAAATATTCAACAATTTTCATATATGTTCACACATGTGGCTGACAGTGTCAAAAGTGCTATTATCTGTAGCACTTCAGAAACTGTTGCTGTCACGCACAGGCTGGGGATGAAGATCAGGCGAAGTGGATCTAAAACAGCAGTGTAACTATTTAGTAAAAGAAAATAATAATCCAATATGCAAGAATGCAATGTAACAGTGTGCATTAAACACAAAGAAAACTCAACAATATATAGGCTCGTTTGAGATGTACCTCGCTTCACCTGAAATGTATGTAAGTCTAGGCGGCTGCAGTGAGGGGAGGAGTGAAAAAAGTGATGGTAGATCACATCGTGGGATTCACATTCATGCACGGTGCTGCTGATGAACTGGATATAACTAAATTTTGTTGCTTTTATATGAAAATAAATATGACATCCAAAAGACGTGTTTTCCCTAAATATAGACATATTTTAGATTTTTTTAAAATAAATATGACAATCACATATCCCATATGATAACACAGTTTCAAAATTCAAACATTTTAAAAGAGAGCAATACATCATGGTTGTTTAAACCAATGAGAATTAAGCTGTGTCGTCAGCAAGTTGTTTCCTATCGTGCTTTTGATCAGCGCAGTCGAAGGATAGCAACTTACGACTGCAGAATCCGACAAGGCCAATTATGTTAGCATTCATCGACATACTGTCAACAGTCCTCGTCTGCACCTGTCTGTCCTTGTCTCTGCACTACACTTCCCAGGATCCTCTTGTCTCCTCACCTGAACTCACTCCCTCATTATCCACCTGTCCCTCGTCATCATCATCTGTGTCACCTGTCTTTACCTCGTTAGTGTTCATTTGGACTTGTATTTAGTTTGCTTGTGTTCAGTCTGTCTTTGTCGGTTCTCGTCTATATTACATGGTGTTAATGTTACTGTGTTTTGTGAGTGTCCGGCCTGTCTTCATGCCTGTACCAGTTTCGTTTTGTTTCTAGTAAATATTTTGAATTGGAGCCTTTGCCTCTGCCTGTCTTTCCACACCACAACCGTGACACATACATTAAGATTTTTGGTCCAACAGTTAAAATTATAGAATAAGTGAGATCTAACCCAAGTAAAGTATGGAGTGCTGCAATGATCTGTGTTAGGTCCTTTTCCTTGTACATGCTTATCTATGGAAATATTATTAGAAAATTATCCAAGTCAACAATGCGTTAAATATATTAAAAGCTGGATGACCAGTCATTTTCTTCTCGTAAATAAGTTTCACATTGATTACAAAATACTGCTACTTATAATGCCACAAGGTCACAAACTCTGAACTACAGGTAGTATCAGAAATATCACCACAAAAGGAGTAAAAAAAAAGAAGATCCTTTTGGCATTTGGCACTTAAACTCTTGAAAAGTATACCTGGCAATGTACGAGGAATCAGACACACCTCTATTTAAAACTAAATTAGAGACATCTCAATATGAACTGTAACATATCCATGTTCATTTCTGCTTAAAACTATATGCTAATATTTTTCATGTTGCTTTCCTTGTCTATCTCAGCATCTATCATACTGCTGGCTAAAACCTTCTGCCTGCACTGTTGAGAAAATGAGGACTTCAATTTCTCCATGACCAACTGCATCAGCTCCTAGAGGCCTCATTTTGCCTGTTTAATGAATCACATTATTATTATTATTATTATTATTATTATTATTATTATTATTATTATTATTATTAAAGGCATAGTCAGGCAGGGCATTTGCTGATGCTCAGCAAAAGTTTGTGACACAATCCAATCGTTTCAACGGGAATAAGCTTAATATAGAACTTAGCAAAGTAAAACTGAGGAACTACAACAGATGAAGGAAGTGTCAGTTTTTATAACATTACTCCAAGATTATAAAATGATCTATAAAAAAGGCAGTTTGAAAAGCAGTTAATGTTGGTTGGGTTGTTGGTTTATTGTTTCACCTGCAAAACTTCACAGAGCTTCGGTAAATCTCCACACAGCCAAGTTATAACGTACAAAATTATGTTTACTCACTTTATTTTATCCACTTTGCAATAAGAGTCCACCAGAAATGCAGACAGTTTCTCCCAATGTTGATCTCCTAGTTCAATTCTGCTCAGATCCAGTTCTGTCAGCAGTAAGGGATTTGTTTTTAGAACTTCAGTTAGATACTTACACGCGTCCTCTGCAGCAGCATTTGTCAAAAACCTACAGAACGTAGAAAAAAATCAAAATTATAAAATATTCTAATAATTTTGTACATTTAAATCTTTACATCATCCATCCTCTTTATGTGTGCATTATACAATGTAGTAAATTGTATTAAAATGTAGTAAAATGTAGTAAAGTGTGCAGTATCTGATTGAAGTCTGAAGCTCTGATAATTCCCTTGAGAAGTTTTATTATAAATAACAGACAGGAAATAAAAAAAGCAGTGTCAAGTTTATGTAATTTATGTTTTTACATAGATCTAGTTCAAAATGTGTCACACAGTAGTGAACAAATCTTGTGTTAAAAATCTTTGAATTGCAATTCAGCAAATTCCTCTTTACAATGCTCTACCATCGTATTAGTCTTTTAGACTGTGGCTTATTTTCAAATATTTGAAGGCTTTTATCACCTGATGTTCTTTAATTTTGACCACCCATTCCGCACCATATCAGTAAACATCTTTACTCCTGATTGTCCAGGATCATTTCCTCTTAGTTCCAGCTCTATCAGGTGTGAGTTTGATTTCAGAGAGGAAGTCAAAATCTCATAACTTTTCTCTGTGATACTGCAGTTTGAAAGTCTGTATGAAAAGAGGCTTATGTTAGGTATTGCATTTTCTAGGATATAAAACAAATAAAAACTATTTAAAAAAAAAACAAAAAAACAATCCTATAGAATGTAAAAAATATGCCTATTTGAACAAAGCTTCACCCCAGAGATATACATACAACAAATGCCTTAACATCAGCTCAATTAGAATTTCTAAATATTTCTTACAATATTTAAATCTAGCATATGCAAGCATTTTCAGTTAATCCAATCAAATGGACATTTACAAATGTTAATATGAAGAAACAGATAAATGAAAATACACACTTCAGTTTCTCTAATCTGCATTGTGAGTTTTCCAACAGGCAACATATATTGTTAATTCCAGAGTTTCCTAGTTTATTTCCACTCAGATCCAGCTCTATCAGGTTTGAAGGGTTTGAATTAAACGCTGAAGTCAGAGCAGCACAACCTTCTTCTGTAATACTGTTATTATTCAGCCTGAAGAGAAACCAAACAAAAACAAAAAGATTGTAAACATTAAATGTTCTTAACTGGCTTAACTGTTTCTGCACATATTATCGTCATTTGTTTCAGAGTCTGTGCCAAAACACACGAATTGGGTGGCAATTAGTTCTCTGTGGTCTAAATATATTATATATGTATATTGCATTCAGTACGAACAATGTCCTGCCTGCCTGTCAAGATATTTTTTTTCCTCTACACATCTGCACGCGCAGACATCACTCATCATCAGCGCGCTTCATGCTATTCAGAGTTTAACAGACATCAGTCACCGACTCGAGCACCGCAACTGAAACAGCAGCCACCTTTTACAGTTCCTCCTGAATCAAAACAACCAGCTGTGTTCACACTATAACTACTGTAATTTGGAAGAGATGAAAATCGGTGGCGTTAAACTCCGCGTTTGTTTCTCGAATTTATGCGTTTCAATGTCAACACTATCAATGCTAAAATGAACCTGCAGCAGTCAGGTGATAAGGTCAGTGATGTTCAATATTATTGAAATATTATGCGCTTTGAGGTAGTATAACGCTGTCTCTCATCTTGTGATGCTTTGCAGAATCTCCTGTGTACCTTGTGTATCATGTGTTTTGAAGGAGATGTGGCTTTAGAAGGGAGGGTGGGATCTCATGCTTTCAAAACTAGCTCGCTCTTGCTAGCCGCTCAAAAATTGCCTACCCTATCTTTAAATCAAATCAGATAAGATTACAATAATAATTTAAATCATAATCAGTTGATAATGCAGAAAAAAGTGAACAAATGAGGAGGATCATGTAATTATGAAAATTGTCTACATGGTTTTAGCTCTATATGAGCTTAGTGGATTTTCTTCTACGTTTGGTTTTCAATAATCTTTTTGATTAGATAAAAACTTTGAATCAAAAGTTGTGCTAGAGGAAGTGTGCATGAGCACCATTTGCACACCGCCTCTGCTACATAAGTGAAAGTGTTGCTGCTTTTCTCAATGTCTCCCATTGAGACTTTCATAACTGCTGCGACCCATGTACATCCTGGTCAAGTGGGTGTCTTTATGCTTTGATAAATAAATACATTTAGATGAATACATACATTAATCTAAACCAATCATTAAAATACAATATAAAACAAATGTTATAATTTTAAGATACTTTTAAGAGATATTTCATATTTCATATAATATATTTTGAAGAATGTGGGTAACCAAACAGTTTCTGGTCCCCATTTTTCTATGTTATGGAAAACAGTGGGGACCATTCCTTCATGTTCAACAGAAGAAAGAACCTCATACAGGTTTAGAAGAACTTGAGGTTGAGTACATGGTTCATTTCATTTTTGGGTCTATCTTTTTAATGCAAAATGCAAATATGAAAACCATGTAAAAATACTCACTGAATTATTTTCAGTTTACAGTGTTTATCCTGCAGTAGATCAGCAAGCTGCCTTGCTTCCTTTGAGTTAAGTTTACATCCACTTAGATTCAGCTCTTCCAGGAGTAATGGGTTTTTACCCGTTACTTTTTTAACATATTGACAGGCTTCATCTGCAGCAGGACCCAAAATCCTGCAGAAGAGAAGATGAAGCAAGATTCAGTTCAGTTATCAAAGTTGGTGTAATGAAAAATTGCATTTGATTATAATAAAAACTGTTAAGTGCTTTACATAAAAGGGGGGAATCTCATCAACCACCACCAATGTGCAGCATCCACCTGGATGATGCGACGGCAGCTTAAGTGCGACAGAATGCGTGCCCATCTAGGGCTGTGCGATATAGCTAACAAAATTATCACAATATAATGTTTCATATCGTTCGGTATTGATAAATATTGACATTTTATATAACCTTTTTTTTAAAGACATGTAGAAAAGTTCGAATTTAAACCACTGTTTTTTTATTTTATTAATACACATTATTAAGACAAACAACAAATTATATTAGTTTTAGCAGTCAAAAATAAAATGTAAACAAAAATATCTTCTTTATGTCTTATATTAAGATAAAAGAGTATGTGTTAAAGAAACTCTTGACCTTAAAATGTTACAAAATGTCTGCAATGTAAAAGTGTAAACATAGAACAATCAAGGTAAGCTTTGAGATAGATCAACATCTGTAAAAAGAAGGGGTGTAATGGTTCACAAAATTCACGGTTCGATGCGACCCAGTGGTGTCACGGTTGGGTACATACAGCAAAAATAAAGAAATGCCAAATAAATGTCCTTGATTTAAAAAAAAAATAGTATAAAAAATATTTTTAAATAAGTGTGAGTTTTCCTACATCTTGACACTTTTAGTTTTATAAATGGGGGTAATATCTGAAGGATGAATAAATAATGTTTTGGTCATCACATTAAAAATAACATTTAAATATGATAATATTTGAGTTTTGAAGTGCTGGAAAAAGATGTGTGGCGTACTTGAAAGCATTTTACTCATGCTAAACTTCCAAGCTTAACTTACAAGTTAGTGTTAGTACATTAAATCCATAGTGAATGTTGCAGATCTGTGGATTAAAACCCTATAACTTGTTCATTCATGGCACAATGTTTCTCTTGGTTTCAACATCAGCGCTGTTTGATCCGTTAATAACAGAAAAATGTGAATGCTTCTCACTAGATCTCACAGCCATGTTATTACTTCTTGTGGCAAATTCAAATGCTTTTTTTACTGGATCTCTTAGCGCTGTGTATTAACAAGCTGTGTCCCAATGTGAAGGCTGCATCCTCCGAAGGCCGTATTTGAAGGCTGATTGCGTCACAGCGGCGCGACGAAGGATGTCCCAACTCAAAGGCTGCACCCTTGGAAGGTCGAATTTGAAGGCCAATAGCGTCACCGTGGCACGATGAAGGCTGTCCCAATTTAATTCTGCATCCTTCGAAGGCCGTATTCGAAGGCCGGTTGCGTCATCGTGGCGCAACGAAGGCTACCCTGATTCAAAAGCAACGCCAAATGCACCCCTTCATTTCCCCGGTGACGACAGCATTTTCATTTTAAAAAATTTGCGGCTGAGAGTTCGGTGGTGGACGGCAAATCCACATTTAAATGTAAGTATTATGTTTTCATTTACTCAAATAGTTAGTGAAACCAGAGTTAAAAGTTTTTCTTTCTTATAAACTTCATCTTACTCCTTCTTCACCATTGCGTGACTTAATTTGTCAGGTGGTTTGATGCAAAACTTGTGCGAATATTAGTTTAATAATTGTTTCAGGGAGCAAGGAGCAGACATCTCAATTTATTAAATTGCGGTCTGAAAATTATAATTTCTTTACGGGGGCAAGACAACAACCTATTTGTAATATTTGCACTAGTCATGTAACATCCTCACCATGTCCTCCAGTAAAATATAAAACATAAAAATGACAATAGCCAATTCTGGCTCCATAGCTGTTTACTCAATTATTTCAAATTAATTATCAGGATGGCAGCAGTCCTCTCACACCGTTGCTTGGGGCCAGAAGCGGTGATCAGGAACAAATGGTTGCGCAATTAGGAAATCCTACGAAGGCTACATGATGCGTCCTTCGAAGGATTGGTGAAGATCGTCTCGCGCTGCACTGACATTGATGATCCAAACTAATAAACGTTCGATGAAGCACCAAATAATAGTGCAGCTTGGTTCCGCTTTCATTATGCTTGTTATTTGATGTTAGGCACGGTTGTGGTGGTCGTGCAAGTGATGAGCATGATTTTGAATAAAAATATTGAGCGCTATATTGAACATTTTTATATCATTACTGACACTGGTGTACTGTCGATAAATAACGATACCGTTTTATCACCCAGCCCTACGCCCATCACACACCAGCTTATTGGTGGAGAGGAGACAGGGTGATGAAGCCAATCAGTATATATTGGGATGATAAGAAGGCCATGATGGACAGATGAAAATAGGCAAATTTGGCCAGGATGCAGGGGTTACATCCATACTATTTTTTTCAAAGAACATTCTGGGATTTTTAATGAACACAGATAGTCAGGACCTCGGTTTAACGTCTCATCTGAAGGATGGTGATTGTTACAGTACAGTGTCCCCATCGCAACACTGGGGTGTTAGGACCCACACAGACCACAGGGTGAGCGCCCCCTGCTGGCCTCACTAACTTTTCATCCAGCAGCTGCCTAATTTTCCCAGGAGGTCTCCCATCCAGGTACTGACCAGTCTCAACCCTGCTTAACTTCAGTGAGTTTATCTTGAATATACTTTGATGTAATGCTTCTTAAAAATATAATTTATCTAATTTCACCTTAGTGTCTTCAGTTGACAGTTAGGATCCTGTAGTAAATCATTAAACGCCTTCACTCCTGATTGTCCAGGATCATTTCCTCTGAGATCCAGCTCTATCAGGTGTGAAGGGTTTGATCTCAGAGCTGAAGCCAGAGCTTTATAACCTTCTTCAGTGATACTGCAGTCTGAAAGTCTGAAGAAGAGATTAAAAAAAAAAGAATAATAACTGAATATGGAGACAAATGACCTAGAGACATTTAATATGTTAGAATATCAACTCACCTGAGTTTCTCCAGTTTACAGTTCTCCTTCAGTCCGTCAGAGAGCAGCTTTGCTCTTGAATCCTGCAGATTATTATTGCTCAGGTCAAGATCCTTCAGACTGCTGGAGTCTGAACTGAGAACTGAAGCAAGAGCTGAACAGCTTTCCTCTGTTAGATCACAATTACTGAGCCTGAAAAAACAACAACAACAATAATAATAATAATAATAATAATAAAGCATCAATGAATAACCATGATGAAACTTTTCACAACATTCCTGTGATTGCTGTGGTGTAGAGTGTAGCTGATAGTGAAATGTACTCACTTCAGTATCTTCAGCTCACACACAGGATTCTTCAGTCCCTCACAGATCTCTTTGACTCCCGAGTCCAGTAGACGGCTGTTGTTCAGGTCCATCTCTTTCAGGATGGTTTTGGAGGAGAGAACAATAACTAGAACTGAACAGCTTTCCTCTGTCAGCTTACAATTATTCAGCCTAAACACAAAAACAGCATTATTTATTATTCAGCACATGTTCAACACACGTCTTCGTATCTGCTCACACAGACTTACAGTATTTTAGAATGAGTAAACCGAAAAGTTATAAAGCATAAAATCATGTTTACTCACTTCATTTTCTCCACTTTGCTATGAGAGTCCATCAAAAGAGCAGAGAGCTTCTCTCCATCCAGATCTCCAAGTTTATCTCCACTCAGATCCAGTTCTGTCAGTAATAATGGACTTTTACTCAGAACTTTAGTGAGATACTCACACGCTTCCTGTGCAGCAGGACTTTTCAAAAATCTAAACAAAGCAGATTATCATTTTATATCACATAATCTTACAAAAAACAAACAACTCCAGCACATTATCCGTACTTGCAAAAAGGTATCAAAAAATCTTTATTGGCAACGTTTCGGTCTCATGTAAAAATCCCCAAAAGTTCAATTCTCTGTAAGAGCAATTCAATATCAACCCCTCTTGATGGCACATTCACTTTTTCAATCCCACAAAAATGTAAGAAGGAGACATTGTGATTCAAAGATAAAAAATTTGCCGCAACTGGATAATTTAGATGTTTTCTTCTAATAGAACTCTTATGTTTCAATTGACATGACATTTATCCCACATAACCTAAACCACAGGGAAAACAAATCAATAAAGATTTTTTTATACTTTTTTGCAAGTACGGATTGTTTGCGGGAGGTCTTTGTTTTTCTAGTTCATTACTTGACCTACGTACATGGTCTTTTTTCCCACGCACCTATCACCTGCAGATGTGCAATGGTGTTTGCGCTCTGATATCACATAATCTTAAAATTGAATGCCTTTTGCAGCACTCTTCCTTTTTAATGGGCCCATTTTATGTATATAGTGTGTGGTTAGTGTCTAAGTCCAAGATTTCGGTTCTTTTGGAGCACATTTGTAAATTCTAGTAACATTTTTTTTAGGTTTTATTGCCAGAAGCTAACATTCACAATAAACTAGAAGGAAGTTTTTGTGTTAATTTTTAAAAGTTAACAGACATTACCAATTTGTTTATTGAATTGTTGTTAGATGTGAGGTTAAATATATATATTCATTATTTTACACAGAATGTAAATGTAATGTTAAGTGATGTTATTCAACAGTATTTTAAATGTTTATTACAGTTGTATAAAACATTGGATTTTATGCCGTTTCAAAGGGACAGACATTGTTATCGGTAAAAGGAAAAACACAGATTTCCTTTGTGCACTTAAAGTATGGTAACTGATTAAACACTTCTGCCATGCTATGTTAAACCAATGTGTTTATGGCTTATGTTCCTTCCCAAATTGTATGTGATGGAAAGGATATTTTAAATTTGAAGATTTCATAAATATTAAAACAATGTTAATCACCTGATGGTCTTTAATTTATAGAGTTAATTAAAAATACTGCACTATATAATTTGAAGACACTCACATCGGTGTTAGTTTACAGTCTGTTTTTTGTGCTACGTCAAGAAGCTGCTTCACTCCTGATTGTCCAGGATCATTTCCTGTGAGATCCAGCTCTATCAGGTGTGAAGGGTTTGATCTCAGAGCTAAAGCCAGAGCTTTATAACCTTCTTCTGTGATACTGCAGTCTGAAAGTCTGTAAAACAAAAAATAGTTTGGACAGAGATTAGTTGTGGGCTTATAAAAGCATTCTGAAAAACAACTTGGAACAACATAAACTAAACCATAGTTTATCCAAATACATAATTGATTACGATATTTAAAATAAGTAAAGAGAAAAGTCAAATTTTATCCAAATAGTGAAACTGAGGTGAAAAGAGTAAATTAAATTTAAGCCATTGTAGTTTTAATTTTTAGTTAATATGATAAAAGGGACATTTACAAATGTATATTAACATTCAGAAATGTTGATGAATAAAAATACACACTTGAGTTTCTCCAATCTGCATTGTGTATTTTTCAGCAGAGGACAGATACTCATTATTCCTGAGTTTCCTAGTTTATTTCCACTCAGATCCAGCTCTTTCAGGTTTGAAGGGTTTGAATTAAACGCTGAAGTCAGAGCAGCACAACCTTCTTCTGTAATACTGTTATTGTTCAGCCTGAAGAGAAACAAAACAAAGACAGGAAACATTCTTCAGTTTATTTCAGCCACAATAACAGAGATAAATCAGTATGATGGTTCATGTAATAGCCCTCCGAAACTTTAAAGAACAGTAATAAGAGTATTCAATTAGACTCTGAAATTGATTAGATACTTTGCAGTTTATAACAATATAAAATACTCACTGAAGTATTTTGAGTTTGCAGTGTCTATCCTGGAGTAGAGCAGCGAGCTTCTTCAGGTTTGAGTCTCCTAGTTCACGTTCACTCAGATTCAGCTCTCTCAGGAGTAACGGGTTTTTACTCACAATTCCTCTCACATACTGACAGGCTTCCTCTGCAGCAGGAGCCAAAAACCTGCAGAAGGAAAGATGAATTAACTTTGCGAAATGAAAAACAGCATCCGATTAAGATGGGAAAAAAAATATTAAATGTTTTTTCTTGAATTTATTTTGATCCAACAGACAATATTAGTTAAATGTTATTTATATAAACTATTCGCCTGCATATCATTTTTCTGTTATTTCATCATGTCTCACCTTAGTGTCTTGACTTGACAATCATTGAGCTCCTTCACTCCTGATTGCCCAGGATCATTTCCTGTGAGATCCAGCTCTATCAGGTGTGAAGGGTTTGATCTCAGAGCTGAAGCCAGAGCTTTATAACCTTCTTCTGTGATTCTGCAGTCTGAAAGTCTAAATAATAAGGCTTTAATCAATTACTCATTTAATAAAAAACTATATTTCATTATCAGCATTACACCATTGAGACATTTATAATGTCCAGCACCTCAAAAAGATGAATATGTTTTTCAATAGTTGTATAATGTTTCCATGCATAATGTGCCTGCCAAATAGTGTTTACCAACACTTTAAACTTTTTTACCGGTTGGCCAGCTTTAGGCTTCAACTTTATTGATTCATGTTTACATAAACTGAATTCAGACCTGAGTATCTGCAGTTTACACTGTGAATTTCCAAGTAGAGTGGAGATTTGTGTTACTCCAGAGTCTCCTATTTTATTCTCACTCAGATCCAGCTCTCTGAGGTTTGAAGGGTTTGAGGTAAAAGCTGACGCCAGAGCAGCACAGCCTTCTTCAGTAATACAGGTGTGATTAAACCTGTAGAAACAATGTGAAAAATACAGCTTCACACAGCATTTAATGGAGTTCAAGCGCTTTAAGGCCTTTAATCACATGCGTAAAAAGGTATTATGTTTTTTTTGGCAAGCCTGTAACATCCTAGCCTCGTGAGACCATCCTGATCTCGCGAGCTTTCAAGGTTTCACTCGCAGATCAGTCTGGATACTTTCCGTTAAAGAAAATTTGGGAGCAGTTCACCAAACGAACGTCCAATCAGCGTTGGCTTTGAGGCGGGTTGAGGTGTGACGCAACGAGAAGCGCGACAGTTCAGTCTTAAGAACATGGCGGCTTCAGCGGATGAAACTAGCATCAGTGTGACTACTATCGAGCAAGTTTTATCGGAATTACAGAGTTATTACGGAATTACAGAGCTAACGAGCCTTTACCTGAAGCAGCAAGAGTAGCCTGGCTTGTGGTTGTGTTTTCATCGTCGCTCTCATATGCTTCGTTGATTTGATTGGTTGATTTGGCCCGTCTATCACCAACATAGGCCAATCAGCTAACCAGTATTTTCGCCCCTTACCAAAACTACTTCAACGGAAGGTTTCCAGATGGATATGCGGAGCAAATCCATCTGGCGGAGTCAGGTTAGTAACATCCCATCATTCATGGAAAATACCATTTACAGCCAAAACAGGCAATTTACTAAGGAGATACACATGTTTACACAATTATCAAGGTAGAGCTAAAAACATAGGACTGGTTTATGAAAGTGAATCATCACTGGTTCATGAATCATTTTGAAATGATCTCCAATATTTAATGAAAGATTTGATTGACAGTGGTTGTCCTAGCGGCAAAGTTCCTCAGAATGAGGAGTTCTACCATATGGTATGAATGAAGTGGGCGTGTAGCGAAAAATAGCGTGATATAAAATCCTTTAATAACGTGAAAAACATGAAGGTGCCCTACTGTGGCGATTTCTTCTGAATTTCTCAAAGCCCTCTAGGGCTGTGTATCAAACAGGCCCAGCAAGTTTAGTTTCCATCGGCCTGTCTGACTGCCGCTCGAACTTCATTGGCCGACAGCGGCCATTTTTTAAAAAATATGTTAATGTACTCGTAGACAATCGCGGCACCTTGGACACAGCATGCCAGTTTTCAAGTCAATCAAACAGACGGTTGCGTAACTTTAGCCCTCTTTGTGTGTGTGTTTTTTTTTATTTTTCTTTTTTTTTTATAGTGCCATTAAGTGGCCAGTTGCCGCGTCCTTATTCTCGTGACCACAGACTGAGACCGTACTTGGGTGTACTGAGTTTGGTGGAATTATCTCATTCCTTTCAAGAGGGAAAGGTATTCATTATTGACAGTCAAACTCCAGAGACTACCGGTTTGGTTGTGACCGGGAAAAAAACCTAGGAATAGTTCACAAAATAGTAAAAAAAAAAAACTAAAAAAAAAAACATTTGAGTGAGGTTTGTCTTCACCCAATGATTACAATGATATAATACACTTGAGTCTGTGACGAACGGTTTAGGAGTTCTGAACCATTATGTACTTTTTATCGCTGTAGCGGCACCATCAGGATGATTGGAGTGATCCTTGATGATATGACTAAATATTTAAAAAAATATTTAGTCATATCTCATATGGATGTATAAATACACATTTAGATGTACTTACTTCAGCTTTACCAGTCTGCACTCTACATTTGCAAACAGAGAAGAGATGATCTTCATTCCTGAGTCGCTGAGAATACTCTGACTTAGATCCAGCTCTTTCAGATTTGAAGGATTTAAATTTAAAGCTGTAGCTAAAGCATTACAATCCTTTTCTGTTACGTGGGTGTTATTCAGACTGTATAATGAGAAAACTAAGGGTCAGTATTACCCAAGTAAAGATGTGTTAGATACTACATTAAGTGACAATTGATAATGATGATGCAAATACAAAAGAAACACATAGCAATTAATTCAGCACTCTTTTCACATAATAAATAAAATGCAGGTCTAAAAGCACTTGAACTTGTCATCATAACTTACATCAGTTTGTTGAGTTTACAGTGTTTATCCTCCAGTACAGGAACGAGTTTCTTCAATCCTGAGTGTCCCAGTTGACATTCATTCAGATTCAGCTCTCTCAGGAGTAACAGGTTTTTACCCAGAACATCAGACAGATTCTGACAGACTTGCTCTGCTTCAGGATTCAAAAACCTGCAGAATGGAGATTCAACCAAATTGAATTAAATTCTTAACTAAGCTTAATGTAGCATTTGATTCTAATGGAACAAGTATGAAATGGTTCATCTTGAATTTACTTTTAATGAAATATGTCAGTGCTACAGTACTTTTATCAAGTAAATTGCCTGCATATCATTCATTTTTTATTTTATTTCATCATGTATCACCTTATTGTTAGTTTACAGTCTGGTTTCTGTAGTATATCAAGGAGATTTTCTACTCCTGAATGTCCAGGATCATTTCCTGTGAGATCCAGCTCTGTCAGGTGTGAAGGGTTTGATCTCAGAGCTGAAGCCAGAGCTTTATAACCGTCTTCTGTGATACTGCAGTCTGAGAGTCTACAGAAAAGAGATTTCAATCAAAAGTTGATCACTGAATATAGAGACAAGTGAAATGGCAAGTGTTAGACAGAGTTAAAGTCTAACATCAATGTGTTAGACATAAACTCACCTGAGTTTCTCTAGTTTATAGTTCTCTTTCAGTCCGCCAGAGAGCAGATTCACTCCTGAATCCTTAAGACTATTATTGCTTAGGTCAAAATCCTTCAGACTGCTGGAGTCTGAACTGAGAACTGAAGCCAGAGCTGAACAGCATTCCTCTGTTATCGCACACTGGCTGAGCCTGAAAAAAAATTGTTTTTTCAATGTAATTGTTTCAATCAATGAGAGGCATGCTAGCGAAAGCAGTTGCTAGCACCTCTTGAGGCCAAGGGAGTGAGGTTTACTGCAAAGCTCTTACTATATGGCCTCCGTTACAGTTTCATAGTTTCATCTCTCATATCTATCAGACCTTTACCATTTTGTCCACTTAGCTAACTAGATATCAAATCTTTCCTGATTCATATTCATCTATTTCAATTTAAACCTTGCCACAAACATTTACTATGTAATAAATCATGTGGCTTCAACAACATAGACAAAGCAGAGCAGATAGTATTGAAATCTATTATGTATACACAAACTTTGTAAATCTAAATCACACCTTTTGTCTGCTGTCACACAACTTACCTCAGTATCTCCAGTTTACACTTTACACTCTTCAGTCCAGAGCAGAGATGAATTAATCCTGAACTCTGTAGATTATTATTGTTCATATTCAGCTCTTCCAGATTGTTATCTGATTCGAGAGCTTTAGCCAGACTTGAACAGCTTTTGTCTGTTAAGTCACAATTGTTTAACCTAAAAAAATAATTTAGAAATGATTAAATTACAAAGTAAAATTTAATACAAACAATATATTTTTAACAACTAAAAACAAATATTTTTAAAATTCCATTTATTACATTTAGACGAACAATAAATATACTCTAGGGTGGTGGGCTACACTGACAATACAGCTTATCTCATACTCCTACATAAAAACAAACATAATTATATAAAATAAATTTCATCTTTAATGAAAAGGAGTTTAGTTTGATTTAACTTTCTTTATGAGTCTGTAGAGGTGGAGAATCTGGGAGTTAATGATGATTTGATGTGGGTGACCTAAGTATTCAAAGTCTGTCACATGATTCTCACAGAGATCTGGAGGGCAAAACATCCATAGATCAGATCTGTCAATTTTACACCTTTTCCTAGCTACAAATATTTAGATTACCTCTCAAAAGAAGAAAAACAAAGATATATGTACAAATGTTAAGATTTGTGAAGCCGCCACAGCATTTTAATCACTAAAATGAAAGGACATTGTAAAAAGCTCAAAGCAAAAAAAAGGTAAATGTATAACGACAGTGATATTAAGAGAACAAATTCAGTATACTCCCTAATGATGATGCATACTACATAGATGTTTGCAGAATACTTGCAGAATTTAATTTTAATGAAGTTGTTACTCTGCAAAAAAAAATTGATGTTTTTCAATTGAATTCCCTAGATGCTTAAACATAGTTTAAACATTTTAACTATCTTACTAAGCAATAATGGTTATAATTAAACACCGGCATCGTCATAATTGCACCGGCATTCATAGGGTTAATTCACAGGATTCCAAAGCCTGGTCGAGGAACTAGATAGTGAGTTAGGACCAAGATAGCACCTGTGTTACATTTGTTTAGCGTTACAATTAAAAGTTCAGAAACTAAGCCTCCTTTGTTGGTTGTAATTCAAACATTACAATATACTTGTACCTGGTATATGATTAATAATTATTTATGGAATTTTTTAAAGGTTTTTTCTTTTTAATTACTTTATAATAATTTTTATTTTTATGTCTTCAACCTGCCTCCTGAAGGCCCAGTGTCTTGAGAATTTAGCTACAACCAGTGGCGTGCACAGACCTCTCAAGCCACAAAACCCAGCTCCAACCCTACACTCTAATTAATACACCTAAAGCAGCTAATCAGGCTCTTCAGGATTACTTGAAAAACACAAAATGGTTAGATATAAGCATTGTAGGGCAGTGGGCCTTAAGGGCCGGGTCGATGACCTCTGCTTTAAATGACTTACAGAGCTCTTTTGGAGATTTTCACAACTTCCAAAAGTCTAAAGAGACACTCGTCTGATTTCTTGAATTTCTGAAGATCAAACTCCTCCATCTCCTCGTCTGATGTCAACAACACAAAGGCCACAGCAGACCACTGGGCAGGTGAAAGATCAGCAGATGAGAGATTTCCTTCTCTAAGTTGTGTCTGAATCTCTTTCACAAGAGTTTGATCATTCAGTTCATTCAGACAGTAGAACAGATTGATGGATCTTTCTGGAGACAGATTATCTTCTAATTTCTTCTTGATGTACTCAACCATTTCCTTTTTGCTCTGGTCATTGTCTTCTTGCTGTGTCAATAGACCTCGTAAGAGTGGACGATTGGTCTGGAGTGACAAACCGAGGAGGAAGCGAAGGAAAAGGTCCAGGTGTCCAGTTTCACTCTCGAGCGCCTTGTCCACTGCAGTCTTGAGCAAATCTATCATGGTTTCATTTTTAATTTCCTGTTCTGCAGACTCTTGAACAAACACACTTTTCTTGTTGATGTCTAGAAACAGATGTGCATAAAGGGCTGCAATAAACTCTTGAATGCTCAAGTGAACAAAGCAGAAAGTGGTACCAAGAATGATCCCTCTTTCCTCCTTAAAGATCTGGGTACACATGCCTGAATACAGTGATGCTTTAGACTCATCAATACCACATGATTCCAGGTCTGTGTCATAGAAGAGCAGGTTGTTTCTTTCTAACTGATGAAATGCCAGTTTCCCCAGTGAAAGGATGGCCTCTTTATCCCAGGAAACATCTGGTGTGTATTTTCCATCATACTTTCGTCTGCTCTGCAAGATCTGAAAGCGGAGAAAGTGTGTGTACATTTGTGTCAGAGTCTTGGGAGTGTCTACAGTATTTGATTCCTGCAGTGTTTTAGAGGCTTCATCAGACTGTTTGTCATTATTTATTTTCTCTTCCAAAATGTTCTGGAGAACAGTGGCTGAGATCCAGCAGAAGACCGGGATGTAGCACATGATAAAGAGACTCTTTGATTGTTTAACATTGTCAATGATTTCATTGGCCCGATCCACATCCGCAAATCTTTTTCTGAAGTATTCCTCCTTCTTTTGTGCATCATTGAATCCTTGTACTTCTGTCACACGGTCAATACAGTCAGGAGGAATCTTAATGGCAGCAGCTGGTCTGGTGGTGATCCAGATGAGAGCAGAAGGAACCAGATTTCCCTTGATGAGGTTTGTCAGGAGAACATCCAGAGAGGCTGGTGACGATACATCACGCCACGTCTCATTGCCATCAAAGTTTAGAGGAAGGCGACATTCATCCAATCCATCAAGGATGAACAGGACTTTGAACTTATCATTTCTTGCAAGGTTCAGTCCTTTTATCTCTGGGAAAAACTGACTTATAAGACTTGTTAAGCTTTGTTTTTCTTTCTCCTTTAAGTTCATCTCTCGAAATGCCAGAGGAAAAATGAAAGTAATATCCTGATTTTCTTTTCCTTCAGCCCAATCCACAATAAACTTTTGCACAGAAATGGATTTTCCGATGCCAGCAACTCCTTTTGTCAGTACAGTTCTGATCTCCTTGTCTTGTTCAGGAGCTTCAAACAAATCTTTGCATTCAACTGGTATCTCTTGTGATTCTTGCCTCCTGGCAGCAGCCTGAATCTGTCTTACTTCATGTTCTGTATTGACTTGTTTACTAGCACCCTGAGTCATATAGAGATCTGTGTAGATGTTATTCAGAAGCTTGGAGTCACCGTGTTTTGCAATTCCTTCAGATACAGATTGATGTTTCTTCTTCAGATTTGATTTTAGAGGTCGCTGATGAATGAGGACCAGTTCATCTAACACACAAATGATAGTAAAAAGCAGATATGCAAAATTTTTTCTCTTGTACATTTTATAAGGGACAATGACATATTGTTATGCCCATGAAACCTTACCTTGTAGAGCATCTGCAGCCTCAACGTGCTTCATATCTCTCAGGAAGTAGAGTGCCATATCAAGAGCTGCTTCTTTAATATCACGCATTTCCTCTATAAAGTCCTGCACAAAGTATTGTGTGTTCTCTCTTTTTAGTATTTTCTTAAACTTTTCCAGCTCATTCTTCAGAAATATGATTATTTTGTTCTCAAGAGCCTGAAAACAAAGAAAGAAAAAATAAGGGGCAGACCAAAAAAATGAACCAATTCCTATACTCTTTGTAAACTACATTTAAAACATGTTAAAACTTAAAACAATTTACTTGTACAAATTAGAGACAAGCAACAGTAAAATGCACTCATTTAGTTTGACAATATTGACCATACGTGAGGTAAAGTCGTGGTGAATACAAAAACACAAACAGCAGGCCCGGTTCCAGAATCAAATAACTGACGGTGCTTCTGAAATTATTGAGGGTATTCTGTTAAAGTACAGATGAAGGATGAGCAACAGCTCCACTACAGCAGTGTATGCAGAGGGACATTTAAGATTATATACAACAAAATAAATCTCTAACTTACTGTACATCATGTCTATACCTTGTTTGTTAATGAGAGGTTTTGCAATCCTGCATTCAGCACTGAATAAAAACTCTGGCGTTATGAGCGGTGAGAGGATTCTGACTGACTTAAACACCCCTGATTGACCATTGTGTTCATGAGATCAACAACAATGTCTGTGATTGGCTACATAGCATGGCTCACTGCTGCAAAAACACTTTGTTAATAGATACGTTTGACGTTCTCCAGAGTGGAAACGCAAATATGCACTTGACCGTTTGCCAAATCTGTTTTGCCGATATGATATAACAATTTTATTACATGTTATTACCTGGTATGGATTAAATCCAATAATCAACATGATTTCTTGGTATCTCAGATCATGTGTTTTTTTTTATTCACTGGCATTAATAAGTAATAATAATAATAATAATTCATTACATTTATATAGCGCTTTTCTGGACACTCAAAGCGCTTTACATAGAAGGGGTGAATCTCCTCAACCACCACCCATTTTTGAATAATAAGGGATTGTTAGAACCCAGTTAGATCAGTTAGCATGTTTCTATTTATGTTTTAAGTTTTAAAAATAATAATTAAATACAGTATTAAAATTGTTCAATAACCTGTTTTTTACTTACCTTGAAGATCGAGAGGTGATGTTCTTTGAAATCCCGGCGGCAGCGGTAATTCTTGAAGTCTGAGTCAGATTTCTCATGTTGAACCCTGGTAGCAAAAAAAAAAAAAAAAAATATATATATATATATATATATATATATATATATATATATATATATATATATATAATATATATATATATATATATATATATATATATATATATACATATACATTAATTTCAATCCATACTAATGGCTCAGTTACAAGAAAGAGCAGAGTTTGTGGGGGCACTATCCTCTTGGTAGTAATAATAGACTTTTTGCATATACAGTATATTCCACTTGACTCTGATGACTGAAATTTACGATCTCATTGCAAGGTGCTGAATTTAACTTTCAAAAATTGTCAGTGTGATTTATATTTATATGGATCATTGCACATGGTCAGTTTGATTGAAGTACATTATATTGAAAAAACATGTTACATATCATGGCTTATTACATCTAAAACAACCTAGTTACACATTTTGATAAAAGTAGATCCATTTAAGTTGGAAGTGAATGGTAATCTGTGATATATTGTGTTCTCACCTGTTGAGAAGAAAAGATGCCAGTTCCACATCACTCTCCAATTTCTTCTGTGCTTTTAGAGCTTCCCACCGTGTAAATTCTGCACCAATATTTACTGTGGTCTTTTGCCCTTTTTTACTAAACCACACACAAAAAGAAGAAAATCACATCAAATTAACAGGTTCAAAGTTGTCAATTTCATATGGCCAAAATCAAGAGTAGCGTCAGTTCAGGCAGGTCACGTTAGTAAAGCTCACATCAGCTGACTCTCAGCTTCTCCATGTCTACCTATAGGAATACGACACATATCACAGCATCCATATATAAGCTCTTTCAGTATTTCAGTATACAACAGCAATCGTGTTTCTCAGGAACTAATTACCCTCCTCCTTCCCCAGCTGCTCCTCTCGTCCAGTCAGGATTTGGCATTCTGATTCCCATTTGAACTAGACTAAATTCTCGAATTATGTTGTACATTAGAATATTGAATTAGTGGTATCTGCAATACATTCATGTTGGTTCTGTTCTGTTTACCCTAAGGGAGGTTATTGCTGCTCTCCCTGCTCTTATCCATGCAAGGCTGCATGGATGCGCAGGGACTTCTCACCCAGAACAGAAGCATACCGCCAATCCAAACTGTGGGCCTTCTTTTAACGATCTAAGTGCATGGTATACAGCACACGGCACAAGTGCACTTAGGGAGTGTCCGAATCCACTTTTGCTAGTTTAACAACGGGAAAAATGGTCGGTGCGCCCGTGGCATGTCTAAAAGGGTTGTCCCTACCCTATTGTCTTAAAGCTCCAGTCGGCAATCTGGCAGATTGAGTGGACTTAGGCAAAATTTTGAATGTTTACAACTCTCATGCCCCTCCCCCACTATCAACGGATACCCTCCCACCGACTCACCGAGTTCGTGCTGCTCGTCAGTGCGTGTGCAGGTTTTCTGTAAAGTCTCATCAGCATCCATCAACACCATGGAGTATTTGCAGGTATGCTGCCTTGGCTAATCTACCGATAGATTGCAATTGCTAACGTCATTTATACTCTAAATGAGCTTACTTGATCTGTTAGTGTTTTGAAAGCGAGATACATCTGCCATCACTCTTCGTTACTGCGAACTTCAGGCGTGTGCATGTGATTGTAACGTGCGCAAAGGGTGGCGTGTGCCCGATCTGTGATTGACAGTCAGATCTCACACCCCCCTGCGCTGATTGGACCCGATGAACCGGGAGCTGTGGATTTTTGCAAAACAAATAACACGCTCCAGGTGGAGTTAGAAACTCGGGTTTTTTTCTAAAAGCACTTTATTTATGTTGTTCTGTCGGATTATAGAGTCGAATTCACTGAATATGATCAAAAAAATGTTGCCGACGGCAGCTTTAATGAGTAATGGGTGTGTTTTGGGTATAACATGCAATCGGAGTGTAATTTCCCATTCCCTTGAAAGCCAGTTGCGACCGCGCCATGGCGGATTCGCTATTAACATGGGATTTGCAAGCGGAAAGAGTAAACGCATCTCCATAGAGTAAATGGATCTGCTCGTGCGCGAGGTTAAAGCGAGCAAACAGACTATTTACGGGACAAGCCAGATTCCTTCATATCTTCTTTATGTACACAATATTAATCTTTTACATTGTAATATTTTTTATTTTGTAATATTTGGCATGTTTGTGTCCTGCTACGCATCACTGTGTTGTGGACCCTCCTACAGGCACACATTACTAACTCGCTCTTTAATAAAAAAATAAATAAAAAAATTGGACTTTAGACCAGGTTTCAGTTGATAAATGGCGCAGTCTATTTCAGTTGCCTCAAAATAGCAATGAACAAACAACGTACTTGAACACACCCCATTTTCAGACCAGCATGCCCATAGTCGCACAAATGGGAGAAAATGCATTTACTATTCAAACAACGTGGCGCAGGATGTGAAAATGTTAACTGCGCTGCATTGCGGCGGGTCTATGATAGGGCCCTGTATGCTTATTGTCAATCAAATTTGACGATTGTGGTCCTGACAGAACCATTATCAAACCAGCAAGTTACTGCTACCTACTTCATCAGTACAGAAAAGTGGTTGATTGAAAAAAACAGTTTTATGATAAAAAAAAAATAACACAAGAAATACCTTTTGATAGATGATGGTGTTTTCTCACAGAAGTTCGGTCCATCACCTTTTGAATGGTCACTCTTCATAGACACTAAGCTGGATACATGTGAGAGCGATCTTTCCCTAATGACACAGAGGAGAAAGAAGAAGAAAAAAACACTTTACTACAGGATACTGCAGTGTCATTTAAAGAGGTTTGAAGATGCAAATGGTACTTATGCAATATAGCCCTGTGTGTAATGTATTTATACTTGATTGCCTGTTCTGCATTTCCACTGTAGAATGTAGCACCCTAGTGGCTACATGTGTATTGAATGACCATGTGCATTAACAAGTAAACCCGATTACATTTTTTTTTTCAAAATTCTTTGATTTATTCTTGTATTTAGTCAAGTTCTAGAACATACACTAAGTTAACATCACTGCATGTTTGTGTAACGTGTTTGTTCTCTTTTGGTTTGGTTCAGTACTTTTCTCCTGTGATCTTCTGCGTGTTTGTTTTGTATTTTCCTTCCCTTAATATAGACATACATTAGTATAGTAACATATCAAAGTTACATGTGACGATAAATTTTTCTTATTTTATAATCATTAATCTATGGATCACATCTAAGACACTTTGAGAAACAGATGAAATACCTTTTGTTACATGGTGTTTTCTCATTGAAGTTTGGTCCATCACCTTTTGAATGGTCACTCTTCACAGAAACGGAGGACAAATGTGAGCTTGATCTTTCACTAATGACAAAGAGACAAAAAAAATATTTCAGTCTCATTTGAAAAAGGTTTGATGTTGCAAATGGTAACTAGATGAGTAGATGCAAAAACTACAGCAAAGGAGGCTTTCTTTAACTCTACGCCTGCTCTTACATGGCCAACGAGGCCATCCCTGAACACCCCGTTTGCCCCTGTTCTGTCACAGCCAAGGAAGCCTTCCTTGTGGTGGTGTCCTTCTCCACCAGCTCCACCATAGTTGTCACAGTTGTCACCAGCTCTGCCTGCTCCTCCGTAGTGGTCACTGTTGTGGCAAATTCAAAGTCCTCAAATTGGTTCTCAAAGAAATCTCTTAAGAGTCGAAGTTCCAGATCTCAGAAGAATTAACTTTATTGACAAGCAACAAAATGTGATGCCAGCTTGCCATCTGAATTGCAATGGTTGAGCTTCGGGTCTTTATATTTGTTCTTATCACTAGGTAGCCAATCAGCTATCTTTTTCTTTTTTGCTCCGCCTTGAGATCTTGTTACCGTTAGAATCATCTTTCCTGGAGACTTCTTTTTATTGTTGGAAAAATCTTTGGCCACACCCATTTTCTTTTAAATGTCTCAGGTAACATGATTCTCTGCACCTGCAGTGTCTTATCGCCATCCATCATTTTTAATTAACATGTTTTTCAGTGCCATCTAATCAAGCACCTATTAGTGACTTTTCCATCCTCACAGACACTTTGACCTGATTTAACATGGTTTCTGTGTGAAACACAGTAATACAGACTTTTACATGAGGCAAAGGAAAATCTCCAACATCACCAGCACCCGCCAGCTCCACCTTAGAAATGTATTCCGCCCTGGCCACCTGTTCTGGCCTACTCTCTGCTCTACTTCAGTCTTCTGACCCTCTCCCACTATACCTGGCCCAGGTTAAGTCAGTTAAAAACGTCTTGAGACAGCACTGATGACACGTGACTGTGACGTATGCCATCAAAGTACCGCAAAAGCGATTTGAGATCAGATGGCTCGTTCATTCTGCCCAGCTTCTCCAGAGTGTTGCACAAGTTCTGATGACGATACAACTGTTTCACGATTGGCCGGATTCACCACATGACAATGATCACGTCTGTTTCATGTTTTATACTCACACCTTCAGTTCTACTTATGTTCACAAATCAATTTTTTTTATAACAGTAAAAGCTCTTTTCATGTAGTCGTGATGTTATATTGTGTCATGTATATCAAAATAAAACTGATAAAAAACATGGCGTCCCAATTCGCCTACTTATTGTTGTGATGTGGGTTTTGTGTCTTGTGTTTTGTCATGTTCAGTGGTTCCCTGTCTTGTCTATTAGTTATCCCAGGTGTTTCTCATTTCCCACGCCCCCTTGTTATTCTGTTAGCTCGTTTGATCTTGATTTTTTAAGCCCTGTGTTTCTGCCCTAAGTTTGTGAGTTGTTGAATGTATGTTAGACGTTAACGTTGGTTATCCCTGAATCCTGTTTCTGAGTTCTTGTATCCTGTTCCTGTCTAAGGGTGCTTTCACACCTGGATCGATTGGAGACGTTGTTCCGAAACAAAGGGGCGTTTCCCTTTTGGCCCGGTTCGTTTGGTCATATGTAAACACAACAATCGCACTCTGAATCGGAACAAAACAACCGAGACGAGATCGCCTAGAAGAGGTGGTCTCGGCTCGATTTCATACGAACCCTGGAGCGGTTCGTTTGTAGTGAGAACACAACCGACCCACGAACCGGAACAAATCAATATGTAGCCTGGCAACAGACGCCAATATCAGTGTATTTTGCTGATTTGTTCAAGGTCTCCCGCGCTCTCCTTCTCTCCGTCGTGCGCGCGTGTAATTAATGCGTAGCAGCTACTCTAGCACACACACGCAAGGTCTCTCGCTCTCTCTCTCCCTCTCGGACGTCTGGTCACCCTATGTGTGTAGTGTCCAACATCCGGGAGTGTGTTCTTCCGACCAAATATCTGAGGCATTTCACCTCTTCGTAGCACCAAGTCAACCCGCGATTCATTTTGTGTTAGGCTACTGTTGTCATGGCGATGTCCCTCAAAGAAATGTGCGACCTGCACGCATGAGGTGGTGAAGTAATGGCGTAAGGAAAGCCCTGGTGCGCGATTTGGAAAGCTTTACAACAGTGTGGTGTGAACAGAGTGACATATTAAATTGATTCGGAACAAAGTATTCTGTTTCGGATCAGTTCCGGAACAAAACAAATCGATCCAGGTGTGAAAGCACCCTAAGTTTGTAGTTCGTTAATAAAGACACACTGCGTCTGGATCCAGCCTCATCGCTATTTCTACCGCATCACGTTACACTTATACTACGCCCTAAAAGTATGTACTCTTTTTGTGAAGAAAAAGTACATACATTTGAGTGTGTAGCAAAAGAGTAGGCAAGCTTTGGGAAGAGGAGGAAAGAGTACTAAAATTTTCTACTCAAGTAAAAGTACTATTACTTCAATAAAATTTTACTTAATTACAAGTAAAAGTACCGGTCTAAAAATCTACTCAAGTAAAAGTAAAAAGTAGCTCATTTAAAATGTACTCAGAGTAAAAGTTGCTGAGTAACTTTAACAGCGGGGGTGTGGTGGGGGACTGTCCCGTGCAGGGCTGTAACATGAGAGAGTTTCACAGTATGATAACCGTCTCAGAAAATATCACGGTTTATATAAACTGTATTATTAAATTATGGTCATCAGTTAAAATGACAGTTAAATAAATGAAACATTTGCTCAATAAAACATATCTAATCAACTAATTTCAATAATTGATTATGAATTAGATTAACATTATTTTTATCATTAATAAATGATTAACATCTTTAAAAATAGAGTTCTATGAAATGTTTCTTATTCAGAATTTTTTTCTTTTTATGATTTAAAACAAATATATTATCAAAAACTGTGGTAATCAAAAAAAGCGTTTTAGAAAACGTTTTATCCTTTTAGTGTTTGGCAAAGTGCTACAAAACAGATTTACTCAAACCATGGACAAATAATATATATTCCTTAATGTTTAAATAAATTGTAGTATTATTATTGTTGTTGTTAATAGTATTATGAGACGTAGGTACATTCTATTGTAGGCCTAAAATAGTAATATATCTGTCATCATTTCTTCTAGTAAAACCAAACTTTTATTTTGAGGGGTTGTTAAGTCCTGTTTCAGTGTATTTGACAATGGTTTTTCTCAAATAAAATTATGAAAATGCTCATTATGCGTTCTCTCAGAGCAGCTCTCGAAATGTTCATGTAATGTTAGGCCTACTCGTATTGTTAGTGAGATGCTGAAAACAGCATGAGCGCATCGCGTACTTGAGTATGTAGTAAGTAAACGGAACAGCACAGCTCATTCACACAGAGACACGCAGAACAAGCAGATTATTTACATAGCAGTCTTTTGTGCTTTAATATTCACAGATCATCTCGCGATTTGATTTATTGTACAGCTTTACTTTCGATTTATTCATCCATACATCTACCAGTTTGCGTGTTTTACGTGACATCTGCATTATACTGTAAATTCCATTTTTTTCTATATCCAAAGTATTCCCTGACCAGGGGCCCGTTCTTCGTACGTTGCTTAAAACATCCGAGATCAAATGAGACATCCAAGATGATATCATCGTGCTAATCATGATCCGGCTAATTGGGTTCTTCGAACACACCTGTTGTTTATGATTAGTATCGCTGGATTGAGTTATCTGAGATAATTGCGCGTTCGTGCGCTGGGTTAAAAGGGGATATGTATCAATAGTAGAAACATTGATCAGCAAACGCTGCTATTGGCTGTTCACCGTGGTCAAAGAGCGCTCTCAGTTTTTCTCCGCAGCAGAGCAAGAGTTATCGCTTGAAGGATAAGCTGAATTTGAAAACTTAATTACAAGTTTTCACCTCAAATGTGCAAAAGCCAGGAGAGAGGGCCGGCAAAAAGTAGCAAATTAAGTTTGTAGTGACCATTTAGATGTTTTTATCATTTATTACAGAATATATTTTTGTATTTTAATAATTTCTAAATAATTAATACATTTGTTCATTGTAATGTCAGTCACCACCCACTACTAGAACATGGGAACAAGTAAAAGTGAAGTACTAGAATATTCTACATAATGGTACTACTTATACTAGTCTAGTCTCTTTTAAAAAGGCACTGTTAATAAATGTTTGCTTGTTTATAAAAGCAACCAAGAAAAAGGCAAAAAAAGAAAAGAAAAACAAACAGGTGGTGGTCCTGCACCCCCACATTATACTCCGGCAGAAGAGCTGGCTCTTGGGTTAAATGTGAACCGACCGATTGTGACTGTCTTTTGGAGAAAGTATCTGTAAATAACTTTACTTAATTTACACTTGAGTTACCTATTATTTCTGAATATTGAGTATATATATTGGGGGGGGGGGTTAACTTGACAACTTAAAGAAAAAAACTGACACTAGAGATATAGTTGCTTCAAATGAACTTCAGAGTAAGTGCTAGGGGAGAGCCGGGACGGTTGAAACACTTTTCAGATAAACATTGTTTTCTAAGATAAGGTTACAGATAGATTTTTTTTGTGTGTGTGATCAACAACTCACATATGTGTTCTCTTAGCATCATGTGTTATTCGGTACAAATATAGAATGATTTAAGTAAAAATTTACTTTAAACGGTAGTAGTGCTTTGTTTCAACACAGGGGTGGGACGGATGAAACATAACAGTTTAAACGGTAACTATTCATCTAATGCTTGTTTTTATGAACAATACCTGACAAGTAACTTATATACATATTGTTACAAACATATTTTGTCATTTATTTTAATTTAAAGGTTCATATTAAAAACATTTTTCTGTCGCCCATTAAACAATAGGCAATATATGCGCGTTTTGCATAATCTTTCTAATAGGCTATTTTGATGAATAAAGACAAATCCGTTTTCTTAAATTTCTTCCTCGAGTCATATTGAGTGTTTGCTAGTTGAATAGCCTGTTATTATGAAGAAAATTGTCAACCAGAAGACGATAAATTAAATTTATTGAAGATTGAATACTTGTTTCAACCGTCCCGACAGCGCCTCCTGACAGTTAAACCTGTTTTGCCCTTAAACTAAAAAACTCTGATATTACACACTTAATATCAGAGTATCAAGGGTATGTTGTAGTACTAATACACCTTCAGTATTATCATTATAATGGCACATGAAACTATAAATACAACTTGTCAGTCAAAAAAAAGTACTGCACGAAAGAATTCACTAACCGCACTCAAAAACAGCTTTCCGGCTCTAACTTTAAAACGACATGACTTAAAGAAAAATTGTTTTCGGGAGTCTGGTAGGCAATTGCGTGCTGTACGTGCTGACAAAATTTGACGTACATGACGTGAGTGGTTTTCAAGGAAATCTCAATGTTTCATCCGTCCCGCGTTTCAATCGTCCCGGCTCTCCCCTAATATATTATTTCACACAGAGAACTATTGCTGACCTTGCATATTATCTCTTATTGCAGGCAAAATATGACTTGATCACTGGCTTTTCTTTACAAAGAACAATTGAAATAAAACTCAAAGAACTAAGCAAATTTGTCTCATCTTTTATTAAACATTTAACGAAATGTTTCATATTTTTTTCTGATGGTGGCAATGTTGTGTAATATGACACATGCAATGTCACAGGTCCTGTCAGGTGCAACGTAAGTTATGACTATAACTATGGATCTATGAGACCGAATGATGACCGTCACCACGGTCTTACCTTGAATGACGCCATTCTACAAGCTCTCCTCGAGACCTAATGTAAACAATGTCAGATGACTGACCCCAAGTGGTTGGTTCCCTATAAAACATCCGGATGAACCGAACACTTCCTCTTGCCTGGAATGCCTCAGTTCATCCAGAGTGACAAAAAATGGTGACGTCATCATTCGGTCTCATAGATCCATAGTTATAGTCATAACTTACGATCTATGAGACCTCATTCAGACCGTCACCACGGTCTTACCTTGGATGACTAGTGCCATCAAAGTCACGAGGGATGGAAGCCTCCCCTTCTTTACATCCCCGCTTAGCGGCCGAAAGCAGAATTGTGGACCCAAGCGTACCTGGGTCCGCCACATTGACCCTGTAAAACCTGGCAAAGGTACAAGGTGAGCTCCATGATGCTGCTGCGCATATGTCCGATAGTGCCACCCCCTTCAGTGCCGCCCAGGATGTGGCCAGGCTCCTGGTAGAATGAGCTACCAGGTTCACTGGGGCTGGTAAATTCTGACTGGAGTATGCTTGTGCAATAGTGTCTACTATCCAATGTGATAGACGCTGTTTTGAGGCTGGTTTTCCGGCACTTTTCTTATCAAAACACAAAAACAACTGAGTGTGTGAATGTCGTAACGACTGTGTGCACTCAATGTATGTGCGAAGTGTTCGGACTGGACATAAGGTAGTAAGATCAAGCTCTGTACAGGAGTGATCAGGATCAGGCTGAAACGCTGCAAGTTCAATTACTTGATTGATCGTGCAAGTATTAAGAACTTTAGGCAGGAAAGCAGGGTTCGGCCAAAGAGAGACCCCTGAATAGTCTGCTTTCCATCTCAGACAGTCTTCACTTACTGTTAAACAATGTAACTCACCCACTCTTTTTGCTGAACCGATAGTAAGAAGGAAAACTGTTTTCCATGTTAGCGATTTAAGATCTGCTTGGGCCAACGGTTCAAACGGGGCTCTAGTCAGTGATTGTAGAACCATGGGAAGATCCCAGGATGGTGATCTTAGCCTTTTCTCTGGATAGAGGCGACGTGCCCCTTTGAGAAATTGAGTCACCAACATGTGTTTACCAATGGACAAACCTTCCACAATACTGTGAAAATGAGAAAGAGCCGCCACATAAACTCTTACTGTGTTGACTTTTCTTCCCGATTCTAAAAGTGATTGAAGAAAGCATAAAATAGAATCAAGACCACAATTTGTGGGGTCCAAGTTTTTGTCCTGGCACCAGTTAGAGAACACACGCCATTTGCTTGAGTAGTTATCCCAAGTAGAAGAGGAGTTAGAGAGGCCAGCAGGGGGCGCTCACCCTGTGGTCTGTGTGGGTCCTAACGCCCCAGTATAGTGACGGGGACACTGTACTGTTAAATAGCACCGTCCTTCGGATGAGACGTTAAACCGAGGTCCTGACTCTCTGCGGTCATTAAAAATCCCATGGCACTTCTCGTAAAGAGTAGGGGTGTAACCCCGGTGTCCTGGCCAAATTCCACCCATTGGCCCCTGCCCATCATGGCCTCCTAATAATCCCCATCCACTGAATTGGCTCTATCACTCTCTCTCTCCTCTCCAACTATAGCTGGTGTGTGGTGAGCGCACTGGCGCCGTTGTACTGTGGCTGCCGTCGCATCATCCAAGTGGATGCTGCACACTGGTGCTGGTTGAGGAGAGAACCCCTGATATGATTGTAAAGCGCTTTGGGTGTACAGAAGTACATATGAAAGCGCTATATAAATGCCTCATTCATTCATTCATTCATTCAAGTAGAAGGTGCTTTAGCATTGTTTATGGTTTTCTTTACTGCCTCCACCATCTGACAAGAGAGGGGCTGAGTAGGGGCCAAACCCAGAGTTGTAACATGTCTGGATGCGGGTGTCAGATCTGACCGTCCACTTGAGAGAGAAGGTCTGCTCTGATTGGTAGTGGCCACGGATGGCCCTGTACCAGACGTAGAAGAAGTGGGAACCAATGTCTCTTTGGCCATTTCGGGGCGATTAGTAAGACCCTGCACTGCCCCAGATCCACCCATTTGAGCACATGAGGAATCAATGGTAGGGGAGGAAAAGCGTATAATATACCTTCCGGCCACTCGTGAGACAGTGCATCCAGTCCCAAAGGCCCACCTTGGCCGTTCAGAGAGAACCACATCTTGCAATGAGTCGTCTCGGCTGATGATTGATGTGATAAACTGCCGACATATTGTCGGTCCTTACAAGGACATGCTTGTCCTGTAAGAATGGAATCAAGTGTCTCAAAGACAGATAGATAGCTCTCAGCTCCAGCACATTGATGTGTTCCATGGTCCAGGGAAACAACCATTAGCCTCTGACTGTTCTGCCTTGCCAGACAGCCCCCAACCTGTCAGAGAAGCATCGGTTGTCACCACCGTTCTCCTTGCTGGTATATTCCCCAGAGGAACCCCTTGATCCAACCTGCTGCTTCTTATCCATGGACGCAGAGCCTGCACACATTTCTGTGTGACCTTCAGCTTCACTCGCCTGTGTAACTTGGGGTTGAGTTGAAATTTGTTGATCCACCATTGCAATGGTCGTGCTTTGAGCAGTCCCAGAGGCACTACCTTTATTGCTGCCGATATCATCCCCATTAACTTTTGGAACTGTGCCAACTCCATCCGCTTGCCAAAGCGAAAAAATTGTGCCAGGGTGGATAACTTTGTTACCCTCTGTGGGGACAGAGATGCTCTCATCATTAGGGTGTTCAAAACCAACCCGACAAATACTGTTTCTTGTCGTGGTTCGACATTGCTCTTTTCGTGATTCATGCGGAACCCGAGTTCTTGTATATGGTTGATAACAGCCTCTGTATCTCTTAAAACCTTGTGACGGCTTGGTGCACATATCAACCAGTCGTCCAGGTATGGGAGGATTTTTATACCTACAGCCTGAAGAGGGTGAAGGGCGGCTGACACCTCTCTGGTAAACACACGGGGAGAGAGGGAAAGACCAAAGGGGAGGACCGGGAATTGATATGATTGGCCTTGAAAAGCAAAGCGAAGGAACATACTGTGATCTGGATGAATAGGCACATGGAAATATGCAACTTTGAGGTCCAGTGTCGTAAACCACTCGTTTGGTTCTATAACCTCCAAGATCTGGCCAGTGGTCAGCATCTTGAATGGCAACACTTTTATGTACGCATTCAGACGTCTTAGGTCTAAGATGGGTCGGAGACCACCATCTTTTTTGGGCACAAGGAAATAGTTCGAATAAAACCCAGTGCGCTGTTCGTTGGGTTGTAGCTGAGTAATTGCCTTCTTCCTCAGAAGGGTTGCTATTTCTTTGGATAAAGTTTTTGCCTGGACTGAGTCCTTGACCACAGTTAAGTGGATACCTGAAAACGAAGGAGGTCGTCGCCGGAACTGGATCCTGTATCCATTTTTTATCGTAGTGAGTACCCAACGATCTGAGATTTTCTTTTCCCAGCTGTCCAGGCATAGCTGGGAACAGATTCCGGCAACCCCTCCTGGATTGCTACGCGGTTCCCCCAAAGGGGCCTGAGCCCCTGGGGTTCCGCCTCTTTTGTGGTGCATCTCTTACTGAAGTACGAGACCGAGCCATTTGTGAATGTCGCGGTGCTTGTCTGGCACCTCGGCTGTTATCAAACCCCAGAGAATGAGTATTTTGTCTTCCATTAAACTCCCATGGTCCTGGTCGACTAAAAGGGGGAGGATAAGGGTGCTGATAGCCTCGATATGACTGCCTAGTTGCCTTAGCGGGACCAAACGTGCGTTGCACTGATTCTCTTCTACGCCGCGCTTGTTCTGCTTTATCAAGTGTCGACTGAGAGTCTGGATGAAACACCCGACCTGGTGTGACAGGCATGTAGGTCAGCTCCTTCCTGATCGTATCAGGCAGGGAAGTCTGTGCCAACCAAATCTGTCTACGAGAAAGTATTGCAGATGACAGAGGCCCCAATGTCTCTAGTAAGCTGGGCGTGCGTAACCAGCGCTGCATCGACCAGCCCCATAATGTCCTGATCCTCTGGATTTATAAGTTTCCGTAAAGAAGCCAGAATTATGGCTAAGGCATTACCAGATCGGGCTGCACGTGTGGCTGAGTTGTAGGTTCGACACACTAAGTTATCCATCTTCTCACACTCTTTCCGGGGACACCGTGGGTCATCAGTCACCCGATCTAGACCCAAGGGTGTTAAAGATGCCATTTCACGCTCCACTGCTGGCATACCTCCCATGCCCGTTTCTGTAGCATATTTTATATTAGCAAAACGTCTGCAACCAGAATTGAACTGGGGCGCAGCTCTGGGGTTATCCCAAGCTTTGCTTAGCATTTGTGAATAGTCCTCAGTAACAGGGATTGAAACAGATGGTTGGGACTGGGAGACTCCAGCCCATACTCCTTGCACTACTGATGCCGTTGATGCCTCAGCTGGTGTCTCCAGACCTAAAATTCTTGCAGCACTTAGAATTCTCGTAAGAATGTCAGGTTGTGTACTGTCTCTGTCATTAGCAGAAGACCTGGACTTATCTCCTTGATCTTCTTCAACCATATCCTGATCATTACTGCCAAAAAGAGAGTCATGAGCATGGAGAGAAATAGTGTCAGGAATGTTACCTCTTCCCCCTTGCTCTGGAGGGATATCGTCTTCAGAGACAACAGATGGAACTGCATGCTGTTGTGCATTTAACCCCATATTCTGGGGCCTAAAATGATCCATCTTGCCAGCCAAATCCCGTAAAGTTGCTAGAATTTGCATCTCGGTATCAGCTTGAGGGTCTGAAGCCCTTGACCTTCTCCCATCAGAACAGCTAGGTCTATCATGAGCTTCACCAGGAGAATTTTCACGTCTCCGTTTAAGGGAGCGTGCACCAGTCATTGATGCTGATGCTTCTCTATCATGAGTTGCCCGTTCAAAAAGGCTAGCTCTTTGCACCCTCTCTTGTAGGGAGAATTCAGCTGCGGCCGGACATTGTTTCTCAATGTCCTCCAGCAAATGGGCCATACCCAGACATGATGGACACTCCCGGTGTCCATCCCGAGGATGCATGGTAGCATGACAAAAACGGCACAGAGGTTGACTCATGATTATAACACAGCTGCGTACAGTTGTAGTTCGGATAACACACAAAATTAAAACTAATATTAATACTCTACTCCTGCGCACAGGAGTTTGACCAATAAATGTGTAAATGTGTGAATAATTTTTTTTTTTTTTTGGCAAAACACCTATCTATGCGCGAACGCACGGATCAAAACAGGTGACAGAGTCCCCTCAGCTGCGAACAGCCGATCAGCGGGTAAACAAATAAACCTCCTTTCAATTGATTTAAATAATAGAGCAAGAAATAAATAAATAATTTACTCACCACATCCGTACGCCTTTTAAGCGTCGGAATACAACCCCTACAAAACAAATATTAACATGAATCAAATTCGTAAATTTGTAATGTAAATAATACCAACCACGCACCTGAAATATAGAAGAAAACGAAAAAAATTACCGCAATCCTCAGGGACACCAGGCGCCTGCACTATAGTGACGGATTGAATGGGTAAGATTTCCAAATATCAGCGTGTACACGCGGATTTTCTCAAAACCGGTCTCAGAAGAGGCGAGAAAGGCAAAGAGGAAGTGTTCGGTTCATCCGGATGTTTTATAGGGAACCAACCACTTGGGGTCAGTCATCTGACATTGTTTACATTAGGTCTCGAGGAGAGCTTGTGGAATGGCGTCATTCAAGGTAAAACCGTGGTGACGGTCTGAATGAGGTCGAAATAGATCGCTTTTCAGACACTGAAATCTCCCCTTTAGTTGGCCAAAGTTCATTGCATTGCGTGCCCTTGTCCTAGAGCTGCATTGTAACTGGAGTGTATGAAATACAGTGAGCTTGATATTTATATTTTCCTTACCACGTTCAAATATGTGCATAAATGTGAATCGCTGTGCTTCCACATTTGTGATATGGAACAGTCACACACCATCTAAGAGATTTTAGTCTGTCAACTGCCTTTTTTTAAATTTGATGTAATTTTAGGCTACTAATCTGGAATATTAAGAATCGTAATAGTAACTTGGCTGCACATTTACATTGTGATCCCTCTTTCTGTTCACAAAATCCCCTTCATTGTGGCCTTGATGGGAACACGTGTGCAGTCTATTGCACCAATCACATTAGGGAAGCCTGGGGGACATACTGTACTGAAAGTCATATTAATCATCATAGTAATGATTGCATGATCGACATTAAAAATTATAATGTAACGTTAGGCCTACCTGCGTTGAAAAAAAAAACTGCTATACAAAAGGTATACAACCTTGGGTCTAAAGTGGCTTGGAAATGCCCTAAAACCTGCTTGAGCGCCAAGTAAACTTTGCGAATGGCACGACAGACAGCACTTATCACCAAGTTTTCTGCATCTCCAATGTAAAGGAAAGAGCCACTCGCAAAGAATCTCTATGGCAATGCTGTATATTTGTGCTGTTATTAAAGCCTGACTCCGACGAGTCGAACATTTATGCGTTTCCAACAAATTAATGATGTATACGACATACTCATGAGAAAAATATATATCTCAAAAAGTGCACTATCGCGCTGCGTTAAAAGACTTCCCGTATCACCTCCGCTTATAAAGCCTCAATCTAATCCTGTTTACATGAAATAAGCCTGCCCGTGAGCAGGTTCAAGCTAGCGCACCTGTTGCTATGACAGCAAGTCTAGGATGAGCTTCGAAGAACCAAACGATCCAAGATCATGCCAAATCGTCAACAATCAAATCCAGCTAACTGAGTTAGCGACGTACGAAGAACGGGCCCCTGGGCTTCATATACCGGTATGTGTGTGAGTGAGATTTCGACAGCATGTCTCGTTCAGCTGGGTCTGCATCACTGTCTGTCTTGTCCGTCACCTTCTCCATATTTTTTTTATGATTTTAGCACGTATGTTCTCCCGCCCTTCAATCAATCAATCAATGCTGTATAGTTTCCAGAGTGCGATGTTTTTACCCAAAGCATTTTATTATTATTTTTTTGTATTATTTTTTACTCAGTAACGGCTATGTTTTAAAATGTAGCGAATTACAATACTTCAAACAAGAAACATACTTAAGTAAAAGTAAAATTACAGATTTTAAAAACTACTTAAAAAAGTAGAAGTACACAAAAAAACTACTCAATTACAGTAACGCGAGTAAATGTAATTCGTAACTTTCCACCTCTGGCTTTGGGACATACTACTTCATCATCTTTAAAGGGCAGATTTGTCGCGTGCGTCCTGTTCCCGTAAACTGACCTATCAATCATCTTGTCACAGTTAAAATCATTCAATCTAATTTAATTTCCTACCGTTTCGAAGAGAAATGTAAAAGTGGATCCAAGTGGATGCTGCACACTGGTGCTGGTTGAGAGGAGAACCCCTGATATGATTGTAAAGCGCTTTGAGTGTACAGTAGTACATATGAAAGCGCTATATAAATGCCTCATTCATTCATTCATTCATTCAAAAGCACGTTCACCTGCCAGTCATGGGTCTTTCATGCGGAGACTCTCCTCGTGTGTTTGCAATTTGAATGTGATGATGGATTTAAAAGTTAATGGCTAAATGTATCTTTACAAAAGTTCACAATACTGCTGCAGATGCAATATAATGCAGACAACATTGAATAAATACATTTTTGTCAGGTTAGATACTAATAATTAATCACTCAAACCCCTTTATCTAAACCTCTCTACATAACTGCAGGACTCACGCATCGTTTTTTTAACACTTTTCACTCGTGTTTGTAGTTCTAATCGAATCCTCGTCCAACGCGTGATGGGTTGTGGGCAATAGGTTAGAGTGTGTGCATCGATCTACACTTCGGATTCTGACAGGAAATAATAGACCATCCGGGTATCTTTGGAACACTCATTTCAGCATACTATGATTTGGGACATAGGCCTACTAATTCTATTTTCAAATACTATTTAGGACGGATAGTATGCGAATTGGGACACAGCATAGACCCCACTTCAATGATTGTATAGGCTTATGTTGTACTACATTCCTGTACAAACAGACGTTATATTAACCAGTAAATAACGTATTGAATGAAAATACAAAAAAATCTATTTCGATGAACTGCACACCAGTTCTCACTTTCAACTTGCCTCCAGAGAATTAATATTACACAGACATTGTGTGTATTAATTAATTTATTATTGTATTAAGTCAAGATCTATCACATTTACCAAAGTGAGAAGATTAGTTAATGTTGCTATAATGCAAAACATATAAAATACCTTTTGTCAGGTGTTTTTTCCTCACTGAAGTTTGGTCCATCCCCTTTTGAATGGTCACTCTTTACAGATACAGATCTGGATACATGTGAGCCTAATCTTGCACTAATGACACAAAGAGAATGGAGAAAAACACTTGACTACAGGAAATTATTCCAGCTACATGGTCAAACGTTCACACAACAGCTCACGTACAGTATTTCAGCCGTTTGTTAGATGTTACCTTTTGTTAGATGGGGTTTTCTCATTGAAGTTTGGTCCATCACCTTTTGAATGGTAACTTTTCATGGACACAAGTGAGTCTGATCTTACACTAATGGCACAAAGAAGAAGAAAAAAATAAATGTTTTATGTCAAGAATTACTTCAGTCTCCATTGATGAGAAGTTACACATGGTAATTAAATAAGGAATAACCTTGCATTTATTGTATTATTCATTCAACTTCTGGTTTCAGTTTACTTTATTATCACCATTGTGCAAAAATGGTGTCTGTCTCCACCATACATTACATAGCATAATATAAATCATGTGTAATACCTTTTGGTTTGTGTCAGTGTTTCTTCACTGAAGGATACATGTGAGCCGGATCTTTTACTAATAACACAAAGAGTAGAGAGTAAAGAAAATTTGAACTACAGAGTCAGATTTAGTTCTGCAATTAAATTATTAAATACAATTTACTGCGTAAAAACAGTTTAAACATGTACTCTTCATAGACACAGATCTGGACACATGTGAGCCCGATCTTTCACTAACGAAAAAAAAAAAGAAAAAAAAAACTTACCACAGGAGGTTACTCAGTGATATACAGAAAATGTATTAACATAATGCTTTAAGAAAAGAAATCTAAATGTTTTTAAAAATATTTATTGAAATACTTTCTTACAGTCTATGTGTAGCAACAATAAGAAACCCATGAAATACCTTTTGGTAGATGATGGTGTTTTCTCACTGAAGTTTGGTCCATCACCTTTTGAATGGTCACTCCTCATAGACACAGAACTGGACACATGTGAGCCCAATCTTTCACTAATGAAAATAGAAGAAAAAAATTGAAAACAAAAAAAACAAAACAACAGGAGGTTACTCAATGATATATATAGAAAATGCATTAACACAATGCTTTAAGAAAAGAAATCTAAATGTTTTAAGAAAAATATTTATTAAAATACTTTCAGTCTATGTGTAGCAACAATAAGAAACCCATGAAATACCTTTTGATAGATGATGTTTTTTTCTCACTGAAGTTTGGTCCATCACCTTTTGAATGGTCACTCTTCATAGACACAGAGCTGGACACATGTGAGCCTGATCTTTCACTAACGAAAATAGAAGAAAAAAAAAAAAAATAGAAAACAAAAAAACACAACAACAGGAGGTTACTCAGTGATATATATATATATATATATATATATATATATATATATATATATATATATATATATATATATATATATATATATATATAGAAAATGCATTAACACAGTGTTTTAAGAAAATAAATCTGAATGTTTTAAGAAAAATATTTATTAAAATACTTTTTACAGTCTATGTGTATGTGCAACAAAAAACCCATGAAATACCTTTTGGTAGATGATGGTGTTTTCTCACTGAAGTTCGGTCCATCACCTTTTGAATGGTCACTCTTCGTAGACACAGAGCTGGACACATGTGAGCCTGATCTTTCACTAACGAAAATAGAAGAAAAAAATTGAAAACAAAAAAAAACAAAACAACAGGAGGTTACTCAATGATATATATAGAAAATGCATTAACACAATGCTTTAAGAAAAGAAATCTAAATGTTTTAAGAAAAATATTTATTAAAATACTTTCAGTCTATGTGTAGCAACAATAAGAAACCCATGAAATACCTTTTGATAGATGATGTTTTTTTCTCACTGAAGTTTGGTCCATCACCTTTTGAATGGTCACTCTTCATAGACACAGAGCTGGACATGTGTAAGCCTGATCTTTCACTAACGAAAATAGAAGAAAAAAAAAAATAGAAAACAAAAAAACAAAACAACAGGAGGTTACTCAGTGATATATATATATAGAGAGAAAATGCATTAACACAGTGTTTTAAGAAAATAAATCTGAATGTTTTAAGAAAAATATTTATTAAAATACTTTTTACAGTCTATGTGTATGTGCAACAAGAAACCCATGAAATACCTTTTGGTAGATGATGGTGTTTTCTCACTGAAGTTCGGTCCATCACCTTTTGAATGGTCACTCTTCATAGACACAGAGCTGGACACATGTGAGCCTGATCTTTCACTAACGAAAATAGAAGAAAAAAAAAATAGAAAACAAAAAAACACAACAACAGGAGGTTACTCAGTGATATATATATATAGAAAATGCATTAAAACAGTGTTTTAAGAAAATAAATCTGAATGTTTTAAGAAAAATATTTATTAAAATACTTTTTTACAGTCTATGTGTATGTGCAACAAGAAACCCATGAAATACCTTTTGGTAGATGATGGTGTTTTCTCACTAAAGTTCGGTCCATCACCTTTTGAATGGTCACTCTTCATAGACACAGAACTCAATACAGGTGAATCTGATCTTTTACTAAAGACACAAAGAGACAAAAGAAGAAAATAAACACTCTTGAAGGAGGTTCTTCAGTCTCAATTGAAGAGCCTTGTCCTTCTCACAATATGTTCAATTTTTCCAAGATTGTCTGTTCAGTCAGTCAATATAATTCACAATTTCACAAATACCAAAAGGAAGAAATTAATATAACATAAAACACATGGGATATCTTTTGGTTGGTGATGGTGTCTCCTCACTGAAGGACACATGTGAGCCTGATCTTTCTCTAAAAACATAAAGGTAGTTCCTTGGTCTCATATGAAGAAGTTTAATAATTAAATACAATCAAATACAATTTAACAAACAATAACACTGCATTATTATTATTCTCCCACCAATACAAGGAAAAGTTAGCTAATCATAATATTATAATGCAATTGTTTGTTGAGAAACAAAACTTTAAAGTTTTATGATAAATATTCATTAAAAAAACTTTAACACAGTCTATGTGTGACCAACAGTGAAAAACGCACAAAATACCTTTTGATAGGTGTTTCTTCAGTGAAATATGGTACATCACCTTTCGACTGGTCACTCTTCACAGACTCAGAGCTGGAAATTTCTGAGTCTGATCTTTCCCTAATAACACACAGATGAGAGAGAAAGACAGAGAGAAACATTTTACTAAATACGGTACTTTTGTACCGTAGAAGAGGTTTATTGTTGCAAAAAATAATTTAAAACAAACTTTAACAGTGCATTATTGTCATTGTCATTTTGTTTTTATTTTATTTTTAAAAATGTTGACATGATATCTTATAGTCTAATAAGCGAGTAACTTCATTCTCTTGGCGCTTTGAGTATGATTGGATGGAAAGAAGTTCTTCTTAAAAACTTGTATTCCATTACTACCGCCAACCTATCCAGAAATTTTACAGGAATTTGGAAAACACTTTTATCCAAAGCAACATATATTTTTTAATTCAAAATACATATGTTATCCATTTCCGTGATCTTGTGATACTATCTGAGTTACAGCAATATTTAAACAGGAACAAAGTTGTGACACCAGGCAGATCCCTATAATGTTTAACACCTCAGCCAATAAACCTTGATCACTATCGGCATATCTGTGACCTTACGAATATAAAAAAAAACTTTTTTTGGCAGATAAACTAAAGTTGTAACTGAGATGCAGGACACTTTCAATTTTAACACAGTTAATTATCAACCCTACACCTTTACTGGACTCTGAACAAGCTGATTTATTCCTTTCAATTTATTCCTGAGTGTTTGTTGTGTTCTATAGACTCATACATACTAACACTATGTCTTATCCTACAAGGGATACTTCATCCAAAAATTTACATTTTGTCATAATTTACTCACTTTTGACGTGATATCTGATATTCTAATAAGCGAGTAACTTCAACACAACTCTTGGTGCTTTGAGTATGTTTGGATGGAAAGAAGTTCTATGAGTTTCTTTCTTCTGTTGAACACAAAAGACGACATTTTGAAGAGTTTTGGAAAGCAAACTGTTGATGGAAACCATTGACTTCCATAGTAATTTTGTTCCTATAATGGAAGTCTATGGCTACCATCAACTGTCTGGTTTCCAAACATTCTTCAAAATGTCTTCGTTTGTGTTCAACAGAAGAAAGAAACTCATACAGGTTTGGAACAGCTTGAGGGTGAAAAAAATATGACAGAAATAAATTTTTTGGGTGATCTATCCCTTTATTGATGGAGCTGCATTATCCCTTTAGTTTAGCATGATTTCAGTAAAGCCTATACAATCAATTGTATACTCAAAGTTTATGATTGTTGATTAATGATGACTTTTTAAGGAAATTAAACTAAAACTTTGATAAATACAGTAGCCTACAGTTGACTTACAGTAACAGAGCTACAATTGTGACACTTCATTCATGTTTAAAATGGCTGTCTGAAAACAGACGCAGTCTTACCTCTGTTTCTCTGAGAGACTCATCTTAGAGAGAGAGAGAGAGTAATTTCCTCAATCCTCTGTAATACTGCAGTTAAACTGCCATTGAAATCAGATCAGCACTTGGATCGATGTGTTGAATACATTCAGCTGCTCAGCACGACCTGGAAATGACAATATGGTTATTACATTAGCCTACATTATAATGTTATGAGGTGAATATGAGTGTTGAGTAGGTAACAAACAATCTGCATAGAAATAACATGGACTATGAAACAAACATTTTCATTTAGTGCAGCCAAATGTGTAGGTGCATTTCAAATAACTCTTTTTCAGCACTGGATCAAAACATTGAAGGGAAAACGGATCATATATAGGCTATTGCCGTTTTATATGATTTCACACTCATATTTACTTATTCACCAACTAAGTTCTTTTCATTTGATCAGTCATGCTCAGAATGTTGGTTATTAATTTCAAATGCTCCCACAATAATTGTCATATATTCTATTTAATTAAAGCTGGCATAGCTACATTTGACACAAACAAAAGTACATTAAAGCATCATTCAACGCGTGCTTGGGGTCTGATTTCCAGAATATGCTTTCGATTTCGCATCATCGCAAAAAAACAGCCAAAAATAAAAGGAATTTTAAAAAAAGGCCTCTTGTATTGAAAAATAAAATTACCTGTTATTTAACGCAAGTATCATTTATGTACTCGAAGACGTTTATAAAAAAAATAAAAAATAAACTTACTTGCCGCACGTCGGTCAGGAGCATCATAAAACGATGTGCAAAATGGTTTCTTTTTCTCCACTTTACTGTTAGTCACATGGTACGATTACACCCAAGAGACCTTTGCCAACAACCAGCCTGTTCTGCTACATTACGATCTTTAATTGCCTAGTAGTGGGTTCGCGGTTAAGCATTGGTCGTGTTATAGGCCTATGCCTTAATAAAGCTTAAGTCACTTTCTGTGTCTTGGATTTTCTAAATCAGCCTTACATTAATTTGTGTTAGATTTGTATCAAGTGCAAATCATGCCCTATGCAAAACAATTGTGAGATGTGTTCATATGAAGAAAGGGTTATGTGAAAGGTAGGCCTATCCCCTCACCATGGCCCTTTTTCTATTTTTTATTTATTTATTTATTTATTTTTATTTAATTTTAAATAGGCCTATTCAAGAACATCTGCCTGGGAGATGTTCGGGTGCCTCGAATTAGTTTATCCCGATGGATAAGTTTAAGTACCCTTGTTTAACTACTCCACTCCAATCAATTATTTTTTTTTTTTTTTTTTTTGAAGGTGATTATTCTGCGTTTGTCTACAAAACACTTTGTTTCGTTAACACAAATAGCCTATAAAATGAATATTTATCCAATTGACATGATTTTAGTATAGAGACTTTGTGAATAATACACATAGGCCTAGGCCTAATGATTTGGTAAAAACTGTTTCTGTGTTTAATTAATCAAAACGGCGTTAAAGGACCGGTTGAAATAGAAACAGAGGTAAAAGAGCTGCATTTCATCTTTAAGCCCGCTAGATGGCGCTAACCCCATGTTTTGATTTAAGGGTGTAATTCAACTATATTTTTTTTATATTCAACTAACAGCAAGAGAAAGTGAATTAAATTATATACAGACACAATTAAAATGCCACATATTATAAAATGTACTTAACGTGACTTACTGAGTCACATATTAACGAATAGGCATTTTTATGTCGCGCAGGCGCAATAGAACATCCGCAGCTGTTGCTTAAAGTCCCTAAAAAAAAACAAATTGTAAAAAATTAATTTTCAATATATATATATATATATATATATATACATATATATTTTATCATTATTATTAAAATGCACATAGCCTAGGCCTAATGAAAATGATTGTAAATCAGCACGTTGTAAATACATACATTCGGTTTAGCTAAAGTAATTGCTATCTTCCACATTTTGCCCCAAATGTTCTGGGAGGCTATTCTACAAAGCCCCTGAAGGGACATATGAGAAAAGATTATATGATGAGGAAAAAGTATTTGTCAATGCTTAAGTGTTCTCTAAAGCATGCAATGTTTTACATTCCCTCGCAAAAAAAAATTGTGTTCCACCGAGAAGCTTGCCGTTTGGCAGTGAATGCAAACAGGCAAACACATTTGTGAGAGACAAATTTTCCCTCCCATTTAATTTTATTCCCACCACCATCCGGGGCTCCATACCATTCAACCTAATAAATGTAATATAAATAAATAAATAAATAAATAAATAAATAAATAAATAAATGCTACATAAAATGCATCCTTGGATCAAACACCCTAAAATAAATTTCAGATCAATAGACTAAGCGAAATAGCCTACAGTTAAATAGCCTAACTGTAAACTCTGTACAAACGGTGTGAACCCCATTTCAATAGCCTACATTTGTGATGAAAGTCTCAAGGATTGAGACTTATTCTGGCATCACCATTTTGAAAAAGCAAGGCATTTAAAACAACGCAAACATACAAAAATAAATAAATAATATATATATATTAATATTAACTTGCGAAAGTTGTTCATATTAAAAGATTGAGTCAACATGAGGGAGGGTGAAGGAATTTTTATTTTGGAATGAACTATCTCTTTGAAATGGACCCATGAGTCAATAACATATATCAGACATGTGTAAATGCTAGAAGAGCAGCAAAAACATGTTCAATGACGTTGTGCACAATTTGAAACCGCAGCGTGCAAGCCTAGAATAAGCAGAATTATCGTTCATGGTGTGAACGCAAATAATAGCTATCTTTAGTTATCATTCTTAGTGTGAACGGCCCTTTAGGCTACGTTCATAATGTCAGTCCAAATACAATTTATGTATATCTGATTGAGATCCGATCAAATTTAGCAAGTCTGAATAGCCACAAATACCATGAAATGTGGACATTCAATCCATTTTAGATCAGATTCCAATTGGATTTGAAATGACAGTGTGAACGTAGCCCAAGTGCTAAATTCTGAGTTTTGCTTAGATCAAATTTTTTTGTATAGCTGTTCACATTGTTTTATATGTGGCAAATATCCGATTTCCAGTATGAAATGATCATGTTTCTGAACTGACTCTCATGCAAAGAAAGGGTTGCCAGGTTTTCGCAATAAAATCTGTGCAGTTGCTTCTCAAAATTTTCCAGTGGCAGCCATGAATTCAACCCAAGAGCTCTGATGACGTGGATGGTTACGTTACCGTTGCTCACATAGGTATGATGTCTATGGTTGCTCATCGGTCCATCATCGTATAAATCCCGCCTTGACAATTTGATTGGTCCGAACAGTTTTTGATCGGGCATAACAGCTCCTCAACGGATCGAGTCCAGGCTAGGATGCACGTTCTTGAGCTTCAGACTGTTGGTTGCAATCCACTGCCATTACAAAACTTACTTTTTAATATAACTCTGATTGTATTATTTTATTATTCTGAATAAGTAAGTCATATACACCTAGGATGGCTTCGGGGGGGGGGGGGGGGGGGGGGCATTGATTCTTCAGTCAATGAAGGACAAGACAGAAAGTTTCACTTGATTTATTTGTGAATTTGAAACATTTTTGTGAAACTCTTAAAGCTCCAGTCGGCAAGTCTGGCAGATTGAGTGGACTTAGGCAAAATTTTGAATATTTACAACTCTCATGCCCCTCCCCCACTATCAACGGATACCCTCCCACCGACTCACCGAGTTCGTGTTGCTCGTCACTGTGCGTGGGCAGGTTTTCTGTGAACGCGCCCGTCTCATCAGGATCCATCAACACCATGGAGTATTTGCAGGTATGCTGCCTTGGCTAATCTACCGATAGATTGCAATTGCTAACGTCATTTATACTCTAAATGAGCTTACTTGATCTGTTAGTGTTTTGAAAGCGAGATACATCCGCCATCACTCTTCGTTACTCTGCGCGAACTTCAGGCGTGTGCATGTGATTGTAACGTTCGCGAGGGGTGGCATGTGCCCGATCTGTGATTGACAGTCAGATCTCACACCCCCCTGCGCTGATTGGACCCGATGAACAGGGAGCTGTGGATTTTTGCAAAACAAATAACACGCTCCAGGTGGAGTTAGAAACTCGGGGTTCTTTCTAAAACCACTTTATTTATGTTGTTCTGTCGGATTATAGTGTCGAATTCACTGAATATGATCAAAAAAATGTTGCCGACGGCAGCTTTAATATTTATTTGTGGATCATAATCAATTTGGATTAATGGAACAATTTGATCTCCATATAAGTTACTGCTGTGCAGTAAGACCAGATCTGTCAAAATCTAAAATAATTCACATATAAAATTGATGGTTTCACTCAATCTTCTTCAACCAGAAGGAGCTGTAGGCTACGCCTTGGTTTTCATTTATACTGTTGCGTCGTTGTCCACGTTGACACGCAATTACACATGCAGAGAGAGCGGTTCTAGCTGACCAATCACAGCAATCAATCACCGCATAAAATTGACGCGTTGTTACATTTTTGGAGAGGTTCACGTCGGGTACGCCAAAGGGTGTGCGCTACACACAGCCTACGATGTAGCTACGGCGCGAGTTTGACGAAGAATTGTAAATTGGATTTAATACTTCAGCAGCTCGCATCACATTTTTACATTCTCATCTAAACGTTGCTCACAGCGTAGGCAGTGTCTCAATGTTCGCCAACAGTTTTTTTACCACATGTTTTTACCACAGTTTTTTTTAGTATGACGCAGCAGAGAGCCTGAATTATTATACCTCTTCCCGCACTGATCACATGTGTACGGCCTCTCTCCAGTGTGGATCACCTCATGTCTTTTCAGATTTCCTGACTGGCTGAATCTCTTGTCGCAGTGTGGACACTTGTAAGGTTTTTCTCCAGTGTGAATTCTCTGGTGTTGTATCAATATGCCATTTGTAACAAAGGTCTTCCCGCAATCAAAGCACATGTGATTCTTCACACCATTGTGATTTTTCTGGTGTATTTTTAAAGTACTCATCTGAGTAAAGCTCTTTCCACACAAAGAACACATGTAAGGTTTCTCCTTGGTGTGGACTTTCAGGTGGACCTTCAGGGATGATGCTGAAAAACATGATTTCCCGCATTGATCACAGATATATGTTTTTACTCCAGAGTGAGAACGCAGATGTAATTTAAGTGTGAATGCATGTGTGAAACTCTTCCCGCACTGATCACATGTGTACGGCTTCTCTCCAGTGTGTATTCTCATGTGATATTTAAGGGTTTCTTTTTCTTTAAAACTTTTCCCACATTGATCACATTCGTGTGGCTTCTCTTCAGTGTGGACCCTCTGATGTTTTTTCAGATTTCCTGACCAAGAGAATGTCTTTTCGCAGTGTGAACACTTGTAGGGTTTTTCTCCAGTGTGAATTTTCTGGTGCCCTTTCAATATGGCAGCTGTAATAAAGGTCTTCCCACAATTAAAGCACACATAATCCTTCACCCCGCTGTGTATTTTCTGGTGTATTTTGAAATAACCCAGTTGTGAAAAACTTTTTCCACACAAAGAACATATGTGAGGCTTCTCCTTTGAATGAATGTTTAGGTGGCTCTTCAGTTGTTCTGCCCTAATGCATTTTTTACAGCTTTGATCACAGTTAAATGTTCTTTCCCCAGAGTGAGAGCTCAGATCTAGTTTAAGACAGTTTGCTTGTGCAAAGCTCTTCCCGCACTGATCACATGTGTGCTGCTTCTCTCCAGCATGGTTCCTCTCATGTCTTTTCCTATGTCCTGACTGGCTGAATCTCTTGTCACAGTGTGAACACTTGTAAGGTTTTTCTCCAGTGTGAATTCTCTGGTGCCGTTTCAATACGGTAGCTGTGGCAAAAGTACTCCCACACTGATCACATGTGTGCGGCTTCTCTCCACTATGAATTATCATGTGACGTTTAAGACTTTGTTTGTATGAAAATCTTTTTCCACACTGAGGGAAGGTGACATTTTTGATAGCTTTTCTCCATACACATTTACTTTCACTCTGTGAGCAACTCAAAGACTTTTCTTCAGTTTTGACATGTATCTCCTCCACTTGATTCAGTTCTTCTTTCTCCTCATTTTCTTCCATCAGGTCTAAAATGAAAGAAAAAAAAAGTAATTTTAAGTCACACATAAAAAAATATTAAAGGCCGAAATGTCAAAGTAAAGGACATTTGCTACAAATGCTGTACTTCGATGAATTTTTTTAATAATTTAATTATATGCAATGTAATCTCTTCCAACCCTAGCAACTACTCTGATTAGTAGCAAATTAGTCCAAATTAAATAACTCTCATTACCATAAAATGTAGGGTGACCAACTGTCCTGTTTTCCCAGGACATGTCCTGTTTTCATATAACAATATAACAAATTTCTATCCATACAGAGGAGGCATAACCTACTTTAAATGTATTGAAATTAATAAGGTTTCTTTGAGTAAACTTCGAGTATCATTTGAGTAGGCCTATCTGTTTGCCGGGCCGAGTGTCCTGTTTTTTCAGGACAAAATATGGTCACCCTAATAAAATGTAATTATGGTGTCACATATGAATCAGTAATGACTAGATGTACAGAGGAATATCTAAAAAAATACAATTATTAAAACATATAATTTGTTAGTAAATAAAGGCCCATTCACACCAAAAAAGTATAACTGCAATCTAACTATAACATTTTAAAAAACGTTCTAAATTTAAAAGAATAGCAGAGTCACTCCACAACTATAATGAGAACGATAGAGATGAAAAATTTAATCACTTTCAGAATGAACGTTTTCAGCTGATAAAAGATTAAAGCCGGGGACACACACTTAATGACTACCTGAAACATTCTAAGCAGAGTATGAATGTAATTTGATACAACTGTTCATGCTGATCAGAGACAGTTGCGTTCAGTCAGTGTTTAAAATCATGTAGTGTGCGCGGTATCAAAAGATTCTAGTCTTAGAATTTAAAAAACAGCTTTTGCCAGTCATCCTCACAAAGATTTTATTAAACACAGGTTTAATATTTGCGATTTGCCATTATCCTGAGGAGATGCCCTGTCAATCATTCTTGTCATTTTATCAAACGCATTTCCTTTTTGATGTTCCTGATATTTCATAACATGCAAAAGGCAAAAAGAAAATTTGACACTGAAGCAGTTTTTAGATCATTTTACTTTGTCATTTTTCTACAGAACATATTTTAACTGTCTGTGGCTTAGGATAAATCAATTTATCAAAGTATCATATCATATGAAAGTATATTTACGTTTAGCCTACCTATAATTGGATAGGCTCCAGTATACTAACTGATAATCTGCTTTAAGTTTTATAACATTCATGTTTTACAGCATAATTAATTTAGAATCAAGAATAAACACCAACCTCTCTGTTCACCACTATCTTCATGCTTCACTTTGAAGGGTTCTGGATCCCTCCTATTCTCACAGTAATCTTCAATAAACTCCAACTTTACAGATTTCTCTTCTTCCTGATAATCTGAATGCATGTCTTCACCTGTAAATTGTGTCCGTGATGCTTTAATAAGGCTGCAAATATTTTGTTTGGAAACAACAGTAGAGGAGCGCCTGTCTTCTTCTTCAGTTGTTTTTTGGAGGTCTGGGAAAACACCGTAAACTTCGCATTTCCGCCACCCACTGGTCTGGAGTGTGGAGCGCATAGTTTAACACTTGCCAATTAGTGTAAAATTAAATAATAAGATAAACCTTTCTAACTGATAATTCCTCAAAAGATCAGAGAACACTGTGAGGGTGGTTTTCCTAAGTGATTCTTCAGGATTGCAGAATAAACTCTTTCAGCATGATAGTATGATCCCAGTTCATCCATTATTTCCTCAAATACCATTAAAGTGAAAGCACTCAACAATATGGAATTGCAATTTTCAAGCGTCTCTTTTCTGAGTTTATTACATGAAATATAAAATGACTCCTCTTTCCATTAACTGTTTTCCCCATCATCAATTTTAAACATAGCCATATCATACTGTATGCTTCAAAATACAAACATATACTTCCATCACTCAACAGTTTTGCACATTCAATATGCCCAACTTAGCCTTCAATATATCAGTAAGTTTCAAATGATCTTGGGATCCTGGCAACTCAATCCCCCCCCTTTTTTAAAGGGGTGATGAACTGAGAAATCAAATTTTCCTTGAGCTTTTGACATCTGAGAGGTCATCATATTATAAGAATATCCTGTAAGTTTCAGAACTGAAAATGTCCTTGTTAGTCCAATAAATGCTTTTATTGACACCAGCCTCAGCAAACGCCTCGTCTTTCAAAGTGGGGAACTATGACGACAAAGAGGATAAAACACCACCCCCGCAGAAGAAGATCAACGCCTACTTCAACACGGCCGGTTTAGCCCCGCCCACCGATTCACGCATTACACGCATAGCTAAATAACATAGGCCGCCTACCTCGTGATGACAAACCGGATCGAGCTACCGAGCATACAAAATATTGTGCAGTGCCTGGTTTGTGGAAGACAGTCACTGCATAATTAGCTTCCTCTGGATTCCAATAGGAGTGCATGGATAAATTTTATTTTTAATGACGTTCCACTCCAGCTGATGAGGTAAAACATTGTCCGTCTGTTCACTTCATTTCACTGAGGATTGTTTTGTAAACAAGACTAGATTTGCAGACCGATTAAGAGTAAAGAACGGTGCTGTGCCGTCTATATTGGATCTGACAGGAATTATGCAACACACGGACTCTGGGTCGAACATATATGGGCGAATCATTCCGGTTGCCATTTTACAACATTGGACGTTTTCAAAACAATTTCCCCCAAGTGCATCGACGGGTGAGTTGAAACTCATAATATGCAAAGGTGTTCTCCACTCACAGCAGTGGGCGTTTACTTCCAAGTCTTCAATGCGAGACGCCCATAAAAACCGAGCGTTTTACAGCTAGGCTCAAAACTAGGGTAGAAAATAGCCTATTACTTATTCATTTTGATGTTTTTGAATGCAAAAACCAAGCGAACGTCATAAGTTTACCTCAGACAACAATATAATAAGATTTTAAAAGCCAGTTCATGACCCCTTTAAGGGACAGTTAATAATCTAAACAATCAGATAATAATACCACAAATCCATGGCATTCATTCCCAGTCATGTTTGTGGTAAATTATTTATTAGACATTAAAATATTTAAAGGTTGGACAGTACTGTTGTATAAGGAGCTTAATTTGAGTTGAATTGAAACAGATCTGAACACATTTTAAAAGGATAGCTCACCCAAAAATGTTCTGTTTATCTTCTCACCTTCATTCTATCCAAGATGTAGGTTACCTTTCTTTCTTCAGAACGAAGTTAGATTGAACCACTGTAGTCACTTGGACTATTTTAACGACGTCTTAACTTTTCTGGGCCGGCAAGTTTCAATCCCATAGAAGCCTACGGACGAGTGATCCAGCTCTCAGATTTAATCAAAAATATCTTAATTTGTGTTCCGAAGATGAACAAGTCTTACAGGGTTGGACAACATGAGGGTGAGTAATTACTAACAGAATTTACATTTTGTAGTGAAAGCACTTTTGCTGCCAAGCTCCTGTAGAAAAATGTTTGGTTTTTTTACAAAAAAAAAAAAAAGAAAAGTTTTAGTAAACAGATTTATTTGGTGAAAAGTTAAAGTCCTCAAGTATGGTGTGCAAAAATCAATCTCAGAGGACTCTTTCCGGTGGTTAAATCAGCACTGTTAACTGCAAGCATGGCCACAGGTGGTTGGGCAACACTTCTGTCTGGCAGGACATTGGCCATCATGGATCCGGTTGTCGGCACATAAAAGGTGCATAACATTTACCAGGCGTCACTGCATGGATACAAATATTCAGCTTTAGTCTGTGCATTTAGCATCATTCAATTTCAGAAACAAACTCAAAGCATGAACAAGTTATTTGGAGCAAAGTTGTATTCCAAGTATTATGAATCTTTATTTTGTAAAGCACAATATTGAATTGGTGATATGGGCTAATTTCAGGTACTTTGATAAAAGTTTGTCTCAACTATTTTATCCCTCAATGCCAATGTAACGTAAAAACAAGTGCATAAATCAAACATTAGTATGCTGCCTATCAGATCTTATGAATGATCATACGTTGATAAATGTGGCGGCTGAAAACAATCACTTAAATATAACGGCCCTAAAAATTCATGGTTTTGAAGCCTCATCTCTAGAGTTTACGCCACAGATAGATGTAACCTGGCCAAGAAGAGGAAGTTATCTTAAGAGAAATTAATCTAACTCAAATGTATATTAAATATATTATGTATATTAAATACCGATAAATAAAACTAAATGTTTACAAACACTATAGCCTAGGTCACTTACTCCTCACTCTACAACAAATCCTTTAAATTCAACGGTATTCAAAAAAAAATATATAGCTATAAATTATTAAACCAGGCTATGGTGGCATTAATTAAAACAAATAAAATAAATACCACATTGTAGTCCACATCTAGTGCTGCAGCATTTGTCATTGTTCGGACAATCACTGTCATAGGAACATGGCATGGTACACCCAACCATAACAATTGGGCTCGGACACACTCCTGGCTTTGGTTTATCTGTGTTTGCATAACATATCAATGAATGCCTCGATGCATTTAAAAAGAAAGAAAATCTGACCCACACACTAATAAATACCTATGTATGGAGCTCTACACTGATGTCCACATCCATTGCTGCAGCATTTCTCACTGTTCGGACAGTCACTGTCATCGACACACAAATCCTTACACACTCCTCCAAGGGTTTTGACTGGACACACTCCTGGCTTTGCTATTTAAAAAAACAGATCACTGATTGCTAAATGTCTCATTCAATGCATGTTCTACTGATGCCTGAGTCAGTTTTTTCCCCATTACCTGTATATGGAGCTGTACACCGATGTCCACATCCAGTGCTGCAGCATTTCTCATCTTTCAGACAGTCACTGTCAGAGGAACATGACTCAAAACATATTCTTTCTATTCCAGGGTTTTTGTTTGGACACACTCCGGGCTTTGGTTTCGCTGTCATGTCAATAAATGCTGAATTACACACTGCACATACATATATCTTCAGAGCCCATAAAGGGTCAAGGTGTTTTGGAAAAATACGGGATGGCAGAAAAAAAAAAAAAAAACGTTTTTGCATTCTCTCGCAATTTGTTGTGAGTTCAGACAAACAGGGTTTCAGACAGCTCCATACGTTAACAGTGAAGGGTTCCATTGTTCAGTAAAGTTGGCAATATATTTACAATTCAAACTTTCTGAAACAATACATACACGAGAGAAACGTTAAAACACACGATACTTTTTCCAATCATAGTTATGTAGACAAGCTTCAACCAAATTCCTTAAAATTAACCTTATTAATACTGTATCTCTACGAGCAGGCGACAGACAAATCTGAAGGGACTGTCTTTGAGTTATGCAAGACGGTCCTTTCCGACTGGTCTCTCAGCTGCCTGCTCATAGAGAACAAATTATTATAAAGCTCGTTTTTCTACGTTACTATGATTGAAACGAGGTGTCATTTGAGTTAACATTTAGCTCATGAGTTCTTGATCTGGGAAGTTTGAATCTGTGAATATATTGCCAGTTTTACTGAACAATGGAACCGCTTCACTATTAACGTTCGGAGCTGTCTGAAAGATTGCCAGCAGGGACGTTAAACTGGAAGTGTTTGTCAAAACAAACAACAGTTCTTGCGAGAGAAGCCCTATTTTTCAAACCATGTCCCTTAGGGGCTCTGTATAAAGCTGACCCACACACTAATACAATAAAATATAGATACCTATATATGGAGCCATACACTGATGTCCACATCGATTGCTGCAGCATTTCTCATCATTCGGACAGTCACTGTCATGGGAACACGGTGCCGTACACACTCTTCCTCCAAGGGTCTTATTTGGACACACTCCTGGCTTTGGTTTATCTGTCAAGTGTTTGTATTACAGCATATATGAATGTTGAATGACTGCCTGCATTTAAAAAAAAAAAAGCTGATCCACACACACTAATAAAATAAAGATACCTGTATATGGAGCTGAACACTGATGTCCACATCCATTACTGCAGCATTTTTCATCGTTCGGACAGTCACTGTCATGGGAACACGACTCGACACACACTCCAAGGGTTTTTTTTGGACACACTCCTGGCTTTGGTTTCTCTGTTATTTGTTTGTATAACAGCATATAAAGGATTCGTTGAATTTATAAAAAATTAAATGCTAACCCACACATGAATAATAAAATTAGTGGTGTCAACAAATTAATTCACTGCAATGAAACAAAGGCACTCGTTTTTTTTATTTTTTTATTTAAGTAGCTGGTGTTTCTCACATCACAGACTACCTTGTAGCCAATAATGTCAAGGTGACAAAACTATCAGAGAGTCTCAAGAAGCCAGGTTTTCCAGGAACAGTTTTAACAAAAAAAGTGTTGATTTAGCAATATATCCTGTGTATGATGTATATTACGATGTTATGATGAATTTTATTGAGACACCAGTATTAATGCCATAAGAGATGCCATTGAAACAAGCATTTAAACTACTTTAAGTTGTTTCTACATTAATTTGAAAACTGAAATTACTACATAAAATATTTTAAAAACTTCAATGTCTTAATCATCAAAAATAAAAGTAAAAAAAAATACCTGCATATGGAGCCATACACTTATGTCCACATCCAATGCTGCAGCATTTTTTATCATTCGGACAGTCACTGTCATTCTCACATGACTCGATACACACTCCTACAACTCCTATATCAATGTTTTTGCTTGGACACACTCCAGGCTTTGGTTTCTCTGTCATGTGTTTGAATAACAGCATATCAGTGAATGTTGAATGACTCGAATGCGTTTTGAAAGAAAAGAAAAAAAGTTGATCCACACACCAATATAAATACCTGTATATGGAGCTGTACACTGATGTCCACATCCATTACTGCAACATTTCTCATCGTTCGGACAGTCACTGTCATAGGAACACGACTCGACGCACACTCCAAGGGGCAGGGCCGGCTCTAGCCCTTTGGTTGCCCCAGGCGAGATTGACTTTTGAAAAATGCCCTTATAGTAACTCCAAAACTTCAACAAGCAAATTATGACTTGAACTATATTAAATTGTTTATACAAATGCTACAAAGAACGCTCAAGGATAATTCAATCATTCTACATAGTTGCATTGTACAAATACATTTTATCTGACCATGTAATTTGAATTTGTAGATAAATGTAATTTGACCATAGTAGATAAATGACAATTACTATCACCACTAGTCCACTACTATTATTACTAATCTATTAGGCTGCAACAAGGCTAGGGGGGTTCGGGGGCATGCTCCCCCTAAGAAAATTTTGTGCATTTTAATGTTAAATTCATCAATTTGGTGCACTTTGAGAGTTCAAAATTAAAAGCTCAAACCCATATTCAGTGTTCAAATTAAACAAAGAAAAATTCAAACCTCTTCCCACTGAGCAAGCGACGTCTGTGGACATACAAAACAGGTTGATATCCCGTCCGCCCGTCCAGGCTATGATCTGAACGTCCAATGACAGCCAGAATTAGTCGATTAATGACACTGGGAAATTATGTCTAATCTGGCCATAATTTAAACGTCCACTGACAGCCTGAACTAGTTGAGAAAAGACGTTCATACTGACTATAATCTGGACGTCCGTTGACATCCAGAAACAGTCCAAAAATGACGTGAATAAAGATGTTTAATCTGGCCATTATCTAAATGTCCACTGACAGCCTGAACTAGTTGAGAAAAGACGTTCATACTGACTATAATCTTGACGTCCGTTGACATCCAGAAACAGTCCAAAAATGACGTGAATAAAGATGTCCAATCTGGCCATTATCTAAATGTCCACTGACAGCCAGAACTAGTTGAGAAAAGACGATCATACTGACTATAATCTGGACGTCCGTTGACATCCAGAAACAGTCCAAAAATGACGTGAATAAAGATGTCCAATCTGGCCATTATCTAAATGTCCACTGACAGCCAGAACTAGTTGAGAAAAGACGTTCATACTGTCTATAATCTGGACGTCCGTTGACATCCAGAAACAGTCCATAAATGACGTGAATAAAGATGTCCAATCTGGCCATTATCTAAATGTCCACTGACAGCCAGAACTAGTTGAGAAAAGACGTTCATACTGACTATAATCTGGACGTCCGTTGACATCCAGAAACAGTCCAAAAATGACGTGAATAAAGATGTCCAATCTGGCCACTATCTAAATGTCCACTGACAGCCAGAACTAGTTGAGAAAAGACGTTCATACTAACTATAATCTGGACGTCCGTTGACGTCCAGAAACAGTCCATAAATGACGTGAATAAAGATGTCCAATCTGGCCATTATCTAAACGTCCACTGACAGCCAGAACTAGTTGAGAAAAGACGTTCATACTAACTATAATCTGGACGTCCGTTGACATCCAGAAACAGTCCATAAATGACGTGAATAAAGATGTCCAATCTGGCCATTATCTAAACGTCCACTGACAGCCAGAACTAGTTGAGAAAAGACGTTCATACTGACTATAATCTAGACGTCCGTTGACATCCAGAAACAGTCAATAAATTAAATAAATTAAATATGTCCAATCTGGCCATAATCTAAACGTCCACTGACAGCCAGAACTAGTTCAGAACAGATGTTCATACTGCACTGTAAAAAAAAAAAAAAAAAAAAAAATCCTCTTTTTACAGTAAATAACTTCCTATTTTCATCATTGTGGTGGCATTCATGTTCAATTCAATTCAATTCAAATTTATTTGTATAGCACTTTTCACAATACACATTGTCTCAAAGCAGCTTTACAGAAAGTGCATTTCAGAAATGTACATAGAAAAATACAGTTAGTTAATCATGTATTAATTTAGGGCATAACATATCGCCGACGTTGAGTCGTCTCGATGTGTGTGTTCAATTCGTAAATACGATCTTTATGACATGTCTTGAATGCATCAATAGCTCTAGTTTAGGGACAATCCATACAAACAATCATTGCTAAAATACATTACAGACTGTCACAGTGAGAAGATCTTTGTCCTTATCAATGCTAAAGACCTAACCACTACAGTCAACACCTTGGAGTGCATGCTGTTAAATAAAAGTCTGTAGACAAGGGTTAAGGTTAGGGTTAGCCCCTTAATTTCTAACCCCCGGTTTCACAGACAGGGTTTAGATATAAATCTTAGGATTAGGCCTTAGTTAAATTTGGGCATTCAATTATACACTCAAAAAAATAATTCATTGGATGAACATGATTTAATCATGCCACCTATATTCCATCTAAACAAACCAAGTAAACTTGAACTACTTTGAATATTTTAAATGAACACAATATACATTTGTAGATTCAACATGATTGTAATATGTCAATGTAACTTCTTTACAACTAATTGAATGAAAATGTTTGTATTGTGTTAGTCTAATCAAATTTATTCTTATCCACTGAATGTCAGTAAAGCACTTCAATTCAACAAGATTCTGCCTTGTTAGATAAACTAGTTAATGTCTTGTTTTGGTAGTTGATTGAGCATTATTAAAGACACCTAATGTTAACAAGCAGAATCACTGAAGGAGAAAACCATAATTTTTAATTCACCATTATGGAGATGAGTGTTTGCTTTAGTTGGGCTCTTGACACTTAATACATTAACTTTAGATTTTGTTTGACTGCTGTTACTGAGTTAAAACAGCTAGATGAACAAATGGTCATGGTCATCTGATAGTATTGGTTGTGTTTAAACATAATCATTATTTCACAATCATTTGACCTGAATCACTGAACTAACATAGAGCCAAATATGCGGTTTACTTTATTAATGATAGCAGCACTGGCCTTGTTCACCAAAATATTTTTGACCTCTTCAATGAAATCCAAATGATCAAGTCAATAAAAAAAAAACTTCGAAAATTCTTTATATAGGCACACACAGACATCAATAATTAGCGTATGAGTCTCAGCAATGGTGACAAACAGATCACCTCTGAACATAAGCTCATTATTTATTCATGCAGCAATGCATGATGGGAGCCATGAATGAGTTTTGATTAGTGGCACAGAATGCACTGCAACATGCTTTATTATTGTCACCATTGTTGAGATTCACAGGCTGATTATTGATGTCTGTGTGTCCACAAACTATGTAGAATCAAAATGATACTTTTTTTGTATATAAGACACATTTAAAAAAAATCTTTAGATTACATTGTAAAGGATGAAAATATGATGCTGAATATGGACAATGTTGCTATAATTAATAAAAATAAACCTAAATTGGGCTCTATATTAGTTCAGTGACTACCATCAGTTGACCATGACCATTTGTTCATCTAGCTGTTACAACACACGTACAGCAGCCAAACAAAATCTAAAGTAAATGATATAAGGGTCAAGAGCCCAACTAAAGCAAACACTCATCTCCATACTGGTGAATTAAAAATTATGGTTTTCTCCTTCAGTGATTCTGCTTGTTAACACCAGGTGTCTTTAATAATGCTCAATCAACTACCAAAACAAGACATTAACTAGTTTATGTAACAAAGCAGAATCTTGTTGAATTGAAGTGCTTTACTGACATTCAGTGGATAAGAATAAATTTGATTAGACTAACACAATACAAACATTTTCATTCAATTAGTTGTAAAGAAGTTACATTGACATATTACAATCATGTTGAATCTACAAATGTATATTGTGTTCATTTAAAATATTCAAAGTAGTTCAAGTTTACTTGGTTTGTTTAGATGGAATATAGGTGGCATGATTAAATCATGTTCATCCAATGAATTATTTTTTTGAGTGTAGCTTTTAAAAATGTACCTTAGAAAAAAAAAAACCATTACTGGTGTGCATCTTGAGACAAAACAATGGCACTGACATAAGATATGTCAGTAGCCTACAAGTTGCTTTCAGGTAATACAGCTCAAACGTGCATTTTAGTCTGGACTACTGGCTTAAGCATTGCCTGTGAAAACCAGGGTATTATGTTGTAACTTAATTATGCCAATGTTAGCAAAGTGTTGCGCTGGACAGAGGGATTAACCCTAAACCAATATGTTGTGTAACAGTACCACAAAGCATGTTGACATTTATTAGGCATTAGAGTGTTTCTAAAGGAAAGGTCAAGAATTTGTGAAAGTGCAAAAGGGTCATTATGGGTCACATGAATGTAACTCTAATGTCACCACCATGATACCAATCCATTAGTTTTTCACATGGTCATACAGAATTGTATATGAATAGATATGCAGTGTTTTGTAAATAATTTTTAATTATTCTGTTTTCTCTATTAAATTGCTGTTTATCAGAACAGTGATAAATAAATATATGGTATACAAGTTACTGTAAGTTTAATCTTTAATTTTCAATCTTTAATTTTTCATTTTTTATTTTTAATTTTTTATCTTTCATTTTTAATCATGCACTGCAATGAAAACACATTTAAACAATTGATAACAGCCAGCCTACAAATACAACTAAAGAAATAGCATGTGTATATTTTTTTTTCCTATTCTTTCTTTTAAAACATTTCATATATTGTCCTGTAATTGTTTTCACACTATTGGCTGTCTCTCCGAGTTGTTTTGAGCATGATTGGTTATTCTGACTGTCATCCAGGAATCTGGCCAATGACAACTATTCGCGCCTTTACGAGTCAAATTTGAATATACGTCAGTTGAAGTGAGTGGGTGTGTGTGTGTGTGTGCTGCTGCTCGGGTAGGTAGAATCCTTCGACAGTTCGACTTCGGTTTTGAGTCTTTTACATTGTTTAAAACATGGATTATTTTACATCGGACTGCTAAATGTTTATTTTGAGTGAGTTGCGGAATGTAAATGAAGAACAAACAAGGAATATGGACAACGAACAACGGACATATTGCAATCTACGGAAGGTAACGTAAATAACTTTTATTTTATACAAATTCTAATACATCAAAATATAGTGTATTAAATTGAGAATCTAAACGCGATTAGAGCAATATTGATATTAGTACGGTGTCCAATGTATTAGGCTAATTATGTGCTGAGCTAGCATGTGTATTGTCAGCTAACTTAGTTTATGATAAAAAATAAAATAAAACTCAGCATTGGAGCTTTACAATGAGTGAACTGAGAATATTGTCTCTTTAGACAGAGGAACTCGAACCACACTCCTCTACGAGTCTAGAAGAATCTGCAAACTAGGTTTTTAAATTGTTGATCGCGGGATTACGTTAACGTTAGGCCAAACGTTATCGATCAGTCAAAATAACGATTCATTATATGTTTTGGAGCTGGTGAGTCAATTTTGCAAGCTTTTGCCCTAAGTAAAAACAAATAGCTAATATTGCTGTGTGTGTGTTTCCTTCATGATCCAGGCATTTTAGGAGTATATATCCAGCCACACGATCTTCAGATGGTGAGTATTGTCATAAAATACACGTGAAATAGAGGCAGAACATGTACACTCTGCTCAAAGACAATGTTTTATCTTCTATCTTGAGTTTACAGGCCTAGCTGACCCAAAAATAAATGTCTAACTTACTTTTGTGAAACACAAGAATGTTGGGAATAAAACAACTGTATGTTCCATTGCATGAGAAAAACAAAAACAAATAAGGCATTTCTCAAGATATCTGAATTATGGTTCTACATAAGAAACTCATAGTTTCAACTCTTCTTTTTTTGGATGAGCTGTTCTTTTAAGGACATTTGCTAAATTAACCATGGTTTTTATTATAGTAAAGGTGTAGAAACCATGTTTTTTATGGTGGATTGATTACAATAATTTATTACCATTTGGTTAGTGTCACAAAACATTGTTAATTTTAGTAAGGGTTCTCCAGATTTATATAACACTTAAGGAACACATTCAAAATGGTTATATGTCACCCAGAATAATAACCTATTAACACACTTTTTAACTTTTTTTTTTTTTTTAGATCAAGCATTGGAACAATGTTTACAGAGCAGAACAGGCACCAACAGAGAAACAAGTCCATCACTAGTAAGTATCCACTGCAGTATCTAAACCGTTGTCAATTTTAAAGGCACAGTGCACTCCAAAGTAAAAAAAAAAAAATCTCTTTTTTTCCGTGCCATTCCAGATGTATATATGACTTTCTTTCCACAAAGAGTTTTTGAAAAATTATCCATTATTGTAAGCCAATATTATGCAAGTGCATGCGCCAGAAACTTCATACAGTACAGACTGCTCAGTCCCTCCAGGATTTCGCGGCCCTTTTTTGTGATTGTTGCGGCCTAAAATGCCTGATGTTGCGGCCGCTTTTCTAAAAAGTTGCGATGAAAGTTGCGATGTTTTTCTGCATTTGTTTTTAGGTTAAAACAGCAAAGCGGATAGATTTTTACTTAAAGTACTCATATTATGCTTTTTGGCTTTTCCCCTTTCTTTTATTGTGTTATATATCTTTTTTGTGCATGTTATAGGTTTACTAAGTGAAAAAAAAGCCCAAAGTCCACCCCAAAGAGACTTATGTCCCACAGAAAACACTGTTCACCATCTGCTCTGTAGTCCAGAATTTACTTCAGAGACAAACGTGCTCACTTTGTAACACACGTTAATGAGCACAAAACCAGTTAACTAACCTTTAGTAACCTTATAAAGGCAAAACAAACGATTTAAAGACACAGCAAAATCTAACAAACTAAGCTTTTTTTAAAAAACAAGATCTGCACCTGCAAAAATGTAAATGTGCAGAACCTCACAAACATTAAGTAGCATTTATGTTGAAAGATGCCAATATAGCCTACTAATAAAGTGCAAAATACCGTTTTCTAGCCACAAAAGTTAAATGGTGGAAAAATCAAAAGTTTAATACTGTATTTTAATATAATATAATATTATATACCCGAATATCCAATAAAGCTGTTCTCATTTCCTTAATTTTTTTGTCAGACAATAGAACGAGTAGCTATTTTTTATGTGTAAAATTATCTGAATTGAGAGAGTTCGGGAACTGGGTGAACTAATGCACTGTGATAGTTAGTAGCCTATTACAAGTGATAAACACAAGAAAAGAAAGGAAAATAAAATGGTCAAACTCAATTCTTTAAATATAAAACAAAAGAGAAGCAGATACGTGATAAGTCCGTGGAAAAAACACTAAACACTTTGCTGTTGGAATGTCCTTCATAAACAAAATAAACGTCATTTTGTTCGTTTCCACTGTTCGATCGCGACACACTCACACACACACTCCGATCGCGCCCCGTGTCTCTCTCTCTCTCTCTCTCTCTCTCTCTCTCTCTCTCTCTCTCTCTCTCTCTCTCTCTCTCTCTCTCACACACACACACAGTCCGATCGCGCCTCGCGTTCTCTCTCTCTCTCTCTCTCTCTCTCTCTCTCTCTCTCTCTCTCACACACACACACAGTCTGATCGCGCCCCGCGTCTTCTCTCTCTCTCTCTCTCTCTCTCTCTCTCTCTCTCTCTCTCTCTCTCTCTCTCTCTCTCACACACACACACAGTCCGATCGCGCCTCGCGTCTCTCTCTCTCTCTCTCTCTCTCTCTCTCTCTCTCTCTCTCTCTCTCTCACACACACACACAGTCCGATCGCGCCTCGCGTCTCTCTCTCTCTCTCTCTCTCTCTCTCTCTCTCTCTCTCTCTCTCTCTCTCACACACACAGTCCGATCGCGTGCGCACACACACACACACACACACACACACACACACACACACACACACACACACACACAGACAGTCCGATCGCGCCCCCCCCAGCACACATGTCTGCTGCGTCTTCTGAACAAAACAAAGAAGTGAGTTTGATGACGCTTAGCAGGAGACCGCGACGATTGGTCAAAGTTGCAGAAAAGTTGCGGTGATTGGTCAAAATTGCAACGTGCACTGAATTCACGGGGATTTGTTGAAGTTGCGTTAATAGTTGCGATCGCGACATCGCGAAATCCTGGAGGGACTGACTGCTGTGTTGTTCACACGAGATGTTTTCTGCATTTATCATGTGAGCTTTACAATGCTCTTGGACTTTTCCGACCTTCAGCATTTTGGTGTCTATTCACTTGCAGTATTTAACACACGAACACAAGAGATGGATAATTTTTCTAAAAGTCTAGTTTATTTTTTCTAAAATGTGTTCATCTGAAGAAAGAAAATCACATACCTTTTCGGACGGCATAAGGTAGAGAAAATAAAGGGGGTATCAGTTTACTCTCCTTTAGCTACTATTTATAAACATTACATGTGATTTAATAAATTTACAATTAAAGGGGTGTTCCAAGCAAACAGCTATGTGCGTTTATGTTAGGCAGGGTGTCTGCGGATCCTTAAAGTCTTAAATTAGATTTTAAGAATTTAAGGCCATAAAAAGTCTTATTTTTACTTATGAAAGGTCTTAAATTTTCGATGGCAATTTGACTTGGACACATTTGAATGTTTTCCAAATTAAAATGAACTAATTAGCGTACTTTTTTATTTATTATGCTTTCTTTGTGGATTTCCTCGTTCACGTGACATTTCGCGTCACATTCGCGGCAGCATTGCGTCTGTCTCTGCGCGCGAAACAGTAGGAGAGGAGGAGAAGCAAGTTGGTAAATGTCAGTTCAATTGTAAGTTAATTTTTTATGTGCGTAGTGGTGTGCGAGGTGTATTGTCTATTATGATATTGTAATCATTGTTTTACTTTTAACTATGTATGAGGGCATGGCACACTGCGAGCTGACATCGCATTTGATTTGGCTCTCATGCTTGCCTTCACTGCGTAATGTGTCAGTGCAGTTCTAGCCTTTGTCCTGTTATGTTTTTGTATATTAGGTTATTATCACACAAATACAATATCACATCGGCAAGAGGGCTGTTTTCCCGTGCACAATAGCAAATATGATATTTATTTTATGTAACAGAAATGAACATTGTGAGTTACATTTTATAAACAATATTGTCAATATTATTTGTTTTCCCTTTATTTCGCTGACGAGCATTTCAAAATGAAACCGTAGCAGAGTCTCAATGCAACAGATGATTTTTTTGACTGAAATTCACGTTTTGAACGAATCATTTTAACGATTCAATGAACAATCACTCTTCCTGAATGAATCAGCCGTCTGAACAAATCGGTTGATAAATGAAAAACAGTGAGTGACTTGCCACCACCTACTGGCGGTTTTACTTTCACATTTAAAGTACTCTTTAATTAAAATGTTTTAATTAGAAATCAGTTCATATTTAAATATTTAAAAACTCTCATAGCTTTATTTATTTTATGCAATTGTAAATGGAGTGTAAAATATTAATGCCAGTTCTGATGCTGCTTCTGTGTCTCCTTTGCACTGCAAAGATGGATTTTGATTTAATCATTTAATTTAACTGGTAACAGTGGTATTGTGTTATTATTCTAATAACAATTAGAATAATTATTAACAGCAGGGGGGGGGTCATGATGCTGGCTTAACATCATGTCTGTCAGCCATCACGATGGACGATGATATCGTCTATCGGCACAACCCTAGTGTGTATATATATGTATATGTGTGTGTGGAATGCTTTATATCAGGCTTGATGTAATTTTACTTGATTTGTGATTTAATAACTATTTCATTACATTGATTCGAGTACTAAAATTTTCTATGCATCTCTGCTGCAAGCTAAACCACAACAGTGGCGTTTGTACTTATTTATTTTACATGTGTATTTTTTTGCTTTGATTGTAGCTGCTGTCATGAAATGGGACCCAGCTGCAACAGAGGCCCAAATAAAGTCTGCAGCCGATCATCTGAAACATGCCCCCAGGAGAGTCGGGGCTTGCTGCTATAAATGAAGCTTCTGAAGCTTTTTGTTAATTGATATGTAATACTGTTTTAACAACATTTTATAGATTATTTAAAGGGAAATTGTGTTAATTTATAACTTTACTGTTCTGGCTGTTAAGTTTTGGTCCAGTAGAACAAAATAGTAATAAAATATATATTTTGAGATTTAAATAGTTGATTTCTTGGAGTGATCAGTTTGGTTTACAGGCCAATGGTAAGCAGTTTATTACAATTATATTGATAAGATATACAAATGCAAGACTTGTATATACACTACACAGTTGCCGTATTCAATTGAGTATTCAATATTAGCAAAATTCTTTAAAATCTTATTTAGGTCTATGGTCTGTGTGACTGCAGTTTCATGACACGACAACCATTAACAATGAGTAACTGGGTTTTTCTCAGTGAGAACTAACTCACTGCCACTGTTTTGAAGTAAAGATTTTTTTAAAGTTGGATCCTTGCAAAATGCACATATGGGATTTCCGTTTCAATATGGGTCTTTAACAGTCTTCTTTGACATTTCTACTACAGAAAACGTGACTAATACAACTTTTATTCTGGCTGCCTTTAGATGTCTAACAATTACGTCGGTAGCACGTCTTTAATTTACGTCTATACAATGTCCAGAAAAGACGTATAAAAAACTTTCATTCTGGCTCCTGTGAAGACGTCTTCTGGATGTCTAACAATTACGTCGGTAGCACGTCTTTAATTTTCGTCTATACAATGTCCAGAAAAGACGTATAAAAAACTTTCATTCTGGCTCCTGTGAAGACGTCTTCTGGATGTCTAACAATTACGTCGGTAGCACGTCTTTAATTTACGTATATACAACGTCCAGAAAAGACGTATAAAAAAACTTTCATTCTGGCTCCTGTGAAGACGTCTTCTGGATGTCTAACAATTACGTCAGTAGCACGTCTTTAATTTACGTCTATACAACGTCCGGAAAAGACGTATAAAAAACTTTCATTCTGGCTCCTGTGAAGACGTCTTCTGGATGTCTAACAATTACGTCGGTAGCACGTCTTTAATTTACGTCTATACAACGTCCAGAAAAGACGTATAAAAAACTTTCATTCTGGCTCCTGTGAAGACGTCTTCTGGATGTCTAACAATTACGTCGGTAGCACGTCTTTAATTTACGTCTATACAATGTCCAGAAAAGACGTATAAAAAACTTTCATTCTGGCTCCTGTGAAGACGTCTTCTGGATGTCTAACAATTACGTCGGTAGCACGTCTTTAATTTACGTCTATACAACGTCCAGAAAAGACGTATAAAAAACTTTCATTCTGGCTCCTGTGAAGACGTCTTCTGGATGTCTAACAATTACGTCGGTAGCACGTCTTTAATTTACGTCTATACAACGTCCAGAAAAGACGTATAAAAAACTTTCATTCTGGCTCCTGTGAAGACGTCTTCTGGATGTCTAACAATTACGTCGGTAGCACGTCTTTAATTTACGTCTATACAACGTCCAGAAAAGACGTATAAAAAACTTTCATTCTGGCTCCTGTGAAGACGTCTTCTGGATGTCTAACAATTACGTCTTTTAGACGTGTTCTAGACGACTTTTTGCTCGCTGGGTTTTAGTTAGTGTCTGTCTACATTACATAATAATAGTTATAATATTACTCCCATGATAATACTCATATATTGTAAAACAATGCACTGAAAAATAAAGAAAACTTTCATAAGTTTTGTACTAATTTCTATACTAATAGAAAGAGTATTTTTCTATACTTCACATTAAAGATGTGATTGGGCCAGCCCAGTGTCAATCAAGAAAACAAACAATGGGCCGCTGATCTACGCGTTTCATGCGGTGTCAGAAAAAAAAGCTAACGCTGACTCTTTTTTGACCAATGCATTACACCAGCACAGGCCCGGACTGGCCATCGGGAGCACCGGGACAATTCCCGGTGGCCTGGCGACTAATGTGGCCTGCTGCCAGCCAGCGTTTTTTATTTTTTATATTGTTACCTTTACCATCTGATCATTTTCAAATTCGTCATTCAATTAAAATATTATTATTAATAATAATAATAAATAAATAAAATCATGAATCTTTTAGTCTTGACTGGCAAGGCTATGTACGATTCGACTTTACGCCTCAGCCAAACGGTTAAACAGAACATGCGAGCAGCACCCGATGATGGAGAGAAAACGGCCAGGTGGAGCAGAGAGGGAAAGGACAAAGAAAAAGAAAGCACTTCAAGAAGAAGCAGCAAAATGTTGCAAAATTATTGGCCTGTTCAGGGCTTCGAGTGCAGGTCAGTTTAATCTGTAAATACTGTACTTTTTCTTCGTTAACTTAGTATTGAACAACTGCTAGCAAATGTAAGCGGTAGCGCCTGTCTAACGTTACATTCGTGCAGAAATCAAAACAAATGAGTGAAACAGCACACAGAAAACTCACAGAAGAAATGTACTAAGGTAAAAATTCTAATTGTTTTTTTTATAACATGATTTAGTTTAACATAACACAACTAAGGAGCTGTTTTGCTGAATATTATCACGATTGAAAATGTTACATTGAATTTATTGTTCAATAAACAAGTAGCGTAGTTCATATTTATTATTAAGTTACTTACATTTTAGACACAAACCATATGAACTGTTTTTGTTCTATTTCACCGACGAAAATAGTTCCAAAGGGACAGCGCGGGGTTTTGTTGAGCCCGATCTCATGAAAGTGCGTATGAACACCACGAATGTTATTTCTCGTGGCATTTATATGCCAAAATCAGTTTTGGCGTGTATATGATACGCAGTTTTCGCGTGCATATGATACGCACTTTATGGCGTGTAATAGCACGCACCCCCATCCCCCCTCCCCCTAATCCTACCCAAGGGATTTTCAGTGCGTAGCATATGCACGCCAAACCCATTTTTTGCGTATAAATGCCACGAGAAATAACATTCGTGGTATTGACCCGGTCCGTGTACGTTGCGTTCATTCGTTTTTCGATTTAATATTGAAAGTAGAAAAATGAGAAAACGGCTCATTTATTCATTTTTCGTTTTTCCAAAAAAATTAAAAAATGAGAATTCGGCTTAATTTTTATATTTTTATGTTCAGGAATAGAAAATGGAAAAATGGCTTGAATATCCGATTTCCACGTGTGGGCGCGCATGAAACGCCCCTTTCCGCTGATTGGTCAAACAATCAACGCTTTCAGTTCTCCCACAGTCCTCCGCTGCTGGACGGATTCTTAAAGTGTTGTTTATTACAAATAAACTCTCTCTCGTCCAACAACTGGACTAATGCTTGACACAAATCGCGCTGGGCAGGGCCTAGAAAGGGTTTTCTTCTATATAGGCATGGATTCGACAATCTACACTAGAGAAATATTAGCTGATTATTTCAGAAATATTATGTAGATTATCTCGCATCTGCACCCACATGACCCATCATTAGCCTACTTCACAGCTGGGTTACCCACTGACAGCGCACAGACCAGTATCCATTTAAGTGTAAATATGCAGCAGTCATAACTATTATTTTAGACTGCACATTGAGTTTTGGACAAGGGATGAAGCTGAAATATGATAGATATGAAAATGTCACAGCGCATCTATTTTGGTTGTTATTCTATTAGTTTTTTGTTGTTGTTGTTGTTGTTTGTTTTTCATAGCTTTCATAGCTTATATAATAATTTTTACCTTTGCAAGGGCAATTATTCTAATATTTTTTAAATATAGGCTATTTGTCATCTTTTATTAAAAAAATGGAAATTTAATCGACAAATTCATTTAGAATAATAAGACAATAAGCTGTTACCAATCAAATTAAATTAGTATCAACCAAAGAAGCTGCATCTGAATTCTGAAGTGGCACCTATTACTATTAACTGTTTAAAGCTGCTCAGAGGATTTGCACAGTAATTACAATTACATAGTATTATGATATTAAAGTTTGAAATATAATATTTTGAATAGCCTTTTTAAATATTAAATTAATGACAAAATGAAACAATAAAACAATATTATGAGAGTTAGACCCCCAGTAGGTGTCAGCACGTAACTGTCTTAATAGTCAGTCAGTGAGTCATTCATTCAACCTATTCGTTCAAAACGCTGATTCATTCATGAACCATTTGGCTGTATATGGGACGTTGAATCCATAGAGATGTCTATGATTGAATCATTCACTCAACCGATTTGTTCAAAGAAACGAGTACGAGTGAGTCAGCCGAGTATTTTTTTGGCACGTAGAGAAGAAAACCCTTTCTAGTCCCTGCCCAACGAAATTTGTGTCAAAGAATCCGTCCAGCAGCGGAGGACTGTTATTCTGTGGAAACTGTTAAACTGGGGAGGGGAATAACTGAAAGAATGAATGATTCAATGTCCCATATAGCTACAGCCAATTGGTTCATGAATGAATCAGCGTTTTGAACGAATCGGTTGAATGAATAACTCACTGACTGACTATTAAGACCATAGAAATCATATAGAGACTAGAAGCCCTATTGGCCGCTGGAAACCGAGAAATGCGGCCGCCATCTTGAACCGGTCGTATTCCTAGTTTCATTGCGTGGCAGCAGATAAGATGCCAGAGCTTTGTGGAGCATTTTCCTGTTCTAATCGCCGGACCATCGAAAATAGGGCTTTTCACAAGTAAGTCTTAATATTACCGTACTATTGGTTGTATTTTGTGAATAGAATATTACCAGATAATTGAGAAGGAGCAAGGATATTTGCTATTACTGTACTGAAATCGTTGTGAAATGCTGTTTACTGCATCAGCCGGTGTTCACCCGGCATGGAGAGGTGAAGATAATTACAAGAGCTTCTAGGTTATCAGATAAGCATTCAACTGCCCTGTTGTATAGGTTATTTGTGTTTGCGCACATGATATCAGGAAGCAATGTAACGTTAATACACGTATGACAGCGATGCACAATTACCCCTCCAACTTCTAGTTTTATTGATAACCTATATCTTATCACATGTGATTTGGCTATTGATATTACAGAAGTCCTGTGGTAAAATTACATCATTAACTTACTCCATCTACCCTTGTAAAGTTAATCCGAATAGGGCTTTGGTCTCGACATTTTCCCCTCCCACATCCACATACAATAAAAAAAGTAGGCTTAATGTTGTCCAAACTTAATAGAAATTACTGATGCAAACACGTTGAAAAGCGATCTTCTCAATTTTTATTACAGGTGGCTGCATTCGGTGGATTCGCGGCTGCTGTGTGTGTGTGTGTGTGTGTGTGTGTGTGTGTGTGTGTGTGTGTGTGTGTGTGTGTGTGTGTGTGTGTGTGTGTGTGTGTGTGTGTGTGTGTTGAGAGAGAGTGTGTGTGAGTGTGGAGAGAGAGAGAGAGAGAGAGAGAGAGAGAGAGAGAGGGGGAGAGAGAGAGAGAGAGAGAGAGAGAGAGAGAGAGGAGAGAGAGAGAGAGAGAGAGAGAGAGAGAGAGAGAGAGAGAGACTGTCTGTTCGTGTTTGTTTGTGTGTCTGTTCGTGTGTATGTGCGTGTCACATACCATAAATTGTTTCTTCAACTTATTAAAATATCTTACTTTACTGCAACTATCTGTTTCTGCTTCTTTATTATATTTATAGTGTGTGATTTATCAAATACATTATATCCTTCATCACACATATTGTGTCTGGTCACTTTATAACTTATATCAGAATATTATATTACTGTTAAGCCTACTATGGATATTAAAATACGCCGAACCATGTGTCCTGTGTTATAGCTACATGAATTACCTTTGCAGGAAAAAAAACCGCGTGAAAATCAGTTCAGTATTCAGTGAGATATGATTAATTTAACGCGCTGACAGCTCATTTCACCTGCCATTCAGATTACACTGAGCCGAGCGGATGACCGGTTTAAGATGGCGGCTCCAATTCTCGTCCGTGCCAATAGGCAGTAGCACTCAATAGGGCGTCTACCTATATGATGTCTATGATTAAGACAGTTACGTGCTGCCACCTACTGGGGGTCTAACTCTCATAAGTATTGTTTCATTTTGTCATTAATTTCATATTTAAAAGGATATTCAAAATATTATATTTAAAATATTAATATCATAATACTATGTAATTGTAATTACTGTGTAAATCCTCTCAGCAGCTTTAAACAGTTAATAGTAGGCTAATAGGTCTACATGCCAGTTCAGAATTCAGATGCAGCCTCTTTGGTTGATACCATAGACTGTAAAAAAAGATACTAATTTAAATTGATTGGTAACAGCTTATTGGCTTATTATTCTAATTGAATTTAGTCGATTCAATTTCCAATTTTTTTTTATAAAAGATGACAAATAGCCTATATTTAAAAAAATTTAGAATATAGGTAAACATGATTATAAGCTATGAAAGCTGTAAGCTATGAAAAACAAACAAACAAACAACAACAAAAAAACGAATAGAATAACAACCAAAATAGATGTGCTGTGACATGGACACTAAATAATGCAATTTATATATTTTCATATCTATCATATTTCAGCTTCATCCCTTGTCCAAAACTCAATGTGCAGTCTAAAATAATAGTTATGACTGCTGCATATTTACACTTAAATGCATACTGGTCTGTGCGCTGTCAGTGGGTAACCCAGCTGTGAAGTAGGCTAATGATGGGTCATGTGGGTGCAGATGCGAGATAATCTACATAATATTTCTGAAATAATCAGCTAATATTTCTCTAGTGTAGATTGTCGAATCCATGCCTATAGAGAAGAAAACCCTTTCTAGGCCCTGCCCAGCGCGATTTGTGTCAAGCATTAGTCCGGTTGTTGGACGAGAGAGAGTTTATTTGTAATAAACACTTTAAGAATCCGTCCAGCAGCGGAGGACTGTGGGAGAAATGAAAGCGTTGATCTTTATTTGACCAATCAGCGGAAAGGGGCGTTTCATGCGCGCCCACACGTGGAAATCGGATATTCAAGCCATTTTTCCATTTTCTATCCCTGAACATAAAAATATAAAAATCAAGTCGAATTCTCATTTTTTAATTTTTTTGGGAAAACGAAAAATGAATAAATGAGCCGTTTTCTCATTTTTCTACTTTCAATATTAAATCGAAAAACGAATGAACGCAACGTACACGGACCCGGTACGCACTTTCATGAGACTGCGTTGGTTTTGTTACTGAATGATTCAGCGTTTTGAACGAATCTTTTGTATGAATGACTCCCTAATTAAGACGGTCACTTGCCGCCACCTATTGGCGGTTTAGTTAAATGTTTAAGTATTGAATTTTTTTTATTTGTATATTCAAACATTTATTTAAAACATCAATCTCATAACATTATTTATTGCAGTTGTAAGTGCAGTGCACATTATTTAATTTGATGGGTAACAGCCCTATAATGTCCTATTATTATAACTGAATTTATTGATCAAATGCAAGAATTTGACATGAAAGATGATGCATAGGCTACATTTGCTTTATTTCTAGGTTGGCTGTTTTTAATGTTATGGTCATACTGTGAAATAAATGTAATTGGGGGGGGGGGGGGGGTGTTGACAGGGTTGTAGTGTTTCTAAAAAAAATTTGGGTACATAGGATGGCCTGGATGTGTGTAGGATTTCCCGGCCTGAAATTGTGTCCCAGTCCGGCCCTGCACCAGCACTAACCCAGCGCCGCCGATTAAGCAAAACAAAACGAATGGGCTATTTCTATTTTAGCCCCCGGCCGCTTTTTTGCTTTATCCATCTTTTTCGACGACAACTCACTAGCTACTCGTGCCTGATCGCTCCCGCCCGCTCGCGATATTATTGGAGGGGGGTCCCCTGTCAAAATTCTATGATGAAATCTTATGAGGGCGCCTACTCCGCTACACATACCGGTATTTTTGCGCCACTGGCAGGCTTATGTGCCGGCCTGGGGCTGAGTCCCGGAGAGCCCCGGCCCAATTTAACCACTGGCTGTGACTGTGAGCATGATGATATAGATAGGGGAGAGCCGGGACGATTGAAACGCGGGACGGATGAAACATTGAGATTTCCTTGAAAACCACTCACGTCATGTACGTCAAATTTTGTCAGCACGTACAGCACGCAATTGCCTACCAGACTCCCGAAAACATTTTTTCTTTACGTCATGCCGTTTTAAAGTTAGAGCCAGAAAGCTGTTTTTGAGTGCGTTTAGTGAATTCTTTCGTGCAGTACTTTTTTTTGACTGACAAGTTGTATTTATAGTTTCATGTGCATTATAATGATAATACTGAAGGTGTATTAGTACTACAACATATCCTTAAGTGTGTAATATCAGAGTCTTTTAGTTTAAGGGCAAAACAGGTTTAACTGTCAGGAGGCGCTGTCGGGACGGTTGAAACAAGTATTCAATCTTCAATAAATTTAATTTATCGTCTTCTGGTTGACAATTTTCTTCATAATAACAGGCTATTCAACCAGCAAACACTCAATATGACTCGAGGAAGAAATTTAAGAAAACGGATTTGTCTTTATTCATCAAAATAGCTTATTAGAAAGATTATGCAAAACGCGCATATATTGCCTATTGTTTATTGGGCGACAGAAAAATGTTTTCAATATGAACCTTTAAATTAAAATAAATGACAAAATATGTTTGTAACAATATGTATATAAGTTACTTGTCAGGTATTGTTCATAAAAACAAGCATTAGATGAATAGTTACCGTTTAAACTGTTATGTTTCATCCGTCCCACCCCTGTGTTGAAACAAAGCACTACTACCGTTCAAAGTAAATTTTTACTTAAATCATTCTATATTTGTACCGAATAACAAATGATGCTAAGAGAACACATATGTGAGTTGTTGATCACACACACACAAAATATCTATCTGTAACCTTATCTTAGAAAACGACGTTTATCTGAAAAGTGTTTCAACCGTCCCGGCTCTCCCCTACCTCTGCTTTGGGCACGTTTTTCTTTCTCCTCCTTCCTTCGTTTTCGGAATGCCGATCCCGATGGCTTGGGTGTTCTTTTCATAATAAAGCTTATATAATATATGATCATTTATAGCCTACAACCGCCAAGGGGCGTTTAAAGCGCATTTAAAGCGCTAAAACCAGCGTCAGATGTTTTCGCGCAACTCCCGGTTGCTGAGCAACGCGCGTGAGTTTGACAGCTGCCTGTCAGTCAGAGTGACTCAGTCGTTTTTTAGGATTGTATAATCTAGTAAAAGAAATGAACAAATACAAGCAGCGTGTGGACAGTGCACAGTAAAAGTGTACAGCGTGTGCGCAGCTTTCATAACATTTAACTTTTTTTTTTAATTCTGCAATTTTGCGCCCCGTCCAGCAGTTGGTGCCCCAGGCGGCCGCCTGTGTCGCCTGTCGGCAAAGCCGGCCCTGCCAAGGGGTTTTTTTGGACACACTCCAGGCTTTGGTTTCTCTGTCATGTGTTTGAATAACAGCATATCAGTGAATGCTGAATGACTCCTTGTGTTTTGAAAGAAAAAAAGTTGATCCACACACCAATATAAATACCTTTATATGGAGCTGTACATTTATGTCCACATCCATTACTGCAGCATTTCTCATCGTTCGGACAGTCACTGTCTTGGGAACACGACTCGACACACGCTGCTTCTTCCAAACCCACTTCAAGGGTTTTATTTGGACACACTCCGGGCTTTGGTTTCTCTGTCATGTGTTTGAATAACAGCATATCAGTGAACGCTGAATGACTCCGTGTATTTTGATTTAAAACAAAAGGCTGATCCACACACTAATATAATAAAATATAAATACCTGCACGGAGCTGTACACTGATGTCCACATCCATTACTGCAGCATTTCTCATCGTTCGGACAGTCACCGTCATGGAAACACATTTCAGCACACAATCCTACTCCATCTGCGCTTGGACACACTCCTGGCTTTACTGTTATTCAAACATGACAGAAACCATAATCACTGAATGTATCAATTTAAAAAAAAAAAATAATAATAAAAAATTACAATGAAAAAAATGTCTTCAAAGTTTCAAGTTTAATTCGATGTGTCAATTGCAGTTTGTTTGTAATTATTTGATTAATACAATAGCATTTTTTTTCAGGGTTTCTTTCAGAGTACCTCTGACATCTACTATTAGTTAAAAGTCATTGAAAGCAGGGAGAACACGGTTTCATAATCAAATCGTTGCATTCGTGTCATTTAGAGCAGTCTTTATCAGAAACATCCTCGAAGGGAAGCAATTTAGTTTCACCAGGCACCAACCGGACACTATACAGAAGATAATTCAAGAGGATCATTGGGGAGGCTGGGAGTGCTGAAATAGCTTTTTCCACTTGCAAGTCAGGGGTTTTGCAATGCGTGTCATACTGAAGTATAACAGCCACAAACATATCTGTATCAAGTCAAATTAGTTTAGGAATCTACCATTTATCCCTAAATTAAACTAAAAACAGAACCTACCCCACTACTAGTGCAGTGTAATGCTAAAACAAAACATGGACGTGGTTAATATTGTTCATGAACAGTTTAAAAATATATATATAAAATTATATAAAATTAGGCATGGACAATCACAGCGTGGTTCCAATAAAGTGCACACACTTCCGTATGATCAAAGTTTGGCCGAGACTATTGAGAATGAGGAGTCACGTGCCGATTTGGGTGGGGTCTGAGCCGGTCGGCCATGATGGGAGGAGACGCTATCGGTTGCCAGGGGCAACGCCTTCAGAACTTCACAGAGGCGCGACTAAACATGCCAGAAATAGCGAGAGAGAGACAGCACAGCGCAGTATTTGTTTACATTTCAGCGATACACGGCAGTGTCTTTGGAAGATATGGAGAAGGAAGAGAAATGAAAGTGGTTCTATCGGGTTTAACAATGCTAGCCAGCTTAGAGAAACTGCTTGTCGATAAACTGACAGCAGCAACAGTGAGCAAAGCATGATTTCAAAAGCAGTTCAGCACAGTACACCTTTTATTTAACACAAACGAACGAAATGAATACTCTGTTATTCAACTAGAGTTGTTTAATTTGTTATAGATATATCTGTACCGCGAAATGTTTTAAAAAGACACTTTTTTTAATGACGTATGATTTGCATTGAGAGGGGAATGTCCTATCTGTCCGCTTGACGTTGCAAATGCACGTATCTGATTTATATCAGATTTATTTCCACATATGAATGAGGCCTGAAACATCAAGTATGACTGAATTCTCACAGTTTAATGTTACAGGTTTAAGGGTTTCTCTTGCACCCAGCCACAGCAGAATTGTTCATAAGCTTGTTAATGACTTAAAGCTTCTGAACTCTTGCATTGTGTAGGCAGTAACGTTTTAGGCACTGATACCATACACCAGGTAATTGACCATGTCAGGGTATGTGAAAGGTGGCAGTGCTTTGGGTCTTTCGTCCATTCTGTAGCAGGTCGTACGTGTCCATATATGTTGATGTCAACTAGTTTCTCTAAATGACGCTGCTTAGTGTTGTTATTTGGTCTCTCCCGATAGAGACCCTTTCCTTTTGCTTCATTTATTCCCAAGAAACTGTGCCTTATCGCAAAAATGCAAATAAATATCAAGCTGCTCTCTTCTCTGTCACTATTTCTCTCGGTCTCACGGTCGAAGTAACCATGACAACGGATAGCGTATCCTCCCAAAATGGTGGATCCTTCCCACAATGCAACGCGGAGTTATACGCGTGACGTCACCTTCTCATTCTCAATAGTTTCTGACATCATAACTTCTATATAAAGATGAATAAAAAATAAAAACAAAAAATCTGTTCGGCCATTTATGTGCATTATTTGTGAAGCAATCAAAATCTGAGCATAATTTCAAGGAGTAGCAAAAAATCTAAATACTGTAGGCTACTTTTCATAATGGCCACTATAATGGGCGGGTGGGAAGCAACACAAAGTTTAACTTTCACTGTACATCTGTCCTGTAGGCTAATTATAAACTAATGTTCCAAGTGCCTAAAATCAGATTTTGATAGCCTAGCCTACTTGTTCACATATTTTCTTCGCACCAAGTAGTCTAATGAAGTTAAAAGATCTCACCGGTGTCTAGATCAGGGTCTTAAGCTCGAGCATACGGGACACAATAAAACAGCAAGCAACGAGAAATACAGTCGAGCTGTCATCCTGAGACCTGCGATCTCACAATGGACTCTGCTGAACAATGCACTGAGTTAGAGGGTTTGTAAGCGCTTTTTGAAAGATAAACTTAGTAGGTTTGGCGTGATTCCAACCTGACTGCAGTTTTTGTAGTCTAATCTTAAAGACCCTGATTAGCTTGTTCAGGTGTGTTTGATTAAGGACGCTGCGTTCACACCGTGGGTGCTTCTCATTTCTTATTTGTGCATCCTCGTTTCCTTTCCTCGCTTCATTTCCTCGCGTCTCAGCTCCACCTCCTGTAGGACGCGTGGAAAGGTTGCAATGAAAGAAAAGGAGGACGGAGGAAATCGAATGAAAGTTGTTTTATACATTGGAATACTTGATCACTCGGGCGTCACTTCACAGCGTCATCGGCAGCGCTCAAAGGATCTGCTCTTATATTGTTGAAGTTTGTTTATTTAAGAAATGCATTATACATAACAATAAAGCAAGCTACCCTATTGAAATATGTGAGATGTGTGGTTTATATTTAACTGCAAGGGTAAAGTAGGCTATAAATTAAAATGATTGTGACCGATGTGAAGGGGGAGGAGAATTGATGCGTTTGTCACGTTTAGTCGATAAAACACAGTTCCAGTGGCTTTGGGTATTATTCTTCAGCCCCCCTGCTGGAAAAACCAGCATACACCAGCATAGCTGGTCACCAGCATAACCAGCATAATGGATGCTGGTTATACCAGCAAGACCAGCATATGTTGTGTTTTGGTGCTGGTATGCTGGTGACCAGCATGGGATGCTGGTATGCTGGTGACCAGCGTGGGATGCTGGTATGCTGGTGACCAGCATGGGATGCTGGTCACAAGCATACCAGCATCCCATGCTGGTCACCAGCATACCAGCACCAAAACACAACATATGCTGGTCTTGCTGGTATAACCAGCATCCATTATGCTGGTTACAAACATTGTAAACTACGCTGGTCAACAGTAATATGTGTTAAGGATGGTAGCCTGTTCACCAGGGTGGAATGCTGGACAACTACAATGAATTTTTGGTATGATGAAAATCATGAAAATACAAGCTTACATTAATATACGTTTATTTAATAATAACAAGTAAACATTAACACAATTATTTAACAAAAAACAACACTCTTCTGGCTCAACAAGCAAATTACAATAAAACACATTAACAACAATTTATCTTAAGTGCTCAAATTTTGTAGTTTTTTTTTTTATTTTGTTATGTCCATTATTTTTTTCTGTGATGAACCGTCCAGCCTTTACCCATCTGGCCTGCAACTCTGTCTTCTCCACATTCTTTCTGTCAAGCCACTCCTTGAAGCAGACTGAAAAGAAATGTACAGATGTATTAAAATTTATTACTCCATAACCCAGTACTTGGCATCCCACAAAGACCTTGTGGCTACTGCTACCTTTTAATGTCTGAAGTTTCTTCGGGGGTTAAGGGCTGCCTGGTGGTTTTGGTTGTGGGGCATTCCTTCCCTGTGAGACTTCTTTCCCCCAGAGTTTTAGTGCCCCAGATTGCCACTGCCAACTCCTTCACAAATAAGGAATCCCGAGTGCTGTTTTGGATCCTTGACCAGGCCTCTCTACGCACTCGAACGTCTCCCCCCAAGTGAATCTGACCAAATTAAAAACAAAAATAATCAAGGTACTAGATTGTACATATGCATAAAAACTTTAAGTGTACTGGTTCTTATATTAATCCATGCACACAGATGACGAGGGCAATGCTGTACCTCATCTCCTTTTGAAGATAGAGAGGGAGATAGATAGAGAGGTTCCATCTCATTCAAACAGCCAGACTCTGCAACTATATACAAAATAATGTAAAAATACTCAATATTTACCCACTTGCATCAGGGCCTATACTTTGGTAAAGATGGACCATGATAGATTTCAGATATCTGTGAGTAATATATATTTTTTTGCTCTTACTTTGTAAGATCTCCTTTGGGCTTGGTGGTCTTGGATCTTTGACAATTAGAAAGAGAACAAACATATCACAAATATGATAGATGATGGAAAACATGACAACAAAGAATATACTTTGTAAACCCTCAAAGATCACAGCTGAAGCTCTCCAATAAGACTCATAGTCTTCCCCAATCCCAAAAGCAGTGTGCTGAAATTTGAATTTGCTATATGCACCACCCCCTCCCAAGAAGAGAAATCTTGGAGATCTCCTTAATAAACGGAGGTCTGAAATATCTGCCCCTTTACCGATCAGAGTGCGCACTGACACGGAGTAAAGCCTTGTTTATACTCGACGCGTCCGCAAGACCCCATTTCGCTTGGTGGTGTGCACAGCTTTTTTTGTAACAGCGAGCGCGTATGAGGCACCGGACTGGACAAAAGCGAAGTGAACTGTGCGAGAGAGACCGAGCGTGTCAGTGCGCGCGAGAGAGACCGAGCGTGTCAGTGCGCGCGAGAGAGACCGAGCGTGTCAGTGCGCGTGAGAGAGACAGAGCGCGTCAGTGCGCGCGTGAGAGAGACAGAGCGCGTCAGTGCGCGCGCGAGAGAGACAGAGCGCGTCAGTGCGCGCGAGAGAGACAGAGCGCGTCAGTGCGCGCGAGAGAGACCGAGCGCGTCAGTGCGCGCGAGAGAGACCGAGCGCGTCAGTGCGCGCGAGAGGAGAGAGGCCGAGGACCGGTCAGTGCGCGCGAGAGAGACCGAGCGTGTCAGTGCGCGCGAGAGAGACCGAGCGTGTCAGTGGCGCGCGAGAGACCGAGCGTGTCAGTGACGCGCGCGAGAGAGACAGAGCGGTCAGTGCGCGCGCGAGAGAGGACAGAGCGCGTCAGTGCGCGCGCGAGAGAGACAGAGCGCGTCAGTGCGCGCGCGAGAGAGACAGAGCGCGTCAGTGCGCGCGCGAGAGAGACAGAGCGCGTCAGTGCGCGCGCGAGAGAGACAGAGCGCGTCAGTGCGTGCGCGCGGAGAGAGACAGAGCGCGTCAGTGAGCGCGCGAGTCAGGCGCGCGAGGAGACAGACGGTCAGTCGCGCGCGAGGAGAGAGACAGAGCGCGTCAGTGCGCGCGCGAGAGAGACCGAGCGTGTCAGTGCGCGCGAGAGAGACGAGCGTTCAGTGCGGCGAGAGAGACCGAGGTGTCGGGGTTTCTCGGTCAGTACAGTAACAACAAATAGCGCTGTTTTCATTTGTTTCTGACTTTTTCTATTATTAGTATTTTTATTAGACTATTATTTCTAGACTTATTTTACATTCGATAATTCAATTTATGTACCTGATAAGTTAGATTTTCCTAAAAACATAATGCACTGCTTATTTCAATTGTATTTTTCTTCTATTGTATTTGTCTATGCTTGTAATTTGTTTATAATTTTCTATGCAGATTCACTTTTGAATAGATTTCACTCCCCAATTATTCTATAATGATTAATTATTTTCAAATAGACCTAAATAAATAATCTGATGTTTTTATATTGCTATTATATATATATATATATATATATATATATATATATATATATATATATATATATATATATATATATATATATATATATATATATATATATATATATATAGCAGAAAAAACAAAAATATGCATTTAAGTTTTTCAATATCGTGCAGCCCTAATATTGAGCATATCTTAAATTGAACCTGGAATGATAATTTGTGAAACCAGGTGAGATGCATATATGATAGATTTTGAACTGTGTACTATTTTTGTATTGCAGGTTATAATAAAGACATTTAATTATACAGTTTTTAAAGATCTTGTAAATAACTTTGCTTAATATTAACATTATTAGTAGTAGTATATAAATGCTAGAAAATTTTCATCATGAGCTGTTGGCATGTAAATGAAAAACTTTTCAATCAAGTCAAAGGAGTACCAGCTCCTGTTGAAAAGTTATAGTACACAGTACACACACATGAGAGGTACAGCCCCTCCCTACTCTTACAAAATTACAAACAACCAGCCTGAAAAACACATGTTGTATGAAGAACCAATAACGTCCAAGCTTATCGATACTGCGGTCTTCTTTAATTTGGCCCCAGGGCCCGTTTAATACTGGGTTTCGAACTTTTGATACCCATCCCTACATATGGGTGAGTTCATACGGATGAAAGCATGTTGTGTTCAGTCTCTTGATTTGTGATAGTGGCAGCTATTGTGAAACTCACCTTCTTCATCTACTGAGAGTGGATGACATCAAGATCTTGTCCTGAAGAATCACAGGGCCAAACGCTAGGGATTACATCTCATCTGGTGACAAGAGCATAGCCATACCTTTAAGAGCTCTAATGATATCTTTACCCCCTGATATTGCATTGGGGATATAAATTCAAACATTTTAAAGGCTAAGAGTATGAGCCATGAGTAAGCTGGCCAGATATCTGTGAAAAATAACTTGCGTGCCTAAAGTTGTCGACCCCCTGAACCACATTCAGCATTTATAAGTAAAAAGAATTTCAGTATTTATCAGTAAAAAATACATACAAATAAATTAATACCTTTGAGTTGGACAGACTGGTGTCTGTCTCATTGGTTGGCCAACATAATTCAAAACAGACCTAGAGAAATAAAATATACCAATGACCATGATATCCTGTTATCATAATAGTTAAAGGTGCCCCTAGAATGTGAAATTGAATTTATGTTGGCATAGTTAAATAACAAGAGTTCAGTACATGGACATGACATACAGTGAGTTTCAAACACCATTGTTTTCTCCTTCTTATTTAAATCTCGTTTTTAAAAAACACCCCTGAAAAACAGGCGAATCTCCACATAATACCGAATGTGACGCAACAGTCGGGGATCACGCCTCCAAAGATTTGCATATCCCAGCCCTCAATGACAGGCACTGCACAGCCGAACCATCAGAGCAAGCGAGGATCAGAGAGAAAATGGCAGATCATGGAAATAAATGCTATGTTCCAGGCTGTGCAGGGGATGTGAGGACTTTTCATACCCTTCCCACAGAAAAGAAATGTCAACAGGCGTGGTGGATGTTTATATATAATCGGATACCGCAACAGTTTAATTCGAAGTTGTTAGTTTGCTCTGCCCATTTCACCACGGACTTATTTTCGAACCTGGGACAATATCAAGCTTCTCTCAGCGTCTCAAACTGAAGAAGGGGGTAATTCCAACTATATTCCCGCAACCGGTAAGTAGTGATTTTATTAACGATAATTTACACTGTGTTAGATCCAGCGCAAGATCCTAGTACAGTAATAGCAAACTCCAAGTAACGAGCATACATAACTAACGTTAAATAGGCTAATTCTCAGTGAATAAACTATACAGAAAGCGATCAAAGAACAATCTACACAGCGCGAGTTTATCTCTCTTGCCAAACTCGTTATGAAATCAATGACGCTGTTACACTGCACAACGAAGCTCTTACTGTATGTACATCGTTTGCATTGGTGAAAGCATGAGAGAGAGAAACTGCGTTGTCTCGCGATCAACAGACAGACTGTCATCTGCTCAGTGCTCATCACAGCAACATTTTATGTGATGGAAATAGATTTAAATACTTAAAAAACATCTCATGATTCGTTAATCTCGATAGCTGTAATAGTTAAAACGTATTTAACAGCTGTAGTGAAAGTATTGGAGAGAATTTCACATGTCATATTTCATATGCAAGCAGGTCAGCCAATCACAGCAGTGGCCGGTTCTCACAGCAGACACGCCCCTTCAAACAGAGTGTTCAAATCAGAGACTAAAATCAGGCTAGGAAAAATCCCTTTTATTTCTAAATTTTTTTGATTTTTTTTTTTATCTAAAAAACATACTAACATTATAAGGGCAACCCAGGAAACATTATAAAATAATTAAAAAAATATATATTCTAGGGCACCTTTAAATGAATTATTATAACTAGACCATTATATTTGTCGCTTATTATTTAGCTGATTATTTAGCCTACAGGCTTCTCAAGGACAGTCTCATTGAAAAAAAACTGGAGTTAATGATTTTCAACAGTTAGATTTCTTTCAAAAGCATAAATCTTACCTACCCAAACTTTTGAAAAGTAGTGCACTGTATGTTTGAGGTTTTGCTCATGGATAGCAGTGGAGATTGTCTTGGACAGGGGTGCAGAAGGCCATCAGCATGATGATCTAGGAACATAACATGCAATTTGTCACAGAGCCAACAATGTTACATAGGATTTACAATATAATGTAGGGTTTATTACAAGGAACCAAGCTAGAGCAGAGGTGAAATGCAGAAAAGAGATTAGAAATTATATATATTATATTATATAAAATCTTAAGATAATAGATATTGTGAAATAAAATGCACATGAAATTATTATGATGATTAAACAATAATTCACCCTTATTGTAGAGGTTTCACTTTGATCAATATTTGTAAGTGACGTCACTGATTGACAGTACAGCATTCTATTAGGTTAAATAAATTAGCTTACTTCTAATCACCCATTGACAAATTACCAGCAAAACAAAACTACCAAAAACTGTTATCTACACAAAGATGTGGTTAAAACCCCAAACTTATATAAACAAGAGCTCCAGTCTATAAGAGTTAGCCTTAACTTAACTTACCTCTTCTGGAAACGGTTTAGATGCTAACGGACCTTTTCGAAGACACAAAACCATTTCTATAATGTAAATATTCAACAGAAGTGTATCAATTACACGTAGGAAAGGTGTCAGGAACGTTTTTATGTATTATTTGTGTGATGTTTTTGACTAAACTTACCTGAAAGCAATGAAACAACAGCGAGAGACGCTGTGTTGCTGTTTGTCTGTTGATGACGTTTCCTCGTTGTCATCTGCTCTCGCGCGCGCGATCCAGTCTTTCAATACAACTCGAATGTTTACGCGCACGCGCATTAAAACACTTCAAAGGCACGCATCATATAAATAATAAACATCTAGAATAACATATAACATAATTTAAAACAGTGGTTCTCAACTCCAGTCCTCGGGACCCGCTGCCTCTGCACATTTTGTATACCTCTCTTCTGACACACTCAGTTCAGTTCATGGAGTCTCTCCTAACGAGCTTATGATCTGAATCAGGTGTGTTAAATAATGAGACATACTAAATGTGCAGAGCTGCGGGTCCCGAGGACTGGAGTTGAGATTAAAATATCATTAATATTAAATCATGAATTTAGTTTAAGAATTTACACAACCTCTTTATTTTATTTGAAAACGTGCTTGCAATATTTAGGGCCCGAGCACCGATGGTGTGAGGACCCTCTTGGAATTGCTCTGTTTATTAGGGCCCAAGCCCAAAGGGCGAAGGCCCTATTGTTTTCCTAAGGATTATTTATTATTATTATTATTATTATTATTATTATTATTATTATTTTTCTTCTACCTTTTGGACACTTTTGGAGGCCTTAACATGCTCAAAAACTCCTGAAACTTTGCACACATGCCAGAACCCGCGGCCATCAGGGCCGGGCTGAAGATGGTACCCGGGCGTGGCAGGGGGGCTCGACAGCGCCCCCTGGAACGGGGTCCGAAAACATGGTCCATAAATCAAACACGCTTGCATGTAATAATATGAAACTCGGTACACATGTAGATCTCATCGTTTCATATATACTTCGCACTCTAACTTTTTACCCCAGCCCAACAGGAAGTCGGCTATTTAGGCTTGTTTGGAAAACGCATGCAAAGGAATGTGAAACACTCCTCCTAGAGAATTCAAACACACGGCACGAAACTCGGTCAGCGTGAAGTCAAGACACTGAGGATGAAAAATTGCCAGGGGATTTTTGATATCTCGAACGGTTTGGCCGTGGCGAGGAAACGAAATTATGGCGAGAAACGTGAAACAGGAAGTGTGTTATAACTACTGCATACATTAACTAATCTTGATGAAACTTCAGCAGTGTGTTCGTTGTAAGAGCCCGATCACATGGATGTGACTATTGTGAGTCAAAGTTATAGCGCCACCAACTGGCAGCAGGAAGTGTGTCACTTCCAAAATGCTTTTAAATCACCCTCTTATTTTTACCCGATTTGCTTCAAACTTCATGTGCATAATGTAGACACATGCCAGATGTAGACCTGTGAAAGGATTATTGATATCTTAGACACTGTTGCCATGGCAATGCATCAAACATTAATATTCCTTTTTTTAAGCTTTTTCATGCTTTTTTATGCTTTCGGGCACTTTTGGGGTTCTTAACGTGCTCGAAAACTCTTGAAACTTTGCACACAGGACAAAACCCGCGGCCATCAGGGCCAGGCTGAAGCTGGTACCCGGGCGTGGCAGGGGGGCTCGACAGCGCCCCCTTGAACGGGTCCGACAATTTGGTCCATATATCCAACACGCTTTACCCGATTTGCTTCAAACTTGATGTGTATAATGTAGACACAAGCCAGATGTAGACCTGTGAAAGGATTGTTGATATCTTAGATGCTGTTGCCGTGACAACGCATCAAACTTTAATATTCTTTTTGGATACTTTTGAGATTCTTAGCGCACTTTTGGGGCCCTTAACATGCTCAAAAACTCTTGAAACTTTGCACACGGGTCAGAAACCGCGGCCATCAGGGCCGGGCTGAAGCTGGTACCCGGGCGTGGCAGGGGGCTCGACAGCGCCCCCTGGAACGGGGTCCGAAAACTTGGTCCATAAATCAAACAGGCTTTACCCGATTTGCTTCAAACTTGATGTGTATAATGTAGACACACGCCAGATGTAGACCTGTGAAAGGATTGTTGATATCTTAGATGCTGTTGCCGTGACAACGCATCAAACTTTAATATTCTTTTTGGATACTTTTGAGATTCTTAGCGCACTTTTGGGGCCCTTAACATGCTCAAAAACTCTTGAAACTTTGCACACGGGTCAGAAAACGCGGCCATCAGGGCCGGGCTGAAGCTGGTACCCGGGCGTGGCAGGGGGGCTCGACAGCGCCCCCTGGAACGGGGTCCGAAAACTTGGTCCATAAATCAAACACGCTTGCATGTAATAATATGAAACTCGCTACACATATAGATCTCATCGGTTCATATATCCTTTGTACTTTTACTTTTTACCCCAGCCCAACAGGAAGTCGGCTATTATCGTTTGTTTGGAAGCGTATGCCCCTGGAATTCGATATACTAATCCTAGAGAATTCAACCAATCGCCACGAAACTCGGTGTGCACGAAGTCAAGACATTGAGGATGAAAAATTGCCAGGGGATTTTTGATATCTCGAACGGTTTGGCCGTGGCGAGGAAACGAATTTATGGCGAATAATGGAAACAGGAAGTGTGTTATAACTTCAGCATACATTAACTGATCTTGATGAAACTTCAGCAGTGATTTCGCTGTAAGAGTCCGATCACATGGATGTGACTATTGTGAGTCAAAGTTATAGCGCCACCAACTGGCAGCAGGAAGTGTGTCACTTCCTAAAGGCTTTGAAATCACCCTCTTATTTTTACCCGATTTGCTTCAAACTTCATCTGTATAATGTAAATACACTGCAGATGAAGACCTGTGAAGGGATTCTTGATATCTTTGAAACTGTTGCAGTGGCAACGCATCAAACTTTAATATTCTTGTTTGATGCTTTTGATGCTCTGAGTCAATATGGCAAGCCGTTTTAACATTTAATCATTTTAACCTACTAGTCTCTTTTTTCATGCTACTAGTACTTATTTTTTAGATACTAGTATCTATTCCATTAAGTAATAGTACTTATTCATTAGCGACTAGTGCTTATTCTTTAGTACTAGTGCCTATTCCTTAGATAGTAGTGCTTATTCTTTAGATATTCTTTTGAATACGTATTAGTAGCTAATGAATAAGTACTGGTATCTATTTAATAGGTACTAGTATGTAATGACTTAGAACTAGTATTTATTGAATAAATACTAGTATCTATTAATAGGTACTATTATCTAAAATGTAATTTTCTCTCTCTCTCTCTCTGAGCCAATATGGCAAGCCGTTTTAACATTTAATCATTTTAACATACTAGTCTCTATTTTCATGCTACTAGTACTTATTTTTTAGATATTAGTATCTATTCCATTAAGTACTAGTACTTATTCATTAGCGACTAATGCTTATTCTGTTTAGAATATTCAAAGTGCTTATTCAATTTGTATGCTTATTTATATTTTCAGAGCAGAAAATCAGATTTTTCTGCTTATTCAATATTGCATCTAAAAAGTGACTTGACGTGTGTGTGTGTGTGTGTGTGTGTGTGGTGTGTGTGTGTGTGTGTGTGTGTGTGTGTGTGTGTGTGTGTGTGTGTGTGTGTGTGTGTGTGTGTGTGTGTGTGTGTTTGTGTGTGTGTGTGTGTGTTTGAGAGAGAGATTGTGTCTGTTACAGTGACAAGAGTTTTTAAGCCTTGTCTTTTTGGATATATATATATATTTTTATAAAAAAAAAATGTGCATACAACCCATGTATTTTTAATGTATAGTTTGCTTTAAATTAAATTAAGATTGTATGTTTGGTAATTGAACCTAAATAAATGTAAAATGAATGTGCTATATTTCAGATCAATATATTTGTTTTCCTTCATTTTAATCAACACTAACTTTATTCTCATCTGAATTATAAATAACTTATTTCTGTATAAAATAAAAAATCCCGAATAATCCAGATCAACCAGAGCACACTATTTCTACAACATCATCAGTGCTGAAGCGGGACTACCAGAGCCGTTCGGCAGATAGCGAGCAGATATTTTGTGTCACGTCGTGCACAATAACCCTAAAGGCACCAGGGTGGTGATGCCACCGGCTTTATTTATATATATATATTGCGGTGCCACCGGCTTGGGACCGTAATCGCTGCTCGCAGCTATATTTATTATTCTTCTTCTCCGCAATGAATCGCATTTTTGAGGGCCTAAACATGCACGAAAACTCACGAAAATTTGCACACGCGTCAGAACTGGCGAAAATTTACATCTGATATGCGTTTCAAAATTGGGCGGGCCAAAATGGCTCGATAGCGCCACCTATAAAGGTTCAACGGAGTGCGCCTCGCGTTACGTTTCACGTACGTGTACGAAATTCGGTACATACATGTAATGGCCCAATACCTACAAAAAAGTCTCTTGGAGCGTAGCCCTAAACACAACAGGAAGTCAGCCATTTTGAACTTCCTCTCAGATTTTTGTGCAGTTTTTGCCATTTTCAGGCCTCGTACTTTAACGAACTCCTCCTACAGTTTTAGTCTGATCATCTTCAAATTTGGTGAGTGTAATCTTAAGGCCTTTGCGACGTTAAATTGCGAAGATCTTGAGTTTTCGTCGAAGGGCGTGTCCTCGGCGGCCTGACAAATTTTGATGTTTCGCCATGAAACAGGAAGTTGCTGTAACTCAGGCAAACAATGTCCAATCTGCCCCAAACTTCACACGTTTGATAAGAGTTCTGTCCTGAACACATGTCCATGCTCATATTCAGTTACAGTCATAGCGCCACCTGCTGGCAACAGGAAGTGACATGTTTAACACTGTTGTGGACTCCTGATAACATATAAAAAAGTGCCAGCAAGTGTTAAACATGCTAACAACATACTTGAAACATGCTAAAACATGCTAGCAAGCACTTAGCTAAGTGCTAAAGCATGCTATTACTGCAATTCAATAGGAATTTGCTGTAACTCAGGTATGGAATGTCCAATCTGCCCCACACTTCACACGTTTGATAAGAGTTCTGTCCTGAACACATCTACATGCTCATATTCAGTTACAGTCATAGCGCCACCTGCTGGCAACAGGAAGTGACATGTTTAACACTGTTGTGGACTCCTAATAACATATAAAAAAGTGCCAGCAAGTGCTAAACATGCTATCAACATACTTGAAACATGCTAAAACATGCTAGCAAACACTTAGCTAAGTGCTAAAGCATGCTATTACTGCAATTAAATAGTAATTTGCTGTAACTTCGAACCCCGAAACCCCGAAACTTCACACATTTGATAAGAGTCCTGCCCTGAACACATCTACATGAGAATATTCAGTTATAGTAATAGCGCCACCTACTGGCAACAGGAAGTGACATGTTTAACAATGTGATGCAGTACTAGCAACATATTAAATATGCCATTGAATTATAAACATGTTATAAACATGTTAAAACATGCTAGTAATTCTTAGCTAAGTGCTAAAGCATGCTAATGAAATGAAACAGGAAGTTGTTGTTACTTAAGAAGACAATGTCCAAACTGCCCCAAACTTCACACATTTGATAAGAGTCCTGCCCTGAACACATCTACATTACAATTTTCAGCTATAGTAATAGCGCCACCTACTGGCAACAGGAAGTGACATGTTTAACAGTGTGATGCAGTACTGGCAACATAGTAAATATGCCATTGAGTTATAAACATGTTATAAACATGTTAAAACATGCTAGCAATTCTTAGCTAAGTGCTAAAGCATGCTAATGAAATGAAACAGGAAGTTGTTGTTACTTAAGAAGGCAATGTCCAATCTGCCCCAAACTTCACACATTTGATAAGAGTCCTGCCCTGAACACATCTACATTACAATTTTCAGCTATAGTAATAGCGCCACCTACTGGCAACAGGAAGTGACATGTTTAACAGTGTGATGCAGTACTGGCAACATAGTAAATATGCCATTGAGTTATAAACATGTTATAAACATGTTAAACATGCTAGCAATTCTTAGCTAAGTGCTAAAGCATGCTAATGAAATGAAACAGGAAGTTGTTGTTACTTAAGAAGGCAATGTCCAATCTGCCCCAAACTTCACACATTTGATAAGAGTCCTGCCCTGAACACATCTACATGACAATATTCAGTTATAGTAATAGCGCCACCTACTGGCAACAGGAAGTGACATGTTTTATGGAAGTGACAACCACCACCCCCAAACCTGCACTTCCGCTTTGCTACTTCCGCTTTGCTACCTGCTGTGAGCTGTGCATTTGTTTGCGTCGTGGCTGTCTAAGCCTCGTATTAGCTTCATATTTTTCCGTATTTCTCTCTTTTATTCTGTTCTACAACATCATTTAACTCATAATTACAACTCGGACTGTTGGTCGCAGAGCGAGACACCGCTTCACTGCTGCTCGCCCTGCGATCGACTGATTTTGTCAGCCTCGTTGCCTGCTGTGCGCTTATCTGCGTCGTGGCTGTCTAGCCTCGTATTAGACGCGTCTCAAGCCATTATACGGCTGGAACCGCAAATACGGTAAGAACATCGGTTGTTGGTCGTAGAGCGAGACACTGCTTCACTGCTGCTCGCCCTGCGATCGACTGATTTATCCGCCTCGCTGTCTGCCGTGAGTTTGTTTGTCTGCGTCGTGGCTGTCTAAGCCTCGTATTAGGTTCGTATTTCCTTGTGTTTTTCCGTATTTCCTCCTTTTATTATGTTTTGAACCATCATTTAACACATAATTATAACTAGGACTGTTGAACAGACGCGTCTCAAGCCGTTACCCAACACCACTAAGTAACCACTAAGTTGCTAACTTACTGTCCATCTGTTAAAATGGCGAATATATCAGGTGTATGTTATCTACCTTTTTGTGCAGATGAGAACAAATCTGAGTTGCTCGCGGTGCAGTCTGAATTAGAAGCTGTAGAAAAGCAGATCCGTGACCTTCTAGAGAGACAAACTGAGCTGAGAGACCGGCGTTTAGCTCTTGAAACATCACGCGCTGATGCACACGGATCAGTGATTAACGTTAGTAACCCGCTGACGCCGACCTCGTCTACTCCGTCCGTTTCTCAGCACTGGTCCCGAACGTCCAGGTCACGATCAGCCATGGTTTCATTCACTCCGGCTTCAACACACCACCACGAAGCCTGGGTGGTTCCGCGGAAGCCGCGAGCCAGGACAAGAATCTTTTCGCCCCTCCCGGTTTTCGAGATCTCCACTCAGAACCGCTTCTCCCCTCTTCGTGAAACGGAACGCGATGCTGTGATCATCGGCGATTCCACCGTCCGACACGTCCATGCTACGTTAGGTAAAAGTAAGGTGCACAGTCACTGCTTTCCTGGTGCTCGTGTTCTCGATATAACTGCGCGGGTAGAACAATTCTTCCATCCACCATAGATAATTTCTCAAATAGCTTATCTGATCTGTCTCAGCTGCTGCCTGAACCCAAACAAACAGATGAACTAGACGAATTAACTAGCACTATGAGCACCATTCTCTCTAGAACATTGGATATGGTTGCACCCATTCGATTAAAAAAGGTCAGAGAAAAAAGTATAGCACCATGGTACAATAATACTACGTATGTTTTAAAGAGAGAAACCCGTAATTTAGAGCGTAAATGGAAAAAAAACTAATTTAGAGGTCTTTAGAATCGCGTGGAAAGACAGTATGTCACGCTATAAAAAGGCCCTTAAAACGGCCAGGGCTGAGCACCTCAGCAAATTAATAGAAAACAACCAAAATAATCCAAGGTTTTTATTTAATACCGTGGCTAGACTAACAAATAAACAGAAGTCGTCTGAACAAAATACCTTGTTACAGTTCAGTAGTAATGATTTCATGAACTTTTTCACCGAGAAAATTGAAAGCATCAGAATCAAATCGTAAACGTTCAATCTTTGCTCGCGCCTTATAATTCAGCCGCAATTATCACCCCGCAAGAACAATTACAATGCTTTACAACCATAGAACAAAAAGAGTTAAATAAACTTATCACTTCATCTAAAACAACAACATGTTTATTAGATCCTATACCAACTAAACTACTGAAAGAAGTATTACCTATAGTGGAAGAGCCTCTTCTCAATATTATTAATTCGTCTTTATCTTTAGGTCATGTTCCAAGAGCATTCAAGCTGGCAGTTATAAAACCTCTTATTAAGAAACCACAATTAGATCCAAATAACCTAGCAAATTACAGACCCATTTCGAATCTTCCATTTATGTCAAAAATATTAGAAAAAGTTGTGTCCGCTCAACTCGGCTCTTTCTTGCAAGAAAACGACATCTATGAAAAGTTTCAGTCTGGATTCAGGCCACATCATAGCACTGAAACTGCGCTTGTTAGAATCATAAATGATCTACTTTTAGCTTCGGACCAAGGCTGTATCTCAGTACTAGTTTTACTTGATCTTAGTGCTGCGTTCGATACTATAGATCACACAATACTCTTAGATCGACTACAAAATTACACTGGTGTTCAAGGACAAGCATTAAGCTGGTTCAGGTCATACTTATCTGACCGCTACCATTTCGTCTACTTAAATGGAGAAAAATCGATCATGACTTCGGCAAACCATGGAGTGCCGCAGGGATCTGTGTTAGGCCCTTTATTATTCTCAATATATATGCTGCCACTTGGTAATATTCTAAGGAAACATGGAATTAGTTTCCATTGCTATGCTGATGACACTCAAATATATATTTCATCACGGCCAGATGAATACGCTAAATTATCCAAATTGACAGATTGTGTTTAGGGATGCACCGATACCACTTTTTCCAGACCGAGTCCGATACCGATACTTTCATTTTTGGTACTCGCCGATACCGATACCGTAACCGATACCTGTATTTTTAATTTTCAATTAATTTTCAATTCATGCATTTGTAATTTTTAAATGTATTGGTAGAGAAACCAAAATAATATCAATCATATTAGTTGTTTATTAAATTTAAACTTAATTAGTTCAACAAATATATATTTCATGCACTGCATATTCATCACTGTATAAATTAAATATATATGGATCTTTTTGTAAAGTTGATAGAGGTAGCCTATTTAGACAAGAGCAGAGAGTAGTTTATTTGTCCTTAGTTTGATTAACATTAAAACACAGCAGCAGATTTATTAAAGTGCCGCCCCTTTAAGGCCGAACGCACAAACGCACTGACGCCATTTGAATTATACTGTCTACGTTCACTTGAGATATATAACAGACTTTTACTAGGATACTCGCCAAGACAGGTGTTTTTACATAGTTTTGTGTGAATTCGTCCGTACAAGCGCAATGCGTGAAAGACTTCCTTTCAGTTTTTGCGCGCTGTCTGGTGGTTTTCGGGCGCGCGCTGTGGATGTTTGAAGTTCATGGAAATTCTTGACCTGCAAATGTCCTGTAATAATGTAGGTAACCACTCGTTAAACATAAACGAGGTAACAGTTCATGTTTTACTTACATATACGATTTAGTTTTAATCCAAATAACACGTGCTGAGTGAACGATCCGCAATCAACAGCATTCAACAGAAGTTCTCTCTCTCTCTCTCTCTCTCTCTCTCTCTCTCTCTCTCTCTCTCTCTCTCTCTCTCTCTCTCTCTCTCTCTCTCACGTTATTAATAAGCTACATGCCTCGTTTTACTTGATTTGCCATTGACATCCGACTGAACTACAAACTTTCCACTGACGTCTGTGAAAAAGGGATGCGCTCGACCAGCTCGCGTGTCTGTGTCTTAGCGCGCTCATTCTCTGCGCGTTTTTCTCTTATCAGCTTGCGCACCATATAGTTATATAGGTGACGCGTTAATATATTTTTAATATTCCACTGATAAGATACATTTATTTCATATACAGCCTTCTTTTTTTATCCCCATTATAATTTCTGACACTGTACACATGCTGCCTGGTATCGGTTGTTGGTATCGGGGCATTTTTACGAGTACGAGTACAAGTACATGAGCTCAGTATCGGGCCCGATACCGATACTGGTATCGGTATCGGTGCATCCCTAATTGTGTTAAAGATATAAAAGATTGGATGACGCGTAACTTTCTTTTATTAAATCCAGATAAGACAGAGGTAATACTTATCGGTTCTAAAAACCGTCTACAAAACCTCTCACAACACAACTTTAACATAGTAGGATGCCCTGTTACTTTATCCGCTACAGTAAAAGACCTGGGTGTTATATTAGACTGCAACCTGTCTTTTGAAAAGCATATTTCATATGTTACAAAAACTGCCTTTTTCCACCTTAGAAACATTGCTAAGCTACGTAATATGCTATCTGTTTCTGATGCAGAAAAGTTAGTTCATGCATTCATGACCTCGAGACTAGATTACTGTAATGCTTTATTAGCTGGTTGTCCTGCATCCTCAATAAACAAGCTACAGTTAGTCCAAAATGCAGCCGCTAGAGTTCTTACTAGATCAAGAAAATATGATCATATAACACCAGTTTTATCATCACTTCATTGGTTACCTATAAAGTTCCGTATTAATTACAAGGTATTGCTTTTGACCTATAAAGCTCTAAATGGTTTAGCTCCAGTCTATTTAACGGATCTTCTATCGCCTTACAATCCATCGCGCTCTTTAAGATCACTAAATTCGAGGCTTCTGGTCATTCCTAGGATATCCAGATCCACCAAAGGAGGGAGAGCATTTTCACATCTAGCTCCGAAGCTCTGGAATAGCCTTCCTGATATTGTTCGTTGCTCAGACTCGCTCTCCCAGTTTAAAACTAGACTAAAGACGCATCTATTTAGCCAGGCATTCATATAAATTTTTATCTTACAGTTACTGTAAATTCGGCCTCTAGTTCATAAACGCCAGAGGAGAACTGGCCCCGACTGAGCCTGGGTTCTCCCAAGGTTTTTTTTTTCTCCATTGGGTGATCTGATGGAGTTTTAGGACACCTTTGGGTCACTTGATGGAGTTTTTCGGTTCCTTGCCACTGTTGCCTTTGGCTTGCTCAGTTGGGGATATTCAAATTAATTAAACAATCATACCATTGATCAGCTCTACCAAATTTGGATGTCCTTTTTGGATGTCCAGTAATAAACAAACATTGTTGAGTTGTTTTGATTGATACTGTAAAGCAGCTTTGATACAATCTGTATTGTGAAAAGCGCTATATAAATATATTTGACTTGACTTGACTTGACTTGTTTAACAGTGTGATGCAGTACTGGCAACATAGTAAATATGCCATTGAGTAAAAAACATGTTATAAACATGTTAAAACATGCTAGCAATTCTTAGCTAAGTGCTAAAGCATGCTAATGAAATGAAACAGGAAGTTGTTGTTACTTAAGAAGGCAATGTCCAATCTGCCCCAAACTTCACACATTTGATAAGAGTCCTGCCCTGAACACATCTACATGACAATATTCAGTTATAGTAATAGCGCCACCTACTGGCAACAGGAAGTGACATGTTTAACAGTGTGATGCAGTACTGGCAACATAGTAAATATGCCATTGAGTTATAAACATGTTATAAACATGTTAAACATGCTAGCAATTCTTAGCTAAGTGCTAAAGCATGCTAATGCTATGAAACAGGAAGTTGTTTTTACTTAAGAAGGCAAAGTTCAATCTGCCCCAAACTTCACATGTTTGATAAGAGTTCTGTCCTGAACACATGTGCATGCTCATATTCAGTTACAGTCATAGCGTCACCTGCTGGCAACAGGAAGTGACATGTTTAACAGCATGCTATTATACCCATAATAAAGGACATTTTTGTAACTGACTTTGACATACTCCCACTATATTTATCTACTTAAATGCACATTGCCCACCGTGGTCTGTCTTCCTAAAGCCACCGGGTGGCGATGGCACGGGTGCGAGGGCCCTTTCAATGCTGCTTGCAGCTTTAATTTTTTTTTTGCTTTTGCTTTTCTTTTTACTTGTAATAAAAAAATAAAATAAAATAACATATATATATATATTATATATATATATATATATATATATATATATATATATATATATATATATATATATATATATATATATTATATTATATATAGCCAGTTAGTGCTTTCATATTCTCTTTTATATATAAAATAAAGATGTCCTGAAAGTGCTTTTACAAATTGTAAACATGAAAGTAGTATCGATTATATAATAAAAAACATATATAAAGTAGCTTTAGAAATGGTAAATAGTGTAAAAATAAAAGTAGCCTACATTGCAAAAACTCACTTAATTAAAACCTATACATTAACATTAATATATTTTCATGAATATATTTTCACATAGGTTTAAAAAACTGAGCTGAGACTGGTGCTTAAATAGTTTTTTTTTTTTTTTTTTTTTTTTTTGTGACACTTTAAGATTTTTCTGTTCCTGTTCAGAAGAGCAGGGAAAAAAGTGAAGCATGGAGTGCTATTTTAATGTATTTATTTGTTGCTGCTGAAAAAAAACAACAACATACATATACTCATACTAGCACATGTTATGTGTTGCTCCTCAATGTTTTTTTTTTTTTTTTTTACTTTTATTTAATTTTTAAAAAATTACTTAGTACTTAAGTATAGGTTCCCTTAAGGTTGTCATAAAAAAATCTGTTTGACCAGCATTACCAGCAAGACCATGCTGATAGACCAGCATCATTAATGAGACCTTGCTGGTTGACCAGCATTACCAGCAAGACCATGCTGGTAGACCAGCATCATTAATGAGACCTTGCTGGTTGACCAGCATCACCAGCAAGACCATGCTGGTTGACCAGCATCACCATGCTGTTTGACCAGCATCACCAGCAAGACCATGCTGGTCCACCAGCTAAACCAGCATAGACCAGCATAAACCAGCATGGAAATTATGCTGGTCTATGCTGGTTTTTTCAGCAGGGCCTTTTCTGAAGCCTCTGGATTAAATCAAAATTTTAATAAATGTGAATTGCTTTCCAAATAGCTTTCTTACCTCAATTGAGAAAATGGGGTAACATATTTAGGTATACAAATTACTAAAGATGAATGTAGGTGTTCAGCAAACTTCAAACCTATTATTACCAAGACTCAAAAAAGATGCAATTGCTGGTTACAAAGGGATCTGTCCTTAAAAGGCAGAACACTGCTCACTAAGGCAGAGGGTCTGTCTCGTTTGGCCTATGCAGTCTCTTTTTGTGGATGAGATTTTAATAAAATTCTTATGGAAAAATAAGCCTCATTATCCACCTTATTCTGCTCTAAACAATGCGCGCCGCCATGACGACGACTCCGGTTGCCTACTTCCGGTTTGCACTGTATTAGCAGTGAGAGAATGAGTTCAGGCTCTATCTATGTGCTGCTGTTGTTGGTTGATTTTACAATTCAAAGAAGATAAAAAAAAACCTTTAGAAACTGGGTGCTTTGAGCATAAGATTAAAAGGAGAGAATGCCTATGTCCGGTTCGGATCAGCTACATTCAGTGCCAGAGAGTAGACGTTTTTGGTTAGCTGCGCTAAAACTGAAGCATCCAACGAAAAAGGTGTAATACGTTACCAGTATGGATGGGCATTTCAAGCAAAAATAATATTCGAAGATCGCTGGGTATTATTCAATTATTATTCGAAAATAGCACCCCTCCATCACATCACGCACATAGCCTATATATTTTTAAATAAATATAATAAATATATATTTTTTTAAAAACTAAACATACTTTTTAGATTTAAGTTTCACAATATAATGTTTTTATTTATTTATTTATTTCATCTATGTTGATTATATGAAAAGGGAACCGCAAGAGATGAGTCAGATATGATCATAATGCCCAATATATCGGAAAACATTTGGAATGGCTCAGACATGATTTTGACCACTTATTAAGTTTTGTTTTGTAGAAAGCCTTTCTGTAAAGTGAAATTCGTTTAGTAAAAATTGTATCTTCGTTTGTATCAATGTTTTATCCACAAATTGCCTAGAATAATAAATATGACATATGACAAATATAGCGCGTCTTATTAATAAACGAAACTCAGCGTATAAGTTAGGCTACTTGCCTCACATACATGAGAATTATATCTATAGAAAGCTTGAAATGTGTACTTTTAAACAAAATAATTAAAAACGAGCAGAAATGGGCTGCTCTCTTATGTAGGTTAATTCGTATGAAGTGTGCATTTCTCTCTAGGCGCGTTCACTACTGCGAAGATGGCGAGTCAGCATCATCAAATTTATCTTTGCAGTCGATACTTACAGAAAACACTAATAAACAATTCAAATGTTTAATGCATAATCATTACTTTTGCCGTTTTTTTTATTGTGGCAAGCTTACGTGCGTTGTGATGCAGAATATGCAATATTACGAAAACGCTCATTATGGTTTAGTATTCTCTCCCATATAGTATACATAACTTCCAACCCAACTTCAGTCGTGCACGGGCAGGGGCAGCCCTACTTATTTATTTCACATATTTTCTAACCAGCACATCACTGCGGCGTTCTGAGCAAGCGGCGCAATCTTCATAAAGCTTAGAACCGGAAAAGGACAACCGGATTCCGGTTCAAACCCGCTATGAATCATGGGTAAATTCGCTAACCAGGAAAAAGGTGGATATGAGAAAATCAGTCAAATTAAACTCCTATAATAAGGTGGTCTGAATTTTATTGATTTTGATTCCCTTAACAATACATTTAAAATGAATTGGCTAAATCATACCTAACCAAACCATCTTATTTGGAATGTTTTTCCTCAACTTGTTTTTTCACAACTTGGTGGCATTCATTTTCTCTTAATGTGTAATTATGATATATCCAAACTCCCTTCAAACTCTCCAACTTTCATCGTCAGGTTATTCAAGAATAAGTCTTTATTTTATGATAAATGGTTCAGTAATGGTTTATTTCTAGTGGAGCAGTTGTTTGATAAGCAAGGTCTTTTGTTCAGATATTCAGAATTTCTTTCCGAAAACCAAATACCAATAATCCAAAAGAATTTGCTACAGTAATGGGAGCTATTTCCTCTGGTTTATGTACGCTTTTTAAAAACTGTTATTACTCTTCTGCAGTATCTACTGCATCCCTTCCTAAACCTTGTAATACTTCTGTTGGTCAAATCTGTTTTTCTGAGTCGAAAGCTAAAAACTATAAAATAAGATCTTTATTTCTTAAGGATTTGATTTCTGTTCCACCTGTTATTTCCTATATGCACGCATAACTTCCGCCTGTGACGCAAGGCTGCTCTTCATTTTCCGGTTGGGGAGATTTAAAGCGGAGGAAAACGGGATTATGGCAGAATCTTCAAAATTTGCTTTCCTCTCGTCTTTAATCGGTCGCACCGGGAAAAAAACATTTCGACTGCTATAGACTGACAAAAAAGTTAAAGCAGTGCAAAAAACGGATGAAAGAAGGCATTTGTGGTTGAGAGGCACAGCATCAGCCACATGTGTAAATGAAGCGTTGACTATGGCTAAAATGTTGACGTAAAGTAGTTAACTATGGCTACATTCACACGTTCAGTACAAATCCGATTATCTTTGTATCCGATTGGAATCTGATCTAAAATGATGTCCATACTGTGTATTGCAACTGTTCAGATCTGAGTTGTGTGATCAAGCAGCTCTTTGGCAATATGGCATTGACGTTGCGTTGATGGAGGGGTTTGCTTTAGCAATAGAGATCTTGTCTTATTTAAATTTTACAACATGGGAATATGTATCCGCCGCGCTGGACTCCTGCGTCTCGAGCTGCAGAACTGGAGGAGGCTGGTAGGCACAGCTTTTTTCAGCGCTCTTATCTGCGCTGGTTTCAAAAATAATAATCTTCTGCTTGTCCTGCACTTTGCAACAACACAGCCTTGTTTCGGCAGTGACTTTCAGCATGTTCCCTATAACAGTAGCACAGTTCAGTAGTACATAAACAGTGCAATCAATGCTGTTGTTTACATCCGAGTACCTCCAATATGGCTGCGCATCCGGGTAACTGATCAAATCATGACATAGGTGAAAACCCTCTATAGAATAGCACTCTACGATCGGCGGAAGTAATCTAGCATCCTTAGACCTTCACCGGAAATACGTCTGTGCATGAGCTCGATTGGTTTCCGGGTTATAGGATGGAGGACAGAGGAGCGAGGAGACGAGGAGGGATATTGAGAAGCACCCCATGTCGTAGTGCTTTAGCTTTAGGAGGGGAAGAAATACGGCAGGATAAGGAGACTGAGAGAAAAAGAAAGATTATGAGAGAGCAGGAATTGACAAATAATCTAATGCACACTGACATGGTTTTAAAGCTATTTATTATCCATTTTTGAGCCTTAAAAAGTCTTAAATTGCACATATGTAGGTCAGAGAAATCAAAATTTTCTTGGGGGAGCATGCCCCCGAATCACCCTAACTGCCTACCATTTAAATGCACATGGCTGTGGGGGGTGAGGGGTAATGTGGGCTGATTTGGCTACAGTGCCAGGGCTCAATATTTGTCTCAGTAGTCGTCTGTTGATTGCTGTATATAAACCCCTTTAATATAGTTGTTGTTACCTCAGGGGAGGAGTAGTCTGGGTTTCCCCATGCTGCCTTGCCGCAGCGCGATTTTATTCACGCTGAAAGGCAGTATGGATACCATGGTTCAGATTTTCGCCTCATTTAGGGAACCAATCGCAGAACGGGATCACAGAACGGGGAGGGAGCAGCAAGACGATGTGACATGTGTTGGCTATGAGCTACGTACAGGCGCATTTGATAGACATTCTTAGCACCCAATAAACGGCGACGGGCATTCGTAAACCACGCCTCAAATACGAGAAAATGTACATGTGGTTCCCAGACCCAAGTCTCAACTGCCCCTTTTCCACCGACGCATTTTGAGAGCCGGTTCGGAGCCGGTTCGGAGCCGGTGCCTGCGCGCGAACCAGTTCTTTGTGTTTCGACAGCCAAAGAACCGGTTCTCGGCCGGGAAAAACTGGTTCCAAAGTGGCACCAACTCTTTGCTGGACTAGAACCGTTCTTTTACCGCGTCATGCTTACGTCGGGGGCTGGGGGTGGGTTTAGATGTGTTCTAAACATCTTTTCTGACCATAATATAGGATCGCAAAGCCAGGAGAAACATTTGCTGAAACGCAATGTAGTCTGCCATTGTAATTGTTATGCTTGAAGTTGGCGCAGGCGTTTCTAGTTTTTAAAAAAATATTTTTTTTATTGAAAACATTATGTAAGCAAAGAAGAAAACAGTCACAATATAGAACAATATAGACTTACATATTTCAATTGTTTTTAAAAGCCTTCTTGGTACACGAGTTAGAGATAATCCCAAAGTAATGTACTTGCAAGCGTTTCAGCTAAGACGTATGGCGACGTACACAGTGACGTAACGACGTCGTTCGCTGGGCGCTCTAGTCAGTGGAAAAACAAACAGGTTCTGAGACGGTTCGCAAGTTGAACCAACTCCGAACCAACTTTGAACCAGCACCAGTTCCGAACCAGTTCTTTTTTTGGTGGAAAAGGGGTAAGAGAGATGAAGAGATCCAGTGGAGGTTTGGAAACATTCGCATCGCTAGAGTGATCAAGAACATTCCTAAATATGATAATGATGAGAGATTCAGAGACAGACTGAAACTGGATCAGACTGGATCTCTGACCATCAGTGACATCAGAACCACAGACTCTGGACTTTATCAACTAAGTACCATTATTGGAGATAAGGAGTTTATCAAGAGATTTAATGTTACTGTTAATGGTGAGTAGAGAATTACAGTAAGATTTCTTCTGTCCTCTTCATATTCAAAATGTAAACGTATAATCATTGTCATCATAACCCTTAATTAGTCCAACCAATATTTTGCTAGACTTTTTTCTATTTATAGAAGACTTGCCTAAAGATTCTTCTGATTTCTAAAAGTATTGCATGTTTTAAAGTCTGTCATTATTGTTCTATTCAGACCCGTAATGAATAAATTACTTACTGAACTAACGTTAAAAACAAAATGCACAAAAAGCAGTAAGAAAATCCAAGTTTTGAAAAAGGTAAAAAAAATATATCATGGCATTCCCTACAATCATATATTACTCTGGTAGATCTTTTAGAGATTTAGCAGTTCACTATAACTTTTTTACAAGCAATAGAATAGAGTTTTACATCATCAGTCCGTGGCGAGGTGAGCCGCATTTACATGCGGTGTAGAAATGGTGGCTAGCAAACAGAAGCAATTTTTAGCGTTAATGTTGATCATGGCATTTCTTAAAAAATGAAAACTGGAAAAAGTGAAGATGTGTTTGTGGAGCAAGTAATGGTTTGTTGTTGTCATTCTTTGTGTGCTTATGGCATTTAGTTGGTAAGTATATTTTTTGATTATTGACAAATTTGAATCATATTTACTTTTTAAATCAGAATTGTTTCCAGAAAAACATTCTGTCAATTACTATAATGTTAGATGTAGTTTTTCATTCAGGTCTCTGATCTCTAGTTTTGATGGATATATTTCTCATCTGGAAACATAGTGTGATTCGATGCTTTTATTTCAGTGAAACACAACTAAACATGTCTTATTTATTGCAGGCCTGTCAGTTTCTCCAGTTATTTTGCCATTAAAGCTTTTCATTTGACCAAAACATTTGCTGTAATGTACTTTTTTTCTTTCTATATTTTAGTGAGATTCTATTAGCAATGATTTTAAGAGAGAGAGAGAGAGAGAGAGAGAGAGAGAGAGAGAGAGAGAGAGAGAGAGAGAGAGAGAGAGAGAGAGAGAGAGGAGAGAGAGAGAGAGAGAGAGAGAGAGAGAGAGAGAGAGAAATAGAATGTTTAGAGCACTTTGGTTAAAAAAAACTAAAACTTTTAAATTTAAAATGACACCAAGAGTCTTCATCTGTGTCTGATGAACTTGTTCCTCTTGGTTCTCCAGGAGTGTTTGGTGACACAGATGCAGTGAAGTCAGTGTCAGTGATGGAGGGAGATTCTGTCACTCTAAACCCTGAACTCACAGACACACAGAGAGATGAAGAGATCCAGTGGAGGTTTTGGAAACATTTGCATCCCTAGAGTGATCATGAACATTACTAGATATGATGATTATGAGAGAGTAAGAGACAGACTGAACCTGGATCAGACTGGATATCTGACCATCAGTGACATCAGAAACACAGACTCTGGACTTTATCAACTAAGAACCATTATTAGAAATGATGAGTTTATCAAGAGATTCAATGTTACTGTTGATGGTGAGCATAATTACAGTATTATACCATAAATATGATTTATTCAGTCCTCTTCATATTAAAAATGTAAACAGTACTTAATCATTGGCATAATCCTTAACACTTTTCTCGCCAGCGGTTTTATTTTTTATTATTAAAGCATATTTTTTTTATCATTTTCACAAAAGTTTCTTGGCCCCCAGAATATTCTGTTGTAATGTTATCCGAATATGCAATATATCCAAAGAACGAACAGACCCTCTGCTTTTAAACAAAACAAACAAAAAGTATTCTAGCATCATGCATTCCTTTTTTATCAACACTTGAATATGGGTTACATAAATAATAATAATAATTTGAGCAAAAATCTGAGAAATCGTGTTTTTGTCAAAAACTAAGTCTGGATCGGATTCAGAACGATGATCAAAACACAGATGAGGTAGATCGAGTCCATCAACACCCTTAATGCTTCACAGTCCTAGAGCTCGTCCTCGGTCGACTTTTCATTCAGTAACATTAGACAGTTTTGTTTTATCTGCTGTTAAATATTGATGATTGCATTATTTTACGCATCTCTTTACATAAGATATCGTTTTGTTTCTGTTTCTTTTTCGCCTGTGTTTTGCCAGTTCTCTTTCAGAAGATGTCATAGTGCCCATGCCCTAGTCCTTAAATCACCTTTATTTCCCATTCTGACATTCAGTTTGGAGTTCAGGAGATTGTCTTGACCAGGACCACACCCCTAAATGCATTGAAGCAACTGCCATGTGATTGGTTGATTAGATGATTGCATTTATGAGAAATTGAACAGGTGTTCCTAATAATTCTTTAGGTGAGTGTAGTTGCTCAATGCAATGTTCTTAAGTTTAAAAAAAAATTATTTTAGGAACAATATCTGTAGTTTAGCATAATAAAATATGGTCAGCATGTTTATGAAGCACATGACTAAAGTTCACACATTTGTTGGTGTGATCATGTGAAGTGCTGTTTCATCTATTTATTCTAGTTTCTAAACCGTAACATTTATTTTTCGCGTTAACCCAATATTGATAAAGCACTGCAGTACTACAATATGCTCTATTCTTTATGACAACTCCAATAACAACGACAAACATTTTACATATTTCAAACTACACACACAGCTTGGAGACCTAAGCGCTGAGCGTAAATGACACACACACACACACACACACACACACACACACACACACACACACACAGCTTGGAGACCTAAGCTGCGTTGAGCGTAACTGACACACACACACACACACACACACTTATTGAGCATGCTACAAAACCCTTAAAAGCAACAATTATTAACAGTACTTACAGGTTGTGATTCGGAGGAGGAAGCCGATCCAAATAAACTTGGTAGCTGCTATTGAACCTTCCTTCAGTATCAGGCGACTCGCGAATGCGAATCCACACTTAAAAGCATTTATGTTTGTAAAGGAATCGTCATTAAAATAACGCGAACACAGCTCAAGGTGGCTATACTTGTGTGGTATAGTTGTAAATATAAACTCTAGCCACTGATTCTTCACATGCTCCTCCCTGGGCAGTGAAAAAAAAAGTTCGCTTTTGATTCGCACTTCAGAACAGCTTGTCCACATGTTGTTTTCACTGTGTTCTGGCGCGCGCAATGAGTGGGCGTGTCTTATTCAAATAACTTGTACAAGTGACCTACGAAAGTTAGAGAAAATGCATCGTTCGTCTATCGATTCATATCAGCGACTCAGAGTCGACTCTTACTTTTGAGAGACAATAACTTTGTATACGGTGAACTTTCATATTTAAAACTTTGCAGGATGTTTTCGTTCACTTAGATCTATGTTACACACTACATGAAAGGTAATTTTTAAAATTCCATGATAGGTACCCTTTAAAGCTTTTTTTAAAAGACAGTACAGTAATGGAATCAGATTGCATGGTGCATTGATATGGTCTATGGCATTTATGGCAATACCAGCGCAGTATTTTCTGCAATTTCAGTAGAAAACAGCCTGTATATGATGGCCTTATTTGGAGCTGATATAAACTGGTGAGTTATACCAGACAGACAACACAAACTCAACGAGAGCAGTCTGAGATAAAAATTGCTCTATGATCTGAAAATATTAGTAGATAATCTGAGGTTTATAAAGAAACTCCGCAGGGAGAATTAGACACAGCTCATGAGCGCGTCTGTGTACATGAACGCGATTTACAGTCACATTTTAAGTTACATGAGTCACAGTCGTTGAAATCAGTGTAATAAACCCCTTAACATGGTAACCATAGTTCCCACCGAAATATAGTTACTGTCATGATCACCAGCTGGAGTGCCTTGATAGCCACCAGAGGGCACACCACCCCAGACCGCTGTCTTTAGACAACATTACCCATAACTCATTGCCTGGTCTCATTATCCATGATTGTCTATTTCTCAGTACCTTGTTTAGCCCAGCATATATAAACCCTGTTCACTCAGCCATTCATTGCAAACTCTTGTATGTCTACACTGCATTTAGAAGTGTGCTGCATGGTCATGGTCATGGTCTTCTGCTCTTGCCTGTGTTCCTGTGCCCCATGACTGTTGGACTGTTTACCTTGTGTTTTGACTTTGCCTGCTTTTAGTTTGATTTTGGATCTTTGTGGGTTACCCTTTCAATAAATATGGATCCATATGGATCATCAACCCTTTGTGTCAGTTTCATGATAGTTACTATTGTCATTATAAATAAATAATCTTCTAAAGCACAATAAATAGGTTCTTGTAACCGTAAGATTTTTTTTTATTTCTTTTCATTTGGCCTAGTTGCTCAAAGCAATGTCCTGAAGTTGTACGAGTTCTCTTACGAGAGTATCTCTCGTACTGCGCAATATCTTACGCTATGGGGAATACTCCTTTCCTCGAGATATTGAAGCCAAAAATTATCCTTAATTTTTTAAATATGCAAAACGCTTTTGCAGCAGCAAGCAGACAAGGGCGAGACAGCTCGCGCGCCCATTGGCTGCCTTGCTGGAAAAGCTGCAGCCTATCGAGTGAGGCACTGCGTGACGTAATGACGAATGGGGACGCTTCGCGCCCATTTCGTCATGTCCCGCCAGTAGAGGCGTGGTCTCGCCCTATAAATACCCCCTCGATAGCTGTATTTCCTCTGATTTTTCTACTCTTCACGCGAAGCTCACGCATCGCTGGATCCAGAGTGAGAAGCCGCGCCGTTGACTTGTAGCCTTATCAGCGGGACGTGCCATCTTCTGAAGTCGCTGGCCCAGCCGCCTTCAACCGCCGTACCTGCTGCGCTTTCCGGCGTACTATATCCTTTTACTCTGCTAAGTGTGTGTGTGTTTGCTTACGTGACGCAACACCCATTTATCTGTTCTAAAAGAGCTGCGTCTTTTTAAAGATGCCTTTCTGTGGCTCGTGCCGCGCCCAACTCAGTGATGAGGACCGTCACGTCATCTGTGTGTCCTGCCTGGGTCATGAGCACGCGGCTATCGCGCTCGCAGATGGTGGATGCCCGCACTGCGAACTTCTGCCTATGGTGACTCTGAGGACTCGCCTGGCGTCGTTCTCTGAGCCCGCGTCCCAGCCTTCTGTGCCGCGCCGTAAGAAGCGCCGCGCCCAGCGCGCTCCCGAGCCTTCTCCAGCCCGCCAAAGCTCGCCGGTTCGCCCGCCTGCTTCGCCGGCTTCACTTGAGTCGCTCCCGGACGGACAGCGCCCGCCGTCTGCCGCCGCTTCCGCTCCCGAGCTGGACGAACCTGCTGAGGTATGCTCTCTTGTGGCTTCTGATAGCGAGGATTGGGCGAGCTCTGTGGACCTCCCCCCCGCTGACGTGTCTAGCCAACCCTCTGGAAAGAGACCCGGCATTGAGGCTGAGCTGATGCGTCTGCTCACCCAGGCCGTGGAGTGCATCGGCCTCGAGTGGGAGGCGCCTGCCTTGCCGCCGCGCAACAGACTCGACGGGCGCTTTCTCAAGAAGGACGAAGCCCCGTCTAAGTCTAGGGCCGCCCCCTTCCTCCCTGAGCTCCACGACGAAGTCGCCAAGTCATGGACCGCCCCGTTCTCCGCCAGGCTGCGCACTTCCACCTCTGCGGCCTTTTCTTCTGTCACCGGCGCGGGAGATAAAGGATATCTCTCCATTCCTCCTGTGGAGGCGGCGGTCGCGTCGCATCTCTGCCCGCCCTCTGCGGGACGGCGCGCGCAGACGACGCTTCCTTCTAAAGCCTGCCGGGTGACTTCATCGCTGCACGGGCGCGCTTACACAGCCGCTGGACAGGCGGTCTCAGCGCTGCATACTATGGCGGTCTTGCAGATTTACCAGGCTGACCTTCTCCTTAAATTGGACGAGGAAGGGCCGGGTGCTGTCAGTGTGGCGGATTTACGAGGCGCTACGGACCTTGCTCTACGCGCCGCCAAAGCCGCTGCTCAGGCCATGGGGCGGAATATGGCCTCTCTCACCGTTGCTGAGAGATATCTGTGGTTGACGCTGTCTGAGATGACGGAAGCTGAGCGCTCTGTATTCCTCGACGCGCCTATTTCCCCTGCGGGCCTCTTCGGATCTGCCGTCAAAGATTTCGCGGACAGATTTTCTGAGGTGCAGAAGACTTCGCAGGCCATGAAGCACTTCCTCCCGAAGCGCTCGAGCTCCGCTGCAGGTCGCTCTAAGCAGTCGTCTGCTCGCAGCTCGCAGCCTCGGCCTGCATCGCCCGCAGCCGCCGCTACACAGCGCCGCCAGGCCCGGGATCAGAGACCGCGCTCTCGCTCTGCTGGACGCCGCCCCGCTCAGCGCGGGCCCCGGCCGAAGATTGAGCTCAAGCCCGAGGCCTCGAAGCTTTCCTAGCCACTCTAGGAAAGCGACGGTGTTCGGATCCCGCTGCGGCCGGTTCCCCACCGAAACGATTCGCTCGTTCAGTTCCTTGCGATGTGACTGTGCCAGTGTATTTAGCAGTGAAGCAGCCGGTGTCTCAGCCCGCTTGCCTGCACACAAAAGCCGTTTTTATGGCTACCCAGATAAATCCAATAAAGAGTGTATTTTCTGGTATACCGGCCACGGCCGATGGTGTTATGAGTGTTGTAAGAATGCCCACGCCCCAGTGCCCATTCCCACACCCAGACACAGCCCGCCACGGTGCGAGGCTAGCACACATAAATCTGACTCAGGTCGATTGTGCAGACAATGTAGTGAATGCGCCCATACAATGCCCGCTCACGCTACATGCCGCGTGTCCCTTGGTTTCTGTAAAAACGAAACCAACACACAATCTATCGGCTCCGACCGAAAGCATGTACAGTGCAGTAGATGTGCCCGTAAGTTTGCGCCCACATCCCCCCGCAAGCACGCCGAATCCCACGGGATTCGCCCCGCTCACTCTCGCTGTGCGTCCCGCCATAGAGAATTTGAGCGCGGCCAGGCTGCCCGCTGTGTTCAGCGCGCCCCCCGCCTCGAACGCTGTAAACACGGCGTTGTGTTCCCAGGGTACCGGGGCTCTCGAGCCGTTGCCTGGTCACGGCCAGAGCCCGGTCTGCATTCTACCTCTAGCTATTCACGCAGAAGCGTGGTCAAAGCTACCCGGGGTATCAGACTGGGTGCTGAACACTATAAAGAGAGGCTACTCGCTACAATTCGCACGACGTCCCCGCCGTTATACGGCGCGCGTCGAGACTACGGTGAGAAACGAAGTATCTCATCTACTTCGAGCCGAGATAGCGAAACTGCTGAGCAAGGGGGCCATAGAGCCCCTTTCTCAGGCTCAGAGCGAAGGGGGCTTGTACAGCAGATATTTTCTGGTACCGAAAAAAGATGGGGGCTTCAGACCCATTCTAGATCTGAGACAGCTGAACAAAGCGCTTGTGAAGCGCCAGTTCAGGATGCTTAAGACCAGCGGAATCCTCACGCAAGTGCGCCAAGGGGACTGGTTTCTGTCAATAGATCTGAAAGACGCCTATTTCCAAATTCAAATAGCGTCCCATCACAGGCGATTCTTGAGATTCGCGTTCGAGGGCCAGGCATATCAATACACAGTCCTGCCGTTCGGCCTGTCCTTGGCACCCCGTACATTTACGAAGTGCATGGACGCGGCTCTCGCACCCCTGAGACTTCAGGGCATGCGAGTTATGAACTACTTGGACGATTGGCTGATTCTAGCTCGATCACGGTCAGAGCTCATAGAACACAGGGCCACACTGCTCGAGCACCTCGAGAAACTGGGCCTGACAGTCAACTGGGAAAAGAGCTCGCTGTGTCCCAGCCAGAGAATTTCTTTCCTGGGAACAGTGTTAGACTCGCTATCCATGACGGCACGCCTGTCACCGGAGTGCGTACTAAGTATTCAGCGCGTCGCGGAATCCTTCCGCCACGGCTCTATAGTCCCGCTCAGACGGTTTCAGAAAATGCTGGGCCTGATGGCCTCAGCATCCTCTGTACTCCAGCTGGGCCTGCTTCGCATGCGCCCACTGCAGAGGTGGCTGAAAGCACGGGTCCCGCCCGGGCATGGACCACGGGCCGGTGTCGCCTCAGGGTCGACCAATGGTGCGTTTCGGCTCTGAAACCTGGAAAGTAACCAGCTGGTATCAGTCTGGTGTGAGTCTGGGGACCGCCTCAAGGGTGAAAGTGGTGTCTACGGACGCCTCCACCACGGGGTGGGGAGCGCTGCTCGAGGGCAGACCGCTGGCTGGCCTATGGTCAGAGCGGGAGAAGCTCCTTCACATAAACTGCTTGGAAATGATAGCAGTCGACAAAGCGCTACGGCGCTTCCGTCCCCTGATAAAAGGCCACCACGTCTTGGTCCGGTCGGACAACATGTCAGTGGTGGCGTACATAAATCGCCAGGGCGGCGTCGGGTCCACACGCCTTTGCAGGCTGACGGAACCCCTCTTGGTCTGGGCCCAGCGCAACCTCCTTTCTCTGAGAGCGGCGCACGTGCCTGGGCACCTGAATACGGGTCCAGACAAGCTGTCCAGAGACAACGTCCCGACAGGAGAATGGTCGCTGCATCCGCAGACGGTCCAGCTGCTGTGGGAAACGTTTGGCAGAGCGCAGGTGGACCTGTTCGCGTCCCGCGAGAACGCTCACTGCCCAGTATTCTTCTCGAAAAGCAGGGACGCGCTGGCCCATGCTTGGCCCAGCGGTCCCCTGTATGCTTTTCCCCCCGTCTCGCTCCTGCCTCAGGTGTTGGAGCGGATCAGGGAAAATGGATGCCCAGTGCTGCTTGTAGCTCCGCTCTGGACGAACCAGGCTTGGTTTCCGGTCCTGATGCGGCTGGCCAGCACTGCCCCGTGGCCTGTACCATTTAGGAAAGATCTCCTCTCTCAGGCGGAGGGCTCGATTTGGCATCCTCGCCCGGATCTGTGGTCCCTGCACGCATGGGCCATCAACGGGTACTCGCTAGCCTCCCGGAAGGAGTGCTAAACACGATCGCGCAGGCTAGAGCTCCGTCTACCAGACGGCTCTATGCCTCGAAATGGTCGGTGTTCTCTACTTGGTGTCGAGCCCGTGGCTTTTCACCTGTGGACTGCGGGGTTACGGAAGTGCTTGCCTTCCTTCAGGAGCTGATGGATAAGGGTAGGACCCCATCCACGCTCAAAGTTTATGTGGCGGCCATAGCAACGTTTGCTAAACCGGTGTCTGGCCAGTCACTGGGGAAAAACGACTTAGTCGTGCGTTTCCTACGAGGAGCTCGGAGGTTAAACCCTCCCAGGCCCCCTTCAGTCCCGGCTTGGGACCTTTCCACGGTCTTGGAGGCCATGAAAGGCGCCCCGTTTGAGCCGATCCAGCTGTCGGACATGAAGCACCTGTCCCTTAAGACGGTGTTTCTATTGGCTCTCGCTTCAGTGAAGCGTGTAGGGGACTTACAGGCGCTTTCTGTAAGCGCGTCATGTCTGGAGTTTGGGCCTAACGACTCAAAGGTCGTACTCAAACCGAGGCACGGCTACGTGCCGAAATCCCTCAATACACCGTTTAGGGCCCAGGTAATTTCCCTGTCTGCCCTTCCGGTTCTCAATGAGGAGAGGGACGCGAGTCTCCTTTGCCCTGTCAGGGCGTTAAGGGCTTATGTGTCCCGCTCGGCTGGGTTCAGACAGACCGAGCAGCTTTTCGTGTTGTTTGGCGGCCGTTCTAAGGGACTTGCCGCTTCAAAACAGAGCCTATCCAGATGGATAGTGGATGCCATAGCGCTGGCTTACACTTCCAAGGGCCTGCAGTGCCCATTGGGTGTCAAAGCGCACTCCACGAGAGGCGTGGCCTCGTCGTGGGCATGGTATAGCGGGGTCTACCTGCAGGATATCTGTACGGCTGCGGGCTGGGCCTCGCCGTCTACATTTATCAAGTACTATAACCTGGAGGTGCCCGCCTTACAAGCTAAGCTTTTGGCGGTCTGAACTTCGGGTTTATCGGCCGCCATGCGGCTTATGTGTGGAGTGTTAGCCTGTGCATCGCTCAGTCCGATGCGGCAGCCCCATGAGTGTGGTACCCCTACGGGTCTGTTACCCCTACGGGACTTTTATGAAGGAGTGATGCTTCTAGCCTCTCCTCCTCTACTCTGTGTGAGTTGTGGTGATTGTGCACTAGATGCGCCCCGGGCTTGGCCCCGGGACTCTGGTGTTGGATCCCTGTCCGCACGGCGTGTTGCATGGTGTTCCCCATAGGGTAAGATATTACGCAGTACGAGAAATACTCTCGTAAGAGAACGTACTCGGTTACTAACGTAACCTCGGTTCTCTCTAGAGAGGGAACGAGTACTGCGTATCTTGCCGTGCTTGGAATACGCTCTGGTTCGCTTCGGCGTTGAAAAATCAGAGGAAATACAGCTATCGAGGGGGTATTTATAGGGCGAGACCACGCCTCTACTGGCGGGACATGACGAAATGGGCGCGAAGCGTCCCCATTCGTCATTACGTCACGCAGTGCCTTACTCGATAGGCTGCAGCTTTTCCAGCAAGGCAGCCAATGGGCGCGCGAGCTGTCTCGCCCTTGTCTGCTTGCTGCTGCAAAAGCGTTTTGCATATTTAAAAAATTAAGGATAATTTTTGGCTTCAATATCTCGAGGAAAGGAGTATTCCCCATAGCGTAAGATATTACGCAGTACTCGTTCCCTCTCTAGAGAGAACCGAGGTTACGTTAGTAACCGAGTACGTTTTATTTTGGAAACAATATCTGTAGCATATAAAATATGGTCAGCATGTTTATGAAGCACATGACTAAAGTTCACACATTTGTTGGTCGCTGTTTCATCGATTTATTTTCTGAACTGTGTCATTTCACACTGAATAAACATTTGTCACATTAACGGTCAATGTCTCAACAGAAATATTTGACTATCATTTCCAGCAGAAGCAACCTCACTATAAATTTTTTAAAGTCATTTTAAAACGACTCGGCATACAGCGATGGAATCAGATGGCATGGTGTAGTAATATAAAGTCTACTATGGCATTTGCATGGCAATTCCAGTGCAGTATTTTCTGCAATAGGCTATTGAATGTTCTCTTTTTTTTTCATTCTCATTTCCTTCAGAAGCAACATCCTGTAGAGCATTTTGACAGTGTCTATTTCCGTAGAAAACAGTCTGTATATGATGGCCTTATTTGGAGCTGATATAAACCGTTCTCCCATCTTCCAAAACCATGAACTACAACTAAAAAGACTAAAAAAACCTTAGACTGGATTTGTCAGCAGGGTAGCAAATATATGTTATAAATGTGTTTTGATCAAATTTATAAACTTTGGAGTTTATGTCTAAGCTTTACATACTGTGCTCTCAGATCATCTTCTAGGGTGGATATATGGTGAATAAGCTACAAAAATAATCAATTTATTTAACACATTTTCTGTAGAATAATCCTCTGAGGCTTGTTAAAAGGCATCATCATCATCGCCCCCTAGTGCCCTAATGTAAGAATATCTGATACATCAGTGATCAGCCAATCAGAACAGTGAAAAACATCCCAATACTGTAACAGAACTGTTCAAAATCTTTCAAACAGGTTTCTATAGTTTCCGTCCTTGCTTCACAGGCTAAAATACTAGTTTTGAATTTATTTGTTTGCAAGGACAGTGCATATTAACATGACAGGTCAAAATATGCCTTAGCCAAGAGGCTAGTTCTCTTACGAGAGTACTCTCGTACTGCGTTATATCTTTTAAGCAATTTTGAGCGTGGCATGGTTGTTGGTGCCAGACGGGCCAGTCTGAGTATTTCACAATCTGCTCAGTTACTGGGATTTTCACGCACAACCATTTCTAGGGTTTACAAAGAATGGTGTGAAAATGGAAAAACATCAAGTATGCGGCAGTCCTGTGGGCGAAAATGCCTTGTTGATGCTAGAGGTCAGAGGAGAATGGGCTGACTGATTCAAGCTGATAGAAGAGCAACTTTGACTGAAATAACCACTCGTTACAACCGAGGTATGCAGCAAAGCATTTGTGAAGCCACAACACGCACAACCTTGAGGCGGATGGGCTACAACAGCAGAAGACCCCACCGGGTACCACTCATCTCCACTACAAATAGGAAAAATAGGCTACAATTTGCAAGAGCTCACCAAAATTGGACAGTTGAAGGCTGGAAAAATGTTGCCTGGTCTGATGAGTCTCGAATTCTGTTGAGACATTCAGATGGTAGAGTCAGAATTTGGCGTAAACAGAATGAGAACATGGATCCATCATGGCTTGTTACCACTGTGCAGGCTGGTGGTGGTGATGTAATGGTGTGGGGGATGTTTTTTTGGCACACTTTAGCAGTGGCGGCGCCAGAGATTTTCTGTTGCAGGTGCTATGGGGATGCTCAACACTTAATAGACGGGGGGGGGGGGGGGGGGGTTGCGCTTCATGCGCTTCATGCGCACACACGCACATTTACACACACACACACACACACACGCAAGGTCTCTCGCTCTCTCTGTCTTGCGCGCGCTACATGCGCTTCATGCGCACACACACACATTTACACACACACACAGACACACACACACACACACACACACGCGCAAGGTCTCTCGCTCTTTGTGTCTTGCGCGCGCGCTACACGTTTGGAGCTTAGATTCCGCGAGATTTGAACTAATTTGCGGCCATCAGGGAGCCGCTATCTTGGGATGTCTGCAAACGTTCACCGGGCGCCGCGTCCATTGGCCAAAGAAGATCGCCTGTTTGGGCCTCATGTTTTTTTAGACTAAATATATATTTTTTAATTATTCTTTAATACCCTTTTTAGCAACATGAAAAGACTATTCAAACATGAGATGACATTAAAATATAAATATATATATAAAAAAAAAATCACAGACATTTCTTGGGGGTGCTGGGCGGGTGCTATGGCTATTATAGGGGGAGCTACAGCACCACCTAGCTCCCCCCTGGCGCCGCCACTGCACTTTAGGCCCCTTAGTGCCCATTGGGCATCGTTTAAATGCCACGGCCTACCTGAGCATTTTTTCTGACCATGTCCATCCCTTTATGGCCACCATGTACCCATCCTCTGATGGCTACTTCCAGCAGGATAATGCACAATGTCACAAAGCTCGAATCATTTCAAATTGGTTTCTTGAACATGACAATGAGTTCACTGTACTAAAATGGCCCCCACAGTCACCAGATCTCAACCCAATAGAGCATCTTTGGGGTGTGGTGGAACGGGAGCTTCGTGCCCTGGATGTGCATCCCACAAATCTCCATCAACTGCAAGATGCTATCCTATCAATATGGGCCAACATTTCTAAAGAATGCTTTCAGCACCTTGTTGAATCAATGCCACGTATAATTAAGGCAGTTCTGAAGGCGAAAGGGGGTCAAACACAGTATTAGTATGGTGTTCCTAATAATCCTTTAGGTGGAGTGTATAGGCCTAATGAAAACATCTCAAAACAAGATCCCATATTTATTTATTGTGTTTTTAGAAGATTATTTATTCACAAAGTGTTGATAATGAATAAAAGTATGAGTAATATAGCCTATAGTATGTTCATTCTGCTTGTTGTTCTTGGAAGCTTCTTAAGCAGTTAACAATTTTGGACATCTGGTTCAGAGATTATGTATGGAAATTGAAGATAATTACGATATCTGGAATTCTGGAAACGGACGTATTGTGCTGTCCTAAACTTTTGCTTTTAAATGATGACTCGTCTTACAGTTTCTCTCTGTCTCAGAAAAAGTTGTTGTTGTAAAAACAAAAAAAACATGTTTAAATGTCTTTATACTGTACTTGTATTGTGGAATTTTATTTATTTTTATGTTATAGATTGTCTATGATCGATTTATAATGTGATTTAGAGGGAGTGTGGATGGAGAGAAGGGGGTTTTAAACGGTTGTGATATTTTTGTTTCCACAGTCCACTTGCTTTTATTTTTTTGTCACTGTTATGAAAGCTGCTCTTGTCTTCTAAAATTTCATAATAAAAGTCCCAAGAACATAAAAGACAGAGACAATCTATTATACACAAACACAAGACCATCGTTCATTGTGAGAAACATTGACTCATAACCTGTAGGCTAATATCTAGCGATTAATTTGCAGCAAATTTCTGCCATTTATTCATTTTGAGCTCTTGTAGTTTTTGCTTCTGAAACATCAGGTTTGTTTTTGTCCTTTGACCTTTTGTGTTTGTCTCTTCCTACAGAAATCTGAAATGACGGAGGTGGTTTATACATGTTTAATCACAGATCAACAATCAAACTCTCTGTGATTCTGTTTGTTTACAAATGATGTGCTGATTATCATATTGACATTTGTGTTTTATACTGTATTACTTTTAAATTAAATTAAATTTACATTTGTTTTAAATCACGCTTTTTTGATTCCTTTAGACTGATATCGATATCCACTTTTGGTCACAACAAAATATTTTGTCTGTTCATTAAATCATGCAGAGTGCAGGACACATTTATATTTCAGTGTATTGGTTATTGATAAAGCTCTTGGGTGTACAGTAGTACATATATAAATGCCTTATTTCATTTGATTTCAAATAGATCAATTCTTTAAAAGCATTATTATGCATCTAACTTGAACACAAACATGCAACACAAGTATGGCAAAGCAATGTTTTATTCTCTTAATACTCGTCCACAATAAGAACTGCAAAAACGGATGCGTTTTATGCTAGAATATTTATATATAAAAAAGCAAAAGCTGAATGAATGAAATGTTCTGACAGTAAAATGATCTATAACTCAGATCAGAACATCAGAGAAACACTAAGAGCATTAATACTTCAGTCCAAATAATGTGGTGTCTATATTCTTACAAGGTTTTCAAGAAGGCAATCATTTAAAAAAATGAAGCATGAAAAATTTAATAAAAACAAAAATTATAATGTAACAGTGTAAGCGCTTCAAATAAAATAAGTAAAATTAAATAAAATTCTGCAATATTATGTAAAAGTGTAACAATAATCAAGCCTTCTTACAGAGTTTAACATGATAAATTACACTAAACAGTCAAACTGTCTCTTAAAAACAAGAAAACAGTATCATCAGCATCAGTGCAAACAGCAGACTATAACATCAACTTCATAATGAATGAAGGCATGTTTCTGTATGCCAAATCAAACAAAAGTCTTCACTTATTAGTTTCACATCTCAAAAGCACACATGGGTTGACTTCAGACTCTGTTAATGTGTCTATTGTTACAATGACTATAAATCATCATCTTTCAAAGGATCGTTTGTTCCGTTATTTTCTGCAACATCTGTGAGAAAACAAAGAAAGAATGAAGAAGTTAAAAAGAGAAAGAAACAGTCTTACGTTTGCCTATAACACTGATGCAGCATTCCATTTCAATTTACTGTATTAATGGTGTTTATTAAATTAACTAATGAAGCCATATTAACATAAAGATTTAATGTTAAGTGTTATCAACAGAGTCAGAGCTCCTGCTGTAATGAAACTGTTTGTTTAAACAATGAAGCTTTTCAGTAATTGTTAAATTTACTGATATACATTTAATTAATGCATCCAATAATAATAGATTTCGTCGTTTTATTTTAGTGTTACTCCAAGTCTACTGTGTTTCAAACAGTGAAGAATCCACTCAAAAGGGAAAATTAATATATTATACAAAATATTTAAATACAATAATTTTATCTGTGACAACTAAACAAATCTGTCTTTTAAATTGCAAGTTGTTATATAATATACCGTATGTTGTATATAGAATACGTTTTCTTAAATGTATTACAAGGTTAATATCTAAATGAAGGTCAGTGAAAAGTAGAAAAGTATTTGTAAGAATTCTCTGTAGTGAAGCCAAGAAAAACTGACGAAATTGTAAAGTTAAATTAAAAGAGATCAAGGTCATCTTTATCTTTATATTCATATTAATGGTGTTAATGTTGTAATAATGTCTGAATGAACAAGAGGAATGAATCCATATCACACATCTTACAGTGTTTGTCCATCCTGAGCAGTATTTTCATTTCCTTGCTGGAAACAAACACATATTTTAATCTTTTGTAAAACTTTAATTTTCACTGGTAAACTACCTTTGAAAACTGTAGCAAATTTTTACTTCATACTCAAAAGCACTTCCTGTATTAATCTGGTATCTTGTAAACAGATGTACTGATGTACTTTTAGAAGGTGAATAAAGCCAGCCAATCAGATCAGATCAGATCGTGTTGAATGGAAAAAGTGTTCTGCCAGTAATTTTAGTCTGTCCTGAAGTTGCTAAATAATCTTATCAGACCAAACATCTTCATTATCTAATTTTAAACATTTGTAGTACCGTTCTTAAATTGTTCAGTGTGCAGATTTGTGTACGCAGTATGAACTTGCAAAAGTACCATGATGGTTTTAATTAATTATACAGTAATTTTATTATTAATTGTTTATTATTCTTTTTAAATGTAAGCTTATTTAATGTTTAGTTGTAAGAAATGCGTGACCTCTCTATCTCAGAATATGTCCAGGATATGATGCACTATTTACTCTTCAGTCTAAAGTTAAACAGCTCAAGATCAGTGTCATCATAATGTTTCTGTATTAATATTGTGTTTTTGCACTGTGTTAAAAATATATTTAAAATATTTAATATCTTCATTATAGATTAATGAGGGCACATCATACACAGACACAGCAAATAGTGCAATTGTTCCTGAGATCAAACACTATCATATTTGCAGACACTATGTTCAGTTTGAGTTTTCTACAGACACACAGATGCAGATCACAGTAGATCAGTCTATGCCCTTCATCTGTTATTGTTTAACAGTATTCAGACTTCACTCAGGTTTATTTCCAAATTATGTGAACTGTGGGTGATACTTACCCCTACGTCTTTTAGAGTTTTTGCGGTGATAGTAAATCACAACAGCAGCTAAAACAAACACCAGCAGAACAGCAACAACCCATGCTACAACACCCGAACAACGCCTGTTCTTTGATCAAAACAGCACCAGATCAGCTCTATTTGTGTTAAAGGTAAGGTTGGCTGTTCTGTCTAAAGTAAAACAGCACAAGATCAGTGCTGTATTTAATATTTCTGTATTAATGGTGTTTCTTTGTCAAGCTGTTTGTATGTTATACTTACGTTTTTTGCCTTGGTTACTTATACTTCTTGCAGTAAAAAAACAGTTACAGCCCAAATCATCAGAACAACACTGACACCAGATATTCCTGAAACAGCACCTGACCGATATGAACCTGTAATGATGAAGACAGACATTAGTGTGAATGTGTCTGATCTATAACACACACTATAAACATCAGCACTATATAACCTGAGAGAAGATCTGATACTGTAATGATAAAGACAGACATTAGTGTGAATGTGTCTGATCTATAACACACACTATAAACATCAGCACTATATAACCTGAGAGAAGATCTGATACTGTAATGATAAAGACAGACATTAGTGTGAATGTGTCTGATCTATAACTGCAATTACTTCTTTCAATGAAAAAAGCAAAGGGTGGTAACAGACAAAAATGCATCGTACACCATGAACCACTGTAGCAAAACTACCATATATTTATTGGTAATAGTAAGCTGTTTCAGAGAGAATCATACATGCCAACATAGAAAAAAAAAACACTGAAGCTCTTCTGTGACAGATTCTGTTCTCACTGAAATATTTAATACCCGTTTCTCTAATGAAAAAGTATTGGAAACACTAATCTAAGGATCCACGAGACAATGTGAAATAATGTAAATTTCCTCTACAAATTTCTAATTTCTTGCAAACAATGTCTTGTTTAACATGTTTTGTTTGTCAGATGTCCTTCTTCAATTAGATGTGTGTATATATATATATATATATATATATATATATATATATATATATTTTATTATATATATATATATATATATATATATATATATGTTGATTTCATATCAAAATTGTTCACAGAGCACATATGTAAATAAGATATTGATACTGAAAGATCTGATCTACTCACCACTGACAATAACACTGATGTTCCTCTGAACGGTGTGTGTGCTGCTGATCATGTTCAGTTGATAATCTCCAGAGTCTGCAGTTATGGAGTTACTGATGGTGAGAGATACATTATTAGGAGGCATCCACAGTCTGCCTTTGAATCTCACACCAGCACTGGCGTCATCGAAGCCAAAGGTCCCTTTAATGATTTTAGCAATGAAATGGTCTTTAAACTTAAATATTATCCGATCAAATTCCTGTGTTTTATTAAGACCAGTGTCTAGATGAATATGTTCTCCCTCCTTCACTGATACTGTCGTCATTCCACCTGTCACAGCAACAAACACATTTGAAGAACATATGATTACACATCTGAATAATAATTTTTTATCACAATTAAGTGTTCTTCTGTTAATGTACTACTGAAAATGTGCAAATTAAAGAACACTGCTCATTTCCATAATGACAACGCAATCTACCAAGAGCAGCATAAATTCGCATAGAGTCGCAAACCAGAGAGATCTACTAAAAACACATGAACAGCAAATTAACCTGTTAAGCTTCACCCCCAATTTTGAAAAATCCCAGAAATGGCATACCCAAACTGAAACAGATACAGTTCATGAACCATTTGTTCTAAAAGCACAAGTATGATCTCATTTGAAAGCTGACACCTGGCAGTTTATTGCAAATGTAGAATTAATTATTGTCATAATGAAAAATAAATGTTATAAATAGCTTCAAACTTTTGTCAAGTTATTAGAAATTTATTTTTATGAAATATTTTCATGAAAATAAAATTGAAGTTGGCCCTGTAGCAATCTAGAAATGCACTGCAGCTAAAGCCACATGTCTGACCATGTTATATTTAAAATCTGAAGATGATATGTCTAAAACTCTTTATTTAGTTAAATGTTTTTCAAGATCATGTCAAACGACTTTATTTTGATTAGACTCTAAAAAGCAAACTGATGTTTATTGTCATTTTCTAAGCATCTATTCAGTCTATTTTCTCTATTGTGTTGTGGTCTAAACGATCTCCATTCAGTGTCAGTCTCCCCTGCACACATTCACACCTCTCTAGCCTAGTTATTGCTCTAAATATGCTTTCTTTTGTCTGCATTATAATTACTAACGACTGGCTATTCACACTGTTTCAACCCCTAATCTCTTTTAGGGAAAGTTCTCAAAGTTCTCACCTTACATTTGAAACTATATAAAATGACCTTCTTGAAAAAAGAAACATTTCAGCAAGCAGTCCTATTTAGAAATATTCATAAATATAACAGCTAGGTAGCAGGTGCACCAAGGGCTAGCTAGCATGTTAGCTTAGCACACCATCAATACACGACAATTTATGAGATTAAAACCATGTTTGTGCTCTAAAACTTACTTTATAGCACAAGTCGAGTGTTTTAAATAACCTTCTGTGCTCTGATTTGGCTTCAGATAAAAAAAATCGGACAGAAAATATAGTATTTTATAATATTCTTCACGATGATAAAGTCTATATCGATTAGCATTACATTATAAATATAATCTATTATTATGAAAATACCTGACATGGCTCGAAGAACACAGGTAAACCAAATATCATTGCAATCATGTTTATTGTCTTCAAAACATCTTTATCCGCTCATAATGATTAAATCGACGCATTTGGGTAGATATTCAATAAATAAGATTCCTGTCTATATAAATCTGATGTAAACATATGAGAATCTATCAATATTTCTCCAAATCTGTACACTTTTGAGCTAAAAGCCCTGATGGACGTTGTTTTGTCAAGCTCTGTCGTGACGATCTTACTGGAGTTTTTTTCTGAATGGAAGCGGCTGACGCTCATAATTCATATCAAAGGTATCGACTCATTTTTTGATTACATAACTCCAGACACAAATTAAGACATAACTGTCACTATAAGATTCTCAGAATACAATAGTGGTCAAATACTAAACCTTCATTCTTATATCTTTTTAATGATGTATAGTTTGTCAAGGTATTAACATTGAATCTGATAGTAACTTTGAACGATTTAAAAAAAAAAAAACGCTCAGAGCGCCCTCGCTCTGGCGAAGGTTAATAGGTTAAAAATAACATGGCTCGGCAAACAATATGTTCGGATAAAGTCTTCCTCTGTCATTCCAAATAAACAAACACAAGTGGAGAAAATTCTCTCCTTCTCTCACAAGTGTAAGAACTGATTTTCCTGCTAAGACAAAAGCTGAGATTAAACTCACCATAAAGCAATAAAACGCACCCTGGACAGAAGATCGCAAAGACAGAGCACAAGACAATGTCCTGTCCAAACATTTTTCCCTGATCTCTGCATTCCCCTCTCCCTCGTCCCCAAAGTCAAGTCACCAAAAGTTCACTGAGAATGCCTATATATTATATATGATGTATCTTGTGAATCTATTGTTTTTCCTTTTCATGTTTGGTTTCATTTTAAATGTCTCAGTGCGATTGGTAAAATGGTCTTAATTTCATTGCAGTCATTGGTAATATGAGAAAGATTGAGGACTTAGGAGAATCCTATGTTCCTCTTTGGGTGATGTCTCTTCAAGATATCTCCCCTCTCCCCCGAGACCAGGTGCTTAATTTATAATTCCCGGTGGAAAGCACTCACACACTACTGTGTGTCTCTGTCAGGAAGGCATTGCTTACTTTTAGAATCATCTTTGAGTAATTGATGTCATGTATTTATTATTTCTGAATTGGCTGTTAATTACTTGTGTAATTGAACAATTTTTACCTGGCAAATAAATGTTACATCTTGATTTATTCTGAAGTATTCTGAAATCATTATTTTAGTAGATTATGGTGTAGATTTACAGAGCTGGTGCTACCGCAGCTCTGTGTCCAGGATAGGTCAAACTAATGGCGCATATGAATGGAGCAGTAGGCACGTCATTTGAAGACCTTTTGATTTCTGTCTATCACTGACTTGGCAAGTTGTACAGAAGTGGCTAAATAAACTACACTTTTTTGTATGAGTGAGCAGTAGGCGACCGACTTAAGAGGTATTAGCTAACCCTGCACCCTCTGACTAAGACTCAGTGCGGCATTGGGTCCCTTAATGAATGAATAATTGATAGTATGTGATACTCAGAATAATCAAAGATCTAAATTAAATCATAATCAATACTTATGATTATTTTCTAATAAGAAACACAATCTAAATTTGATTATCAATCAAAATTGGAGTCAGATTAAGCGTAGAGTAATATTGAAACTAAATTCTAATAAATTATGTGAACTTCACTGGAGCGCTGAAAAGACATACACGCATTATCCCTTCGCCCAGGCCATTGGATTCCGTCATTGGACCAATGGGTGGTCCTTACACAAGCTCTCAGTTCTCCACGGCGCCTCTAGCAGCAAATATTACAGCATGTCAAGCGCAAAACTGGTTAAGGCAGGGATGCCCAGTCCTGTTCCTGGAGATCTTCCTGCAATGTTAAGCTCCAACCCTGATCAAACACCTGAAGCAGTAACTGAAGATCTTCAGGAGCACTTGATCATTACAGTGGGTACATCTCCAGGAGCAGGAGTGGTCAGCCCTGAGTTAAGACGTGCTTTTTTGGGCATTAAATAATAGCCAGTAATTTCACTGCCTCAAAACTTTATAAATAACATTGCATGATTTATTCAAATACTCTCCTGCCATAAATTATGCAACTGAAAGGAACTCCTACAACTGCATAATATGCAATAAGGTCAGCCGAAAAAACTATATAAAAAACAAATAACTGACCAACTGACATTTTAAAATGAACGAATTATGAATTATGTGACTATTTGATATGGGTGCACTAGCAAAATCTGCCTAAAAGTGTGTAGTGAGAGCTTGCCTTACGATGTTTCCTGTCATACGTGAAAAAATGTATGCTGATTATGATTTAGAATGCACGTAAAAGAGCTTTTTATTTATTTATCAGATGTCTGTAACAACAGATTTTTTTTCCAGACAAAGCGCTCTTTATTATGCATCTTAGAGACGCACGTTTGCTCTCTGCTTTTGCAAGTGTAACGATGATGAGTGTGATGAATTCTGGTTAAGCACTGCATATCCTGTTGTGTTCTAACCTCTTGTAAAAGCTGATCTATGTATTTGAGTTTCATTTTCTTAAATCAATTTTGACATTTTGTACATTTTAATTAAAACAAACACATGAATGTACCCAGTCCTGACATGATATTTTACAAGGTATTAGTATAACAGGTAAATATTGTAATGTTTAATGTCTTTAATAGCATCAAATGTTAAAAACTTTAAAAGACTAAAACCTTAAAAAAAGACTAATTATAAGGACATTTCAAAGAGTGGTGGAAAAAAAAAACTGTGGTAACAAGTGTAGGAAAATGGGTATAAACTTATTTGTGATAACATCGCATGCCTTGAGCTTTTTCTTGCGTATAGATGCAAAGTTTTTCCACAAGAAATACAAATATGTCCGGCCACTGTAATTTTGCCAATTTACAGTAGTTCAAATCTTGACCAATAGACCTGACAGTGAGTACGGGTCAGAAAACCTTTGCTAAGGGGTGATTATTGCTCGCCTAAGTAGTGTAAGTGAACCTGTCTTCTGCTTATTTGAAATCATTAAAATAATTGGAGAAGGCAACCGGATGATCCATGTTGTAAATATTGAGGCTCACATCTGACTGTGAAAGCTTGTTCCTGCCACGGAATAAAAAATATAAAGAAAGAAAGATAAATATATTTTTAATTTTTTGACTGACGTTTTTTCTGGCAATTGTGAGTTTCTGTGTCACAATTTCCTTCTTTTTTTTCGTGACAGAAACGAGTCATAGATTGTAACTGTCACTTTTTGCCACCAGATAGGCTACACCCATAAAACACGGCTCTGTTTACAAACACCAAAATGCTCTATTGAGCCACATTATTACAATATAAGAACAGTATTAGAATTATCGGAGACATTTTACATTAAAAAAATAATAATTTGAATGTATTAATTCAAAGGATTGGCACTTAATAAACAACTGGAACTCCGTAACAGCAAATTTGTAAAGGTACACTATGTAACTTTTAGCACTCTAGCGGTTAAAAAAACAAAACTGCAAGCGGCTTCTGGAAGAACATTGTAGCCGGTGTTGTGCCGAATTTCTACTGTCCTCCGCATGAGGGGCTAAATTAATTTATTGTTTGTGATTCCCTTTCATTTTTATATTTGTTTATTTTATATATTATTTTTATGTAGTTGTTGCAGTACTGTTTGTTAAATGTCTTGAGAAAATACTAGTTTTGTATTTTTGAACTTCAATGAAATAAAACGACGAATAAAATAAATAAATAAAAAGCTCCACACGGTTTGCTCTACAAAGCTTTTTGTATCCAATCTTTTCCACCCAATTTACAGCACGACAACATCGAACACTGAAGAAAACATTAAGAAAACTGATCAGAGGCTTCAACACTATGTTTTTCCTTGTTTTTAAAAATACAATATGTTTTGCATTTACATGATTGTGACTCAAACTGTGTTTAGCGTTGCAGTTCATATTATGGACGTGTCTAATTTGCATTTGTGTAGATATATCGTGTAAAAAATCTACAGTAAGTGCAATTGGCTGTTTTATGTGTAAATGGACTGAATGTGGAAAAAGTCTTTAAAAAATTTCACTCTGCATGAAATAGTGAAAATAAAGTTTAACTGAAATGAATACTCTGTGTCATTTCAATCATTTTTTATGTATGATTTAGTTTTTATTATAATGCATGTTAATTAATTTGGATTATCTTTTACACATACGGTTGTACATGTACCATAAAACAAAGTAATATTTTTGTTGTAGACATATGATGCAGAAAATCTGAAAAAGGAAGGGAATGTGTGAGCTAAAATAAATGGATGGCGAACTCGCTTCAAGAAAGGGAAACCCGTGTCCCACAGTTGAAGGATTCAATGAGTTCACTATACAATACAATGTAACATTTATTCCCTGTGCATTTCTATTTTAAACCTATATAATCTCAATATAATCCCATGGGCAAATAATGTTGCTTATTTTCTTTACTTAGATTATTCTCATCTCTGCTGTCTGTACATCACCTCTTGCTATAGCATATCAAAAGTAATATCCATTTTACAATAGTTAACAGTACACCTGTCCAGATTATATGCCCTCCTCAGCTCCACTGTTTGGTACTTTGGTCATGTGTTTTCTAAGTTCTCCTCCTCCAGAGGCGCTTCATGGCTCAGAAAGACGGATTACATTGAGCAACATTCAGATATGAGAAGAATGATTGTCTTACTGGAGATATTTGTACACCAAAAGAATAAACATTTTGAACGTAGGACTGGCACCGACGCATACACCATTGAAAATCTGCCCCAGAAAATAATTAAATAAAAGGACTTGCCCATCTTTAACATTAAAATTATAATTAATTTAGTGTGAACTTCAGTGTTAATTTGAGCATTAATTGTTCACTAGTGATCACAGAATCTAAATATGATAATTATAGAATCTAACAGAATACAAATTTATAATAAGTTTGAGCTACTCACCAGTAATAGTAATATGTAATGTCCTGTGTAAGATAATACTGCTGGTGTTGATCTCCAGTTTATATTCTCCAGACTGACTGATGTTTCTGATGGTGAGATCAGGGCCATTTAACCCCTTAACTTGCTTAAGACCACCACTGGTTCCTATGTTTGTTTCTTTACAATTACGGCATTATTTTACCAACAAAGCTTTAATTAATATTGACAAACAATGCGTCATTAGAAAGTTTAAAGGCTCACGTTTTGATATTTTTGATCATAATGTCACAGTGACAGCATCATTTTAATTCGTATCAAGAGTTCCCAACAAAACATACAACATTAAAAGAGTTCTGGCCTGTGTTTGTCCGGTGAAGATGACAGATAAATTTAATCATGCAAACATCGGCGTAGAGTTCATGATAATTATCCAGAACACAAAATCAGTTAGACTTTTTAGTCCAAAAAGTGGTAATTTAAGATGATTATCGATTCATTTTTCTTTGCTTGCGTAAATTTCTTCTCAGAGAATTACAATTCTTGTAAATGTTTCAATAAATTATGTAGTCTGAGGTATTTTAGTAATGCAACAATATTATTTTGATTGCTAGAGTTTTGCATACAGATTAACCCCGCCCCTGCGCTATCTGTGCTGCTCTGATTGGTCAGTCATTGAAAACATTCTAACAGCGCCACCGGCTGTTGGGATGTCCAAATATGCATAACCTACAAAATTCATAGCACAGCACTCAGACAGCCAATAAAAAGTTTTGATGGAAGAAAAATTTGGTCAACAAAGAGATGATTACAGAGATTTTAAGGATAGTTTGTATTCCTCAATCAGCCTTGTGCAAGTGTTCAAGCATAACAGTTTCTATTTAGGAATCTTAATATTTGTATTCTTAACAAATGTGCATAATGTAATTTATGTGTCAAGAACTGAGAAAATAATGACTGTATTAAAAAAAGTTTCCTGAACAATCCCGTTGTCTGCCGCTGACTAGATATGTCCGAAATCACGTACAGTCAGAGCAGGTCAAACAGTTTATGAAGAACTTGCTTTCTGAATGTTAAAATGTATTTTCTAAAAAGCATGCATGCGTGTATTATGATATCTAGACATAATAGATCTGCCATGTTAGTATTTTCATATGACCTATGATGGCAATTGTGTCCCTGTTCCCTGATATCTACTAATTCTTTCCCCTAAACTTATGGGATATTAAAGTGTTCATCCATTGTGAATTCTATAATCTTGTTTTCGGGCTTTTGCTTAATAAATACTGTGTATTTGATGTGCTATTTTTCACATGCTATATATTCAGGATGTAGATTTATTTGGACACAGGGTCTGTCTTGTCCCCCTGGTCTTGAGAAACTGATTGTCCCGCCCCAAAATCACTCCTTTGGTTAAGCCGGTGTTGCTATATCAGACTGATCTAGATACTCAAACAAACAGATCAGGCAAGATAGTTATTTAATAAGAAGATGAGAAGTGAGAAGTGTGCTGTACTAAAGCTACACTACATTCCCTATACATGCTGTCAGCCAACAGAATTTTTTTTGTTTGTTTGTTTTTTGTTGCTACAATCTTAATTGTTAAACATGTATTGAACTACTAAAAGTTTGATACAGAGACAAATATGTAAATGTTTGCAGACTGGAAACATATAGAGATATATTGACAGATATATTGCTAGGGAAGAGTTCTGCACAGGGGTAAATGTGTACAGACTAAAGTCAGATGATTTGATAAATAAATGGCGGTATATTACAGAATATGAGGCAGAGTAAAGAGATTTGAGAAGTGGAGAGAGAGATACTGGATGTCAGTAGTAGAGACAGAGAGATGACAGGATGGACAGATTCATAATGTAAAAGTGTCAACATATGAAGTAGATGACAAAAAAACAGTTTTAAAATGTGGGTAAAACGTTTGATAAATAACTGACAACGGAAAAGCGGGAATGATGAACTAAAGCACTGCCAACATAAACCTAAAGTCATGTTTGTAACTTTTACCGCTGTACTGTCAACGCATGACTGTTTCAGACAAAGTTCAAGTATTTAAATGTTTATAATTTACAGATACAACAATTATGCTTATTTGTAAATAATTTCATATTGTTTTTCATCTCAAATTAATTACCAGTTGCCATTTTGGTGTACACAAGTGCCATTTATCAATATTTACATTCTATAAGAAGAAAATGTTTCATGAACCTTATTTTTAGTGGCTTTACAATCAAATTTCAATTATAACTTATTCAGACTTGTGGCTTTGAATTGATTGATTTTTGAGTTTTTCATAGCACAGTTTCATATATTTATTTTTTAAATATATTTTATTTAAATAAATTGATCATTACTTTACAAAATATTTAAGCCTCTCTCACTTTTAGACAGTAATGATATAATAGATTATTTTACTTGAATGACAAAGCCACATCTATCATCTTTCTAAAGAGTCCTCAGTTATGTCTGTAGTCCAAAGAGTTTAAGAACTGTGACTGGTTTAGTCTGTATATGTCAGGTTTGGGTTTAAGCTCAACTAGTGGGGGCGACTGTTAACAGGTTAAGCGATCAAGGGGGATGACTTGATCCCCAAACTTCCACTGTACATCTCTCTGTATACCAGTAACATCAGTGTGTAGAGTAACAGTATCTCCCTTCATCACTGATAATGGCTTCACAACACCTGTCACAGTAACAAACACGAGGAGAACAAACAGAAACAGATTAAAACAGATCAAGCTAATAATGCTTCAGGTCTAGAAGTCAGTGATTTTTTAGATGTGCTACCCTTGCTTTTCCTTTTCTCTCTCTTTTTGTTGAATGTTGAATTGACATCTGAACCTCTACCTATCTAAGGGTTGTAGACCTTTATTGTTATTTTTAGAGTTATGAAGTTTGCTAACTCTTTAATAGTTATAATTAAACTATACGCTCACCTGTAATTGTTTTGTTTTTGCATATATTTATACTCCTTGTTATGTTTTTCCTACTTTTATCACTGTAAAGTTTCCTCTTTTAACCCTCTGGCCATTGAAACTGTTTTTATCTTTCTGAATGACTCCTTACATTGATGCCAAACTTGGATCATGACACTGGAAATAAACAATGTGTTTTATGATGTAAAATGCATGAAAACTATTTCAGAATCTGCACTATATTTCTTAATTAATGTGTCTCATAAAACACTGCATTAAATCTTAATAAGCAGTGTCTCCCTATAACAATAACTCTAATCTGTGTGAGCTTTGTTGCTGTTGTTTAATATCCTCTTCATATCATGTGGCTACAGGAATATTAAATATATAAAAGAAAGTAATGTAAAAGAGAGACATGATCAGATTCAACAAAACATCAATTAACACAATAAAATAACTCTAGATTGCTCTTTGCTGTAAATCTCTGAAGAATCAATGTTATAGTTCTGTCAATAGATAATATTTCCTTCACACATATTTCACTTTTAACTTACACTCATTGCTGCTTTTTTAATTTACTAAAACAACAACATGTTTTGAAGAATAAACCTCTGATTATTCCACATCATCTAAAATGTTCTCAGAAAATTAATCTAGATTTTAATCCAGTTATCAGATTGTAAGACTTGAGTTACTCACCACTGACAGTAACATTGAATATTTTGGATGTCATAGTTTTGCTCGAAATCTGTAGTTTATAGAGTCCATCATGGTTAGTTGTGATGTTTGTGATGGTCAGAGATCCAGTCTGCTTGTCCAGATTCAGACAGCCTTTGAATCTCTCATCAGCACGCTCGGATATAGAGAAGAGTCCATCTGTTAGTTTTTTTGCTATGATTTTACCATTAAAAAACCACTCAGCTGAATCATCTTCAGGTATTGTAGCATGAGGGTTTAGAGTGACAGAATCTCCCTTCATCACTGACACTGTCTCATCAACACCAAACACACCTGGTGGGGGAAACATAATCAAAAGATGTCAATTCTTGAACAATCTTGGCATTTTTTTTTGCAGTGCAGCAAATGTTACAGTGAATACCCTGTTACAAAGAGTTTTTTCTTTATTGTACTGAAGTGCTTTCTATGACTAAAACAGAGAGATGGAGAATCCAGAACTGAGTCTGTCACTGATGTGCGTGACTCTGCTGTTATTTAGTTTTCTAAATATAGTTTGAAGCTTTTGCCTACTCTGAAAAGTTAATTTCAAATTAACTATTTACCATAAAACCACACTTTACATTTTATACACTGTGACTAGCCTCATGTGAGGATATTGTATAGCCTACATCCATTTCACACTTACATCAGTGTCTCCTGAAAATTATCCTGATGTGACTTCACTTGTAATTGCAACATAAAAAGTATGTGGAAGATCACATGCAACACTCAAACAAAACACACAAAATAAATAAGTAAATAAAATTAAAAGTGCAGCCTGGAAGCACTGGATTAAAAAAAAAATGCAATGAACCAAAATAAATTGTTATTCTAAAATGTTAAATGGTCCTTATAATTGAATAGCATTATTCAGATAATATATATCCATAAAGAATGTTTTAAAGTTCTTCACAGATATAGGGGAGACCAGAGAGTGTTGTAAATTGGAGTTCAAACCATCAGTTTAACTTAGAAATGAAGAACAGAGTTAAATCACAGTCATGCATGAGCACCAGCATCCTCAGATGACAGCAGAAATTGTGAGTCACAAAAAATATAGCTTAAATAATTTACAGAATAAAAAAACAGGTTTGAGGTAAAACTAAAATGTCAGGAATTGCTCAAAAATATATCTGCAAATGTTTTGCAGGTGAAAAAACAATAGCATAACATTTAGGCTAATTTTATCTCCCATCTCATACTTGTTTCCATCACAGTCTATTTGTTATATATTTGTTACAAATTGTAGTGTTTCGAATTTAAAATTTTACCATTTGTTTATCAAAATATTTTATATGAAATAAAGGTGGAGTTTGTTTTGCATAATATTTAGAAAGGAAAACATAGCACAATAGTTTAAACTAACCCCAGCGGTTACAGGAGCAGAAATAACAGAGCTCGTTCTACTTTTGAGGCATATAGTGATAATTATGAACTTGGTGATGAAATGCAACTAGTTTTCTATTTCTGGTGTAGACTATAGTGACACAGAATACCTAAAATGAATAACGAAAACGTTTTTTTTTTTTTTTTAAGTAATCCATATTAATATAGGTTTCAGGGACATCTGACTGGATAAATGATAAGAAGTTATTAATGTGCAGCTGCTGTTGGTCGATTATGAGCCGCACCCATAACCGACCGACGGAAAAGAGACAGACACTTTTATGCTGATTTACTTGTGATTTTTATTTTGTATTCGGCTAAAACAGTGGCCAATATTCATGAGCTTATTGTTGTTGTTATTATCATTATTATCATTCACACAAAAATAAAAAATAAAGTGTTTTGCAGAATATTAGTAGTTCGTCGGCGCCCTCTTGTGTTCACTACCAGACAAACACACACACGCACAACAAACTTACCCCAAAATACCCTTATAATGGCGTTGTCACTTTCACACTATGATTTATCAAAACGTCTACTTGTAAAAAAGTTAAAACATTTTTTAAAGAAACAATAGTTATAGGCTACAAGCAAATTAGATGACAAGAGCAAATGCGCATTTTCTGTTTCCGGTTTATTGAAACCGAAAGTGTTGAATTAATGAAAATAAATGTGACTCACCGACCACGAGCAATAAAGCCCCAAAAAATAAGAAAATGTTCCTCATACTGATGTTGCTTCTGGCTGCATCCAAGCGGAATGAAAGTGATGCAGGATATTGATGGGCTCGCAGCAAACCGATCAGGTCACGTGATTTCTGCGAAAGAGTGAGTTACGTCATACTATTTCAAAGTGGTCCAAACAGTCTATTGAAAAGTGTCCAAAGGAACAGAAAGAAATAAAGTGGTCGCCTCTGCTTTGGTCAGCGTTACTGTTGTGAGGTCAACATCAGTACGTCACTGATGATGGTATGTTTAAATGGGCTTTGAAAATATTAAAAATGCTGTTTTAATGCATTAAAATTATGTTTTCACCTAATAAGACATAACAATACACCAAAAATACACAAAAGTGGTGTCCCACAATAAATTAAGTTACAAACCATGTCCAGTTTTTTAAAAAAAATATAGATTTTAGTTCTAATTTTATTTAGTTTAATACTGTAATTACCATAAACAAGAAAAACATAGTCCTGCTATGACTGGCCACTTGTGCAGGGTGTTTCCTCTGCCTACGGCCCAAGATGCTGCATAAACCCTAATGTGACCCTATAGGAGTGTTTTGGAGAATTGATGGATGGATGGAAGAAAAATCATTCAGAATGTCACAACAAAGATATGATTTCAATACTAGTATGCAATTAAATACCAGAATAAAGCAGCGTTTAAATAACTCTAAAAACATCAGTTTGTGTCGAGACAGATCTACTGTCAAACACCCACAGGACATGGTCTATGATAACTCAAAATGACAAAACTAAAGTTCAGTCAATATGAAATGAGAAGAGAAAATAACCACACAAACAGAATTAAAGTGTAAACTTGAGACAAGACAGTTCCTCTCTCAATTGACCTTCTTTTGTGAGGTTTGGAAATGAGGGAGAGTATCTCTGTTATTCTCGAGATAGGGCCTATAACCTCAGAGAAGAGAAGATGCTGAAAATAAACCACAAGAACTGAGACCATCTGCAAACATTAGCTTTAGATCAGAGAACAGATATCAGTTTAAGATTATTTACATCCAATGGGTACAGAATCTTTATCTTAAAACTGCTCTAAACATGACTATGTCTATTTTTTGACTATGAGAAGAACCTAAAGTGATTCAAAAAGTGTGAAAATAGAAGTAAAATGAAGAACTGAAAAAGACCTCACCAATGCACACACGATAACACATTTTTTTGTGAATTTTCACAGGATGTGTGGGTTTGCATATTTAGAAAGGGCGTCTTTCTTCATCTATGAATCTCATGGTTTGACTTCCCTTCAAAACAGCAAGAAACAAAATAACATGGGAATTATTTTCCTGTAGATTTCCACTTACAACAGTTGATCATCAAGAGCTTACTTTTTGGAAAACCAGAATTGTTGCACACAGGTTTTTGCTTAATATTTTTATTATTATAGATATTTATTTATAACTAGAAAGTGTCCTGTCTTAACAGCTTATGCTGCACAAATTGGATGCAAACTTTATTGTAATGTCAGGTTATTGACCTACTTGTTAATAACTAAAAGAAGTTGAATGAACTGGGTGGACTTCTTTAAGAAGAACCGGACCGCCCAGCCTCTCTAAAATTATCATTATTGGAACAGATGCTCACGTCACCATGTGTTGCACACTAGTTCACGCACACAGGCGCGCGCACATAACGGTGGCGTGCAGAGTGCTGGAGTATGAAGCGGTGCTCTTAGACATCAGTGTAACAAAATATATAGCCTATACGAACATTATGCATTATAAAATAATATCACATTGTCGGACTTGTAATGTGACAATCTGAGAACCTACGGAAATGAATCACACATTTGTTTTGCTCGTTTTGTTGTGTCTAGTTGGTAAGTTACAAATCTATTTTTCATGACAATAGTGTTATCACGGTAGCCTAATTACATAGGCTACTACACACAACGGTTTAAACCTACTGGTACTTACATTTAAATATTTAAGCCGTGTAATCTCGTTCTGCAGGTGTTTTTCAGGTTGAATCACATGAAGTTCAGTCAGTAATGCTGGGAGACTCTGTCAATCTGGACTCGAATGTTTCAGAAATACAGTTGACGGATGAGATCGAGTGGAGGTTTAACAACAGTCGCATAGTTTACACAATTAAGGGCAATCCAAAGTATGATGATGAGAGATTCAAAGACAGACTGAAGCTGGAGAGTAACGGAGTTCTTACCATCAACGACATTAGAACCACAGACACTGGAGTCTATAAATTTAGGACTATTATAAACAACGAGGAGTCAATAAAGACGTGCAGTGTTACTGTTTATGGTAGGTGTATTATTAATATAGCCTAATATTCTTTTCATATTGTAAATATTCATATTGTAATTGTTTTTATATTGGGCATTCACATCTACATACTTTTCAGGCTACCCAGCAAACATTTGGACGTGTAATGACCGTTGAAAAGACGTCCGTCCGACACGTCCCGTCATGGTTGAAAAATAGTTCCAAAATGAAAGTTGAACCGACGTCTTTTCTGGCCGTGAATTCAACGTCTTTTCTGGCCGTGAATTCCACGTCTCTTCAGCGCGTCCCAGGACGTCTAAATGCGTCGTCATTTGGGTGTTAAATGTGTTCCTGCATAATTTAAGTGTATATATAAGCCTGCATTTAAAATAATCACACACATATTGTGTAACATCGTGAAAGGCAATCAAGTCTTGAGGTTTACACATCTTGACAAAGGTTCTAAAAAGGTCCAAAATTGGTCCCGTTGGACCTGACCGTCATTAAAACGTTTTAATCACGTGTACATCACAAACAAGAACACATTATTTGTGGACATAAGAAAAAAAGCAGCATGTTCTGATTTAGCACAACATTTTATTGATCTTGAACAGCCTATATTTCTCTTAATTTTTTTTCAATGTTTAACATTTGTTAACCAAACTAAAATACCAATTACAAAATACTGAATTATATAAAAGGATAGTTCACCCAAAAATTAAAATTCTTTCATTTACTCACCCTCATGTTCCAAACCTGTATGAGTTTCTTTCTTCTGCTGAACACAAAAGATGATATTTTGAAGAATGTTTGTAACCAAGCAAATAAAGCAACCATTGACTATTATTGGAGAAAGATTATTATGGTATGGGAAGCGACATCTGCTTGGTTACAAACATTCTTCCAAACATACAGGTTTGAAACGTGACATGAGGTTGAGTAAATGATGACAATTTTTATTTTTGGGTGAACTATCCCTTTAAACACATTGTTTGGCTCATTTTTTGTATCCACCAGGGGCCTGTTTCAATAAGGAGGTTCAACCAACTCTGAGTTAAAACTTGAACTCTGAGTTGACTTACCCTGAGATGGGAAACTCTGAGTTTTCGGTTACAGAACAGCTGAAATGAGTAAGTTCAATCAACTCTGAGTTGACTGACTCTGAGTTAAGCGTGTGCACCACAACTATAAAAAGCCATTATCAATGGAGCGCAGATATTGTGAGTCACCATGGCAACAGCGCCAGACAAAAAGAGGTGTTGGGTGTAATTAATTATCAAGTAATCTAAATATTGCAATTTGATTAAAGGGATTACTCTTAATTCTTCTGTAATGTAAAATAAAATATGATGCAATTCCATTAAATAGGCTACTGCATAAATATAGACCAATTCTGTATAAAACAATAGTGGATTTAACATACATTTTTTAAAAGGTATATTTTTTATGTAACCTTCTCCCTCTACACACTTTGATCAATTCAAGAATAATTCATGCAATTGTATATTGTTAATTTGAAAGCAGTAAAAGTGCAGTTTCTTGTCTCTCTTATTGTTCAAGTAGTTGAGGTTGATATAGGATTTAGTAATTAGTAATATGTAGACCAATACTTTCTAAAAATAGTAATTATTACATGAATCTAATTACACTGTTGAAGATGTCATTTGTAGTTAATAATTCATAACTATTTTAGAGTAACTTACCCAACTGTTATAATATCAGAGGTGAAACTGGAAGAATGTTATTCATCCTAGAGTAGGCTACTATTACTTTGATAAAATTTTACTTTAGTAGGCTACAAGTAAAAATACCAGTCTAAAAATCTACTCAAGTAAAAGTAAAAAGTATCTAATTTAAAATGTGAGTAAAAGTTGCTGAGTAACTTTTTTAACAGCGGGGGTTGGGGGGGGGGGGGGGACACTCTCCCATGTAGGGTTGTGGTTGTAACGTATGAGAGTTTCACAGTATGATAGCCGTCTCAGAAAATATCACGGTTTATGGTATTAAAACTATTATTACATATATAAACTGCATTATTAAATTACGGTTATTATTATCATCAGTTAAAATGAAACATTTTGAGTTTGTTCAATAAAACATATCTAATCAACTAATTTCAATAATTGATTATGAATTAGATTAACATCTTATTTTTTATCTTTAATAACTTATTAAATTATGTTTAAAAAATAATTGAGTTCTATGAAATGTTTTTTATTCCGATTTTTTTTTAAATATGATTTAATACAAATATATTATCAAAAACGGTGGTAATCAAATAAAAGTTTAGCAAACGTTTTAATCCTTTTATTTTTTGGCAAAGTGCTGCAAAACAGATTTAGTCAATTAAACCGACAAACAATATATATTCCTTAAAGAAAGTGTAAATACATTTTAGTATTATTGTTGGTGTTTAAACACTGCTTCCTCTTTAAAAAAGGGGAGGAGACCACAAGAAACTCTGGGTTTACTGAAGAAAACCTGCTCCCGACCAGGTTAGGTTCACAGAGTAAGTTACCATGGTAACTGACTCTGGGTATAAGTTACCTCTCTTTCAGAAACGGGCTTGACTTACTCTGCTTTCTCAGGTTTGACTTACCTCCCTTTCTGAAACAGAAAACCCAGAGTTTCCCTCATTTCAGGGTTAACATACTCAGAGTTTTCACTTAACCTCCTTTCTGAAACAGGCCCCTGCTCTTCCTGGAGTGTGTTTCAGGTGTTCTGTCATTGCTGCATCAATTTCAGAGTCTGTAGCATTTGGGCTCCACCTCTTCACAGCATCTAAGGGAAGAGAATTATATATTTTTTAAATAAATACAATTGTAAATTTGAGGTAAATGATCTGCACTTATTTTCAAAATATTTGTATGGTCTACAGTTAAATAAATAAAAAAACATGGAACAAGATGAATGAATCATGAATGAAAAGGGTAATCAACATGCATTACATTTTATTTTATTGTATAAAAGATGTTCTGCTTTTATTTTTAAAGCAGTTACTGAAAACATAGGCCTACATGTTAAAATCCAGCTAAACATTTCATTCCATTTCAGATAATTTACTTTCTGAAAGAAACTCTCAAAAGGCTACATTAATAAGTTACAGTAATGACTTTGACTGTATCATTAAACAATACTTTATACTACCGTTGTATACGTTCAAAGTAACTTTTAGCCTACTGGCTAATTAGCCAAACTCAGTAAACTTCAGTTGACAACGTGGGCATCATTTCTTTCGGTTCATTCATGTCAAACAAGTAAAACTCAAGCACGTTATCTAATAATACAAAATGTACTTACCCAACATTAGATTTTTAGTAATATCGACACAATTCCCTCCTCTCTTCGTGGTTGTTCAAAGTTCCAGAATCTATGAATGAAAAGTAAAACGCCTTTACATCTCGCAAGATAATCTATCCCATCGCATGATTTTGTAATATCGCGAGATGTTTTGTTACTACATTTTAGCAGCACAGTTTATGGTTTGGGCCAACTCAGACATAAATGGTGACCGGGTATATTTCTGTTTTACATGATGTATATGCATAAATTCCATAAAAAATAACAACGAATACATCAGGTACAACAGGTTGAAATAATGACTAAAATGCAGTGGCTTTGCAATTACTTAACCACACTGGGCACTTTGTGATTATAATTTATTTAAACAAGGTAAAGTAAATATATTTACTTTGTATACAAATCGTGTATTTCATAAAGATAATTCCTGATAATTGTTTCTGTCTTGCTGTGCAAAAGACGTCAGTGGACGTCTATTCACAGCCTGACTAGACGTGTAAAGGACGTCAGGACGTCTTCACAACCTCTTAAAAACTACTCAGGCAATTAAATTAATTATTGCAGTATTAACCATGCAAGGATTAAGCACAGCTTTTGCATATTTCACAAGGATTTCATAGAGGGTCATGATGGACTATAAATGCACGTGGAAAATACTTCGCCAGGTGACGTCCTCTCACCCGATACACTATATATTGAACTACGTAGCTAAAAGTTAAAATAACAATTATACATGCAACTGTAGACATGTACAAGTGTATCTGAATGCATTTTTAGGAAATGTTCTGTGTTACAATTTTTATCGATTTATGCCGTCATACCGCGACTATTTTTGGCCAGGGACACGACGTTGCCGTCGGACCAATGTTTGCTGGGTTTGCAGGGCTGGACTAAAAATCGGCCCGGGCATTTTGGCCCAGACTGGCCTACTATATAATCATAAACACAACCGATCTTTTCACGCCCCTGAATATGTATACTAACAACTCCTATTAAAACCACTAATGCCATGTAATGAGTGAGTAGGAATGAGTAAGAGTTAATAGTCTAGATGAAATCACTAATGTCGAAGCCTCCACAATGAAGAATCCTAAAACAAGCTATAAGCTGCATTGGCATAGCAATACCATTGTTTGACACAGGATTTTTGGTAAATCTGTGGTGGGTGGACCTCTGGCCCTAGGGGGGTTCGGGGGAGCCCCTGTAAGAAACATTTGTGCTTTTTAATGTTAAATTCATCAATCTGGTGCACTTTGAGAGTTAAAAATTAAGAGCTCCAACCCATAATCAGTGTGCAAATTGAACAAAGAAAAACTCAAAACTCTGTGATATAGTGGCTGTCTGACATCTAAATTACACATGACAGTAATAGCCATATATTGTAAAACAAATGCACTGAAAAATAAAAGCAACTTAGTTTTGTACTAATTAAGAGATAAACACATGATCTTTTATTTTGGCGGAAAACATGGTTTACAAACGCGTCTCATTACAATTCTAGTAAAATGCGTAATCGTCAACTATGCAGATGTGGAAATAATGCGTAACTGGGTAATGGGTTCCTTCCTACACTCAAAAGGCTTGTTCGACTTCATGCAGCTCTGCGCAGACCGATTGGCGGCAGACTTGAAGCAGTGCATGCCGGTTAGAAATTTTGTCCGACTTGATACAGCGCCGACGCCACGTGACTGTGACGTATGCCATCAAAGTAGCGCGAGAGCGATTCGAGAGTAGCCGGAGAACTCAGCCAGCGCAGCTTCTGAAGAGCGGCTGCGGGAGCTCTGATGACGACACAGCTGTTCCACGATTGGCCAGATTCACTGCATGACAACGATCACGTGCGTTTCGTGTTTATTCTCACACATTTAGTTCCACTTAAGCTCATAAATCAGTTTTTTATAACAGTAAACACTCTTTTCATGTAGTCGCGATGTATTGTGTTATGTTAATCAAAATAAAACTGATTAAAAACGTTGATTCCACTTCATTGATAGTAGCTGTAGGCTTATGGAGAACTTTATTCTTGTTCAAACAGACGCTGTATGAAGCAGTACATAAATTATTGAATGAAAATGTCTCTGAAACATCTGTGTATTTGGCAAATATTGCATTTATTTCACTTCAGCTGTGGTAAAGTATACAAACACCACGTGAGCGGTCACTACGGGAACCAGAAAGTGTCCGACTTCACGTCTCCGTTTGCAGCTCCTCCCCGCCTGCACTCGGCTACTCTCGCCGATCGCTTACATCCAGCCGCAGCCGATGTCGAACACACATAGCCTCAGTGTTCTGAAAGTTGCCTAGTTCTGCTTACCACAGTTCTCTACACTCACTCATTCTCTCCTGATCCTCCTCAATATCCTCATCAGACACTTGAAGGGCCCGTTTCTTTTTTTCACGCTATTTCTCTGCACATTCCTTGCGTTTCTTCTCCATCTCTGACTATTTTGACAGATACACACTGACACTAGCCTGGGTTTCCCCATCCTGCCTTACCGCAGCGCGATTCAATTCACGCTGAAAGGCAGTCTGGATACCATGGCCAGATTTTTCGCCTCATTTAGGGAACCAATCACAGAACGGGGAGGGAGCAGCTAGACGATGACGACATCTATGCGACACACGGAAACAGAATAGGTGTGTTCGACATCGGCTGCGGCTGGATGTAAGCGATCGGCGAGAGTAGCCGCGTGCAGGCGGGGAGGAGCTGCAAACGGAGACGTGAAGTCGGACACTTTCTGGTTCCCGTAGTGAACGCTCACGTGGTGTTTGTATACTTTACCACAGCTGAAGTGAAATAAATGCAATATTTGCAAAATACACAGATGTTTCAGAGACATTTTCATTCAATACTTTATGTACTGCTTCATACAGCGTCTGTTTGAACAAGAATAAAGTTCAACATAAGTCTACAGTTACTATCAATGAAGTGGAATCAACGTTTTTTAATCAGTTTTATTTTGATAAACATAATACATCGCGACTACATGAAAAGAGTGTTTACTGTTATAAAACAATGATTTCTGAGCTTTAGTGGAACTAAAGACGTGTAAGAATAAACCGAATAAACACGAAACACACGTGATCGTTGTCATGCAGTGAATCCGGCCAATCGTGGATCAGTTGTGTCGTCATCAGAACCTGTGCAGCCGCTCTTGAGAATCTGCGCTGGCTGAATCCTGCGGCTGCTCTCGAAACGCTCTCGCGGTGTTATGTTAGCATACGTCACAGTCATGTGGAGTCAGCGCTGCATCAAGTCGGACAAAATTTCTAACCGGCATGCACTGTTTCAAGTCAGCCACCGATCGGTCTGCGCAGAGCTGCATGAAGTCGAACAAGCCTTTTGTTTATATCGATTTAACATGGCTGAAGACGCGAAGCTACTCTTTGGTAAAAAACTTAACGTCATTGTTTACAAAAAAGATCTTTCCCATCGTCTTCTTCCTTGTCTAATTTCTGTCGCTCTACATACGTCATCTGGCATAATCGAAACGATTGGCTATGAGCTACGTACAGGCATATTTGATAGACATTCTTAGCACCCAATAAACTGCGACGGGCATTCTGAAACCACGCCTCAAATACGAGAAATTGCGCATGTGGTTCCCAGACCCAATTCTCAACGAGATTGGGTCTGGCGTTAGCCAGGCTACACTGACACGGCACGCTCGCTCAGAGCCCAAAGGGGGATGAGTTTAAAGATGTGATTGGACCATCCCAGTGTCAATCAAGAAAAGAACCAATGGGCCGCTGATCTACGTGTTTCATGGGCCGGGTCCAATGAATTACATACACCGGCACAAAGATCCCAGCGCCGCCAATGGGCTCTATGCACGGCGGTATTTCCGGTGAAGGTCTGAGGATGCTCGATAACTTCCGCCGATCGTAGAGTCCAGTGCAATACCAAGCATTTATTGAATTTTATACTCCGTGGTTATACTAAAGAAACGTTAGTCACAAAAACAGACAAAACAGACACCCCTCGTTGTGTTTATGCTTCTTTTTAAAAATATATGAAATAAACATAACTATACATAAAATTACATCTAAACATATACAGGTTTCGTTTCAAAGACGGGAGGACAGTACATTTTGAAGACTCTGCCATAATCCTGTTTTCCTCGGTTTTCCTCCGCTTTAATCTCCCCAACTGGAAACGGATGAGCATCCTTGCGTCAAATGCGGAACTTATGCGTGCATATAGCCTATTAAGCAAAACTAAACGAATGGGCCGCCGATGTACGAGTATGGGCCGTTCAGACAAAAACATTTTTTTATTTTTTTAAAGAATGATCTGTATCGGCCCAAAAAGCACGTCGGCCCACCGGGAAAGTGCTCGGTATGCCCGATGGCCAGTCCAGCCCTATCTACCTGTACTTCTAAAACAATTGTTTCATTTTAATTGGGCAGCAACGAAGGTGATATTCATTATTTGAACACCAGATGGCCACAATGTACACCGTATTGAAAAGCTTTGCTTAATGAACCCGTTTACTACAGTCAAGGGTCTTTTGCACTGGAGGAACGTTTTTATAATACCTACTATTGGTTGAAGTACCCGCTTTTTGGCATGTTTGCAGTCGCACCGCAGGAACTAGGTATCCAGTATCCAGCTGCAGACCCGCAGCACCAGCCTCATGCCAGAAGCTTGATGAAGAATACTGTGAGATGTCTGTAATATTTCTGTCATGATGTGTTGAATTCATTTATAAATTAGGTGTTTATCTACATAAAACCGGTATACTATCTATTATTGTTTATGATAGGGTTATCAAATACAGAAAGATGCTCAGCTCTACTTGGCAATACTACGAGTAATCGATCAATGGCATTCAAAAAAGTAAAGCAGAATTAGGTGTAACTAACCCAAACAATAATATTTCTTTACTTTCTATAATATTTCTGTCATGATAAAAATAGCCTCAAGTTCGACACATCCTAGCAAACATTTGGACGTGTAATGACCGTTGAAAAGACGTCCGGACACGTCCCGTCATGGTTGAAAAATAGTTCCAAAATGGAAGTTGAACCGACGTCTTTTCTCGCCGTGAATTCCACGTCTCTTCAGCGCGTCCCTGGACGTCTAAATGCGTCGTCATTTGTGTGTTTAAATGTGTTCCTGCATAATTTAAGTGTATATATAAGCCTGCATTTAAAATAATAACACACATATTGTGAAACATCGTGAAAGGCAATCAAGACTTGAGGTTTACACATCTTGACAAAGGTTCTAAAAAGGTCCAAAATTGGTCCCGTCGGACCTGACCGTCAATAAAACGTTTTAATCACGTGTACATCACAAACAAGAACACATTATTTGTGGACATAAGCCTATATTTCTCTTAAATTTTTTCAATGTTTAACATTTGTTAACCAAACTAAAAATACCAATTACAAAATACTGAATTATTATATAAAGGGATAGTTCACCCAAAAATTAAAATTCTTTCATTTACTCATCCTCATGTTCCAAACCTGTATGAGTTTCTTTCTTCTGCTGAACACAAAAGATGATATTTTGAAGAATGTTTAACCAAGCAAATAGAGCAACCATTGACTACCATTATTGGAGAAAGATTATTATGGTAGTTAATGGGAAGCGACATCTGCTTGGTTACAAACATTCTTCCAAACATACAGGTTTGAAACGTGACATGAGGTTGAGTAAATGATGTCAATTTTCATTTTTGGATTAACTATCCCTTTAAACACATTGTTTGGCTCATTTTTTGTATCCACCAGCTCTTCCTGGAGTGTGTTTCAGGTGTTCTGTCATTGCTGCATCAATTGACCGTTCGCAAAAGCCACGCCCCCTAGTTATTGTTGCTACGCCCGTCAAACAAATGGTCAAACACGACCGGCGCCACAGATTGCCATGATGGGAAGAGGTATAATACCCGTGCGTGTCAGTGACCTTTTTGGATCAATACCTCCGCGACCGCGATATCCTCCACATCGAGGCACAAGGGGTTACAGTATGCAGTGGAGAGGGATATATTCAAAATATAAAAATACGCAATGAAGGAGACACTACTATCGAGGCTAAATCTTATACCGGGCTCAAGCGAAATCTGAGAAACCCCATGATGCAGCCAGCACAGCCTCGAAGAAGATTTTATAAGCTGGTTCAGTGGCTAATTGTTTGGAGTTAGAAATATATAACTCGCGCTGCATATATATTTAGTAATTTTGCCTCAGATACAGGATTATACATTCGCTTTAACAAGCAGGTTGTTCATTACCACGGCTACCGCTTGCATGGCATGCTGAATGCGATGTTCGTGTTTAAAAAGTAACTATACATAAGAGACGGAAAGATGCAGATAACCATACATCATTTAAGGTTATTTCTATTCGTTACGATATTGATATATGAACTGATGTTGTCAGGTAAGCTTCATGCTTCCCCCGTTGCGAGCGTCCACTCCTCTAAACTGTAGCGTTAGCTACGGGCGCTGCACTGCTAGTGACTGGTGCTCATTTCCCCCGAGAATATCATGTTAACAACAACTCTTTAGAAAACGTACTTCCTTTGTGGATCCTCTTGATCTGCTTTCTCCATGTTTATTTGACTAATCTCAGTGTCTCAGTTTCCTGCACATGTAACTGGGAGTGGGGTCGTCCACACTGTTTTATCCATCGTAGGCACCGCTTACGATGTGTTTTCGGCTTTGGGAATGGAAAGAACACAACTCTTCCAGACAATCTCTCGGGGTATCTAGTGTCCGATTTACAAACGCCGTGGGCGCACCACTTCACCAGCTTGCTTGGAGTCAATGTTTGACGGACCTGCTCACATAGTAACGGTTGCTATGGTGTGTGATTGGACAATAGCCGTTTTGGGGGAGGGGCCTGCGAACGGTCAATTTCAGAGTCTGTAGCATTTGGGCTCCACCTCTTCACAGCATCTAAGGGAAGAGAATTATATATTTTTTAAATAAATACAATTATAAATTTGAGGTAAATGATCTGCACTTGTTTTCAAAATATTTGTATGGTATACAGCTAAATAAAAAATAAAAAAACATGGAACAAGATGAATGAATCATGAATGAAACATTATAAAAAGGTAATCAACATGCATTACATTTTATTTTATTGTATAAAAGATGTTCTGCTTTTATTTTTACAACAGTTACTGAAAACATACATGTTAAAATCCAACTAAACATTTCATTCCATTTCAGATAATTTACTTTCTGAAAGAAACTCTCAAAAGGCAACATTAATAAGTTACAGTAATGACTTTGACTGTATCATTAAACAATACTTTATACTATGATACCGTTGTATACGTTCAAAGTAACTTTTAGCCTACTGGCTAATTAGCCAAACTCAGTAAACTTCAGTTGACAACGTGGGCATCATTTCTTTCGGTTCATTCATGTCAAACAAGTAAAACTCAAGCACGTTATCTAATAATACAAAATGTACTTACCCAACATTAGATTTTTAGTAATATCGACACAATTTCCTCCTCTCTTCGTGGTTGTTCAAAGTTCCAGAATCTATAATGAGAACGCCTTTACATCTCGCGAGATAATCTATCCCATCACATGATTTTGTAATATCGCGAGATGTTTTGTTATTACATCTTAGCAGCACAGTTTATGGTTTGGGCCAACTCAGACATAAATGGTGACCGGGTATATTTCTGTTTTACATGATGTATATGCATACATTCCATAAAAAATAACAACGAATACATCAGGTACAACAGGTTGAATAATGACTAAAATGCAGTGGCTTTGCAATCACTTAACCACACTGGGCACTTTGTGATTATAATTTATTTAAAAAAGATAAAGTAAATATATTTACTTTGTATACAAATCGTGTATTTCATAAAGATAATTCCTGATAATTGTTTCTGTCTTGCTAGACTAGACGTGCAAAAGACGTCAGTGGACGTCTATTCACACAGCCTGACTAGACGTGTACGCAGGACGTCAGTGGACGTCTTCACAACCTCTTAAAAACTACTCGGGCAATTAAATTAATTATTGCAGTATTAACCATGCAAGGATTAAGCACAACTTTTGCATATTTCACAAGGATTTCATAGAGGGTCATGATGGACTATAAATGCACGTGGAAAAGACGTCGCCAGGTGACGTCCTCTCACCCGATACACTATATATTTAACTACGTAGCTAAACGTTAAAATAACAATTATACATGCAACTGTATGTACAAATGTATCTGAATGCATTTTTAGGAAATGTTCTGTGTTACATATTTTTACCGATTTATGCCGTCATACCGCGACTGTTTTTGGCCAGGGACACGACGTTGCCGTCGGACCAATGTTTGCTGGGATATAGGCTAGCTAAAATTTTATTGATCAGGGAAGGGAAAACACACAGAAGCTCAACCGAACGTGCTTGAGGTGCGATACGAACTATACATCTGGATTGGGTTCATACTACACAAATTCATACTTTATTGTAATTATACTGCAACAAGCGAACATGCTTGAGCTTCCGTTTATCATGATGTCTATGTTGATGAGTAAAAGCCTAAATTCAATCTGTTCATCATACAAAGTAATGTCATTTAATATTGTAATATCAATCCATTTAAAATGTGAAAATAGCTCATCTAATGAAACAAAACTACGTGTGTAAGTAGCGCTACTCTATTAAGACAGTATAAGCCTCGAAACTCACTTCCGGCCTGTGGCTGCTGGCCTAAAACTGCTATTCTGAAACTGGATACTTCTGGGCTTATTCGAAACACCCAGTTCTAGTCATGGAGAATTTTACTAAGCAGCTGATGCATTAATTAAGAATGAAGATGTGCTGTTTTGTGAGGCTCCAGGAATAACCCTGTATAGTTTGAATACCCCTGCATTTAGTTTTATTTCATGTTTTGCAGCTCCAGTACCCATTCCTGTCATTACCAGTGTCATTTCACAGTGTTCATCATCAGAAAGTTCATCAAGCCCAACATGTGTGCTGCTGTGTTCAGTGATGGATGTGTTCAGGGTTAATCTCACCTGGTACAAAGGAATCAGTGTATTGTCCAGCATCAGTGTGTCTGATCTCAGCATCAGTCTCTCTCTTCCTCTGGAGGGGAATATCAGGACAACAACACTTACAGTTGTGTGATCAACAATCCCATCAGCAACCAGACCAAACTCGTCTGCATTACCGATCTCTGTAGGTTGTGTTCAGGTACGTATAGCTGTGATGTTATCATTTATTTACTGAACCAGTCTGTGTCAGGTACATTAGTCTACAGTATATTTACTGAGTAAAAAAAAGTTTTCTGTGCTTAATTTCTTTCTTCAGATGACGTCAGTTGTTGTGAAAGTACTGAAGCTGTGATCCGATTGGTCGTCACTGCTCTGATGGGTCTGGCTGCTGCGGCTGCGTTTATTGTGCTGGTTTATGACATCAGATCCAGAAGAGCTGAACAAGAGAGACATCAGACCCTCAATGATGGATCTGATACTCTAAAACAAGAATAAGCAGTCTTTTTTTACTTTTATTTTTTTGCAAATGTTTGTGTGTGAAATTTGTTCATATTGCATGATGACAAAAATATAAAAGAATGGATGCAATGTTTTTTTGCAAATGCTATGTTCAATATACCAAAATTGGAATAGAAGTTGCTGTGCTTAAAATAAAATACTGACTTCAGATTTTTGTGTATGATTTTTTATTTTGTTTTTATTTTAAAAATGCACAAAGTAATTTTGTGTTTTCTTTGGTCAAATTAGAAATTATGTTCACCTGCAGCTCTATAGCTCTACTGAAACTGTACAGAGAAGTAAAACTTGATTTTAAAACAGACATTGATGAGCACCTGTCCCAACTTGGTGATGGGCAAGTTTGTTCCCATATTTCCCATTAAAAAAAAAAAAAAGAAATCTCACTCCCTAGGTGTCTGATATCTGATACTGACTGGTCTCCATCAACTATCAGTTAATAGTTTATACTAGGTACACACAAACTATGCTAAATATACTATGTTACTATATGATGCAAGGAGGAGATCCAGTCACATGATTAAGTCAAATTTTATTTCTTAACAGCAGACAATCAAATAATAAATTAAGAGTAAAATAAATTTATTCATAATCAGGATTAAAAGTTTAATAAAGAAACATAAAATAAACAGTTAAAATTACTTCTAATATTTCTAAGTAAAATATGATTAACACACTCGGAGTATAATACTCTTAGCCTAAAGATAATTAAAGTTGGTCTCTTTGAAAAGACAGGTTGTAGAGGAGCAAGGTCTGAGTCCAAAGGATAGACTGACCTGTACAGAAATTGATCTCCCTATTATACAGTTGCTTATCGGAAGAGAGCTAAGTTCCCTTTTTTCATGCATCGAAGCAGACACACAAGACACAAACATATCTAGTTTTCACACTTTGAGGTGTTAGCCCATACACTGTAAGATATTTAACTAAGATAGCATTCTTTTACCACTTTATTCTGAGACATTTTCATGCATTTGTGGTCTTTCTTTCGGAAACTTATATACTTTTGCCCTCATCTAAACAGCAAGTACAAAAGTTCACCCAGTCAATCAGCTACATTTGAGACATAAAGATTAATAAAAGAAAAGTATTAAACATACATTTCAAATAATATGGTAAACACACCAAAATGATAGTAATGAGAAACACATCAACATGATAATAATGATTTCTTAAAATATGATGATGACATTTGATTAAATGATAACACATATTTTTCTGATTCATCCATATATAATGCATAAAAACAATTCATGTAATATCTTTCACCTGATAAACTGTTAAAAATAACAATAAATGAACAATTGAACATCATTACATTGTTCGAATAACTTAAATATTTGGACGTTTAATTAATTATATTAAAGATGGTTGTGAATACATACAAAGACACTCTCTGTCAGATCAAATCTAGACTAAAAACACATCTCTTTGGCTTAGCATACACATAACACATTATAGACTTCTATAATTCAATGTTAGGCTGCATAGATTACGTCAGCCAGAACCGGGAACACTTCCCATAAATCCTGATGTACTTGTTACATCATAAGAAGAATGGGGTTTACGCTAATATTAGTCTCTCTGTTTATCCTGAGGTTTACCGCAGTCCGCTGGATCCAGGCCGTATCCAGATCTGATGAAGGACCTGCGCCTGGACGCGACGACAGTCCTGAAGTACCAACTAGTCTCTCCCTGTGAAGGCCTCCTTCCCTTTCCTTTACCTCTGTACAGAAAAAAACGTTGTCAGGATAATTCCGGTTCACGTGGCTACGCGAAAGCGATAAATAATTATTTATTATAATTTTTTACCCATTTCCGCGGGTTTGCGTTTTTGTGGTTTACGCAGAGATAACCTTTTTTTTTTTCAAAAAATGTCAAGGCTTGCAGCCTTGCACCCTATTTAAAACCATGGAATCTATTTAAGGGTTTGCGTTCTCGAGCACTGTTTTGTGCGGATGAGCAGACCGAAGCGCGCTGAGTGTTTTCTGTTAGAACGGTGTTGTGTTAGCGGCCCCTAAGTTAATAACTAATGATCTTTGCAACAGAAGTGAATCAATAAATCAAAAATAACTTTAGCTGGACAATAGCTTTATTCTAGAGCTGCTGTAAAGACAAAACAGTACGAAAGCCCAACAATGCCCCCTGGAGGTATTTTTATGTATGTGACTTTGTTGGGGCTTGTATGGGCATGGACAAGTCAGGGAATGTCTGAACAAGGATAAGAGGGCAGTCCATATACATAGGTTGAGAAACGTCTCAGGTTACTATTGTAACCATAGTTCCCTGAGAAACAGGGAATGAGACGATGCGTCCAATGACGCCATGGGAACGCCTCCAGCGTGATTGCGTCTGAAGCATCTATGTCAACTTAGTCAAATGGAAAGAGAGAATGAGCGTCACGGGCGGGTGACGTCATGACCAGGAAATGATAAAAGCACTTCCGCTGCAAACGGCAGTAGCTTCATACTTTGCCGAAGCAAGCCGATCGCAGGGACGCAGGAAGTATGGCAGAGGGACGCATCGTCTCGTTCCCTGTTTCTCAGGGAACTATGGTTACAATAGTAACCTGAGACGTTCCCTTTATCGAAAAAGGGAACTTCGAGATGCGTCCAATGACGCCATGGGAACGAGAATACCCAAAGCGCCAGAATTACAAGTACCTGAGTGTCAGTCTGTTGTACTAAGCACTAAGCACCTGAGAACCTGGGGCCTTAGCATCCAGATCTAAACTGTAAAATCTGACGAATGTGAGCGGAAAGAAAGCCCGCCGCATCACAGACATCTTGAGGAGAAACTCCATACAGTAAGGCTTAGAAGCCGCCATGCTCCTAGTCGAGTGAGCTCGGACCACCAAAGGACAAGGCTGGTCCGAGTACTCGCATGCAAGTGAAATAGCCTCAACTATCCACTTACTGACCGTCTGTTTAGAAGCAGGAAGACCTTTCTTAGGTGATCCAAAGTAAATCAGTAATATGTCGGACTTCCTCGTTGAGGATGTCCGAACACATAAGTGTCCAGTGGTACACTGGGCACAAGAGGTCAGCTTTTTCCTGGTCCGAAAAATAGGGAGAGGACAGAAACCTGCAGCACAATAAGCCTCGGAATAATGGTAGGCAACTTTATGCCTTGGCCATCCCCGGTGCACTCAGGCAGTTGGGGACTGAAAGGGCCTGAAGGTCTGACTCATAGGGACGAATAGTTAGCAGAAATAATCTTAAAAGAAAGGAATTCTCTGAGACCAAATCTAAGGGCTCAAAGAGAGCCCCAGATAGGCCTAAACTATTGTAAGGTCCCAAGCCGGAACCCTAGTGCAAGTTGCAGGCCTCAGCTTTTTTTTTTTTTTTTACAAAGGCCGCCACGTATACCTTAAGTGTGGAAGGAATAGACCTGACACAAAGCGTTCTTGCAGAAACTCAAGTACTGTGTTTACTGAACAGTTAACCGGATTCCACTAACGCTGGTAACACCAAGACATGAAAAAACTCTCGAAATAGTGAATATAGTTTCCTCGTAGCGGGAGCTCTGGAGCTAGAACGGTCTCAACAACCTCAGTTGAGAGACCACTCTAAATGAGTTGGGCCCCCTCAGAGGCCAACCCGCATCTCTCCTGATCGGGATCTCCAACGGAGGACTGTCTAGAGATGGATCAGGTCCGAAAACCAGATCCGACTTGGCCAGCGTGGTGCTACTAGCAGTAGGCTTATTCCATACCGACGGACTCGCTCCAGAACTCCTAGGAGCAGAGCAACAGGGGGAAAGGCGTACAGACGTAGCCTCGGCCACGTCTGCACCATAGCAACCAGCCCCAGGGGGCTGGGTGAGTAGATGAAACCCAAAAAGGACAGTGCGTCGTATTCTGAGACGCAAACAGATCCACTTCTGCTGGGCCATAAGCCTCCCAGATTTTCTCCACCGCCTCGGGGTGGAGTGTCTAGTCCCCTGGCCTCAGCTCCTGCCTCGACAGGATGTCTGCTCCTATATTCTGGTCTCCAGGAATATACACTGCCCTCAGAGAGAGTACCTTCCCCAGAGACCACAGGAGGATCTGGTGCCACAGACCCCCCTGACGGTTCAGATAAGAGACCACTGATGTGTTGTCTGTTCGAACAAGCACATGATGGCGTCTTAGGTCCGGAAGGAAATGTCTCAACGCATTGAAGACGGCCATCATCTCCAGGCAAATTATGTGCCACGAAAGATGATGACTTTTCCACAGACCCTGAACCGAGCGGCCTTCCATTACCGCTCCCCAGCCGGTGAGGGAAGCATCTGTCGAGATAGTAGCTCGATGGCAAAGAGCTCCCAACACCGGACCCTGGGTTAAGAACCAGTGTTTACTACATATAACTAAGGCACGAAAGCATCGCCGCGTGACCTTGATATGCAAAGTGGGTTTCCCCTCAGGGAGAACCCTCTGGTCCTGAGCCAGCACTGTAAAGGTCTCATGTACAGCATGCCAAAAGGAATTCCGTTGGACGCTGCTGCCAGTAGACCCAACAGTCTCTTGAACTGTTTTACAATGCGTGACTGATTTTGGGTTAAGAACCAGTGTTTACAACATATAACTAAGGCCCGAAAGCATCGCCGCGTGACCTTGATATGCGAAGTGGGTTTCCCCTCGGGGAGAACCCTTTGGTCCTGAGCCAGCACTGTAAAGGTCTCATGTACAGCATGCCAAGAGGAATTCCGTTGGACGCTGCTGCAACAAGACCCAACAGTCTCTTGAACTGTTTTACAGTGCGTGACAGGCCTAGCCTCAGCTCTTCTGTGGCTGTTAGGATACTAAATCCCGTACCACACCAAGGAAAGTGGTTCTCAATACTGGAGAAAGCACACTCTTCTTGGTATTGAGCCTCAACCCCAACATCTGCATATGAGCGAGAACGACACCTCGGTGCCGAACCGCCAACTGCTCTGATTCCGCTAGAATCAGCCAGTCGTCAATATAATTCAGAATGCGAATGCCCTGAAGCCTGAGTTTTTAGGGCTAAAGCTGCATCCATGCATTTCGTGAACGTGCGGGGTGACAAAGCTAGGCCGAAAGGAAGAACCCGATATTGGTATTCTTTGCCCCTGAAAGAAAACCATAGGAACTTCCTGTGCTGAGGGAGAATGGAGATATGGAAGTATGCATCCTTTAGATCTATCGTGACAAACCAGTCCTCGGATCTGATTTGGGTCACGATCTGTTTGAGGGTCAGCTATCTTGAACTTTAGTTTCTGAACTGACCGAATTAACAGGCGAAGATCTAAAAAGGGACGCAACCCTCCATCCTTTTTTGGAACAATGATTTCTTCCACGCTGCCAGAAAATTTACTAAGGGAACCTAAGGCAGCCTCTCGAGGCTGGTCTCTGGTGTTACTGAGAGAGCCAAATCTGGAGCCTGAAACATAATGGCAGGAACTACCTGACCTGACTGCTCAAAAGCCCCCCTCAGAGGGCGCGAAACCAATGCTGTGCCGCAGCATAGCATCAGCGACTCGCTGGAGACCACTGCGCCCTGAAGCACCGGAGGTGGCAGGGTTGGCAGGAGGGTCTCGTGAGGACCCCGAAATGGAACGGGCACCGTGTAATGAGGTGTACACCACTCCACTTTGGTCGAGGCTGTCCTCACAGGCCTGACGCCTAAACATCAAGACCCATTTTTTAACCGAAGTCTTCTTCACCTGAAGAACGGTCCTCAGATCCGGCTTAGGCTTAGACGACTTCGGTTGAGAGGGTTGCGTCTGTCTCCAGTATCTACGTGGAGGAACACGAGACGCAGCACTCTCTTTCTGTGCACATAATATGATGAACTCGACGGCTGGGGCTGCTCACGCCCAGCAGCCCCAGGGGGGCTGGACACGGCGAGGGAGAAACTTTTATTATATATATATTTTTTATATATCTTTGCATCACCTAACAACGACCGCATGGAATGCCTCGCCGAAGAGACCCGAAGGCTCATTTTTCGCTATATCCAGATCCCCAGCAGATAGCCTGATAAGCCTGGAGAAATATTTTCCATAGTTTTGAATAAACATTCTCCATCTTGACCTGCTGCCGTATAAGCTTTACCAAAAAATCAAAGCAGTTTTGTTTAGTATTAGACTCAGTGGGCAAAGCAGAGGCTTTAAATGACGATGCTGGACCAGGTGAAAAATAGCATTTTTCTGATATTTTCTATTTCTGTTCAGCCTGGGGCATCATATCATAACCGTAATCTTTCAACCCTCTAACTTTGAATAAATATTTAACACGAGGGCTGAAAAGTAGTAATAAATACGGTTTATTCCACAATTTAAATATTCAGTGTGTAAATCAGGGAAAAAAGAGAAGCCTCGTGGTGGAGATAATGTGATAGATGTAAGAAAACGCTCGTCAAGTTTGTTTTAGGACGAGCGTCCCTTTTTCTCAGCTGGCCATTAAATATTTAATTTACTAAAAGCACGGGACAAAACCTCCACCAGTTCATCATATGCTGGAGAAATAGATGGCGAATCTAATTCAACAGTGTGTGTGCTTTCACTTTCTATACTCAAACATTTAACCTCCTCGGAGGAAGAGAATGAAGGAAAAAGGGCTCTCTCTCCCGGGCGGAAGAAACCGCAGAGCGTGCTTCCGACACCGGGGAGATAGAGCTGGATCTTCCGGGTAAGGAAGGAAAAAAGGCCCACGGACCCGTCTCAAACCCCTCCAAAAGATCCTTCTGCGATCCCCAGGAATGCATTCTCCGCGCTGCCTCGGCAAACGCGGGTCCTGAGAATCGCGAGAATCATACAGAGTGACAGGCGAGAGCAGAGCATGCTATTTCACAGAGTTGGCACTCAGCCCCCACCTTTTTTTTTTTTTTTTCAGGCTGACACCGCATGCTCTACTCCCAAACAAATGAAACAAAGCTCGTGTGTGTCCCCACCCGTTTAAATAAACGCGGGCAGGGAGGAACACACTGCTTGTACATTTGTTTCGCCATAACGTTTCCAACAATATTGCAACAGACAACAATAAATAGACAGAGACAGTTTTGACACAGATCGCTTGCTGAGGCAACAGAAGCTACTGCCGTTTGCAGCGGAAGTGCTTTTATCATTTCCTGGTCATGACGTCACCCGCCCGTGACGCTCATTCTCTCTTTCCATTGGATTAAGTTGACATAGATGCTTCAGACGCAATCACGCTGGAGGCGTTCCCATGGCGTCATTGGACGCATCTCGAAGTTCCCTTTTTCGATAAAGGGAACTGACTGCTTCTTACACAAAGCGGACTGATGCATGTTTGTTGTTCCAGTGATTGATTAAGAATTAAGTTATCTGTTTTACATTCTATGCTGTTCGAACTTTAATATTCTGTGTATTCAGTTACTGTCATCTGTGAAATGTACTAGTTCAAATAGTAATTTGAATAATTATATTTCAGTGTGAATTGCATGTTACTCGAATTTGTTTGATACTGTTCAGTTGTTTATGTTCTGCAGTATAATTCAGATATGTAAACTAAATTAATTATTCTATATATTTAGATTCTAGATACTTTTTTGCCAAAGAAATGCTAACTTAAGGTTTACATATATTACTTTATATTTAACATTTAATAACCTGATTTACTATTACTTCTGTTTTGTATAGTGAATATTTTTTATGCTATTTGTAATACTGTTTATACTAGCAAATTGATATTGTATTTTGTTTTCTCTGTTCATTGTAGACAACACATACCTGTAATACTTCATGCAGAAATAATCCGAATAAAACCCTTCTGCTGGGACCCTCTCTCTCCTGCTCCAGTTTCTCTAACCATTTGTACTAGTGCTTAACCGAACCCTTTTTTGTGTCCCATACGCTCGTACAAAAATTGTTAGTGTAATTTCACTTTATCACTGTAAAGCTGCTTTGAAAAAATCTATATCGTTAAAAGTGCTATATAAATGAAGGTGACTTGACTTGCCATGTAGGGTAAATGCTAAACTATCAGGCTAATAGAGAATCCGTAGTGTTAGAAATATATTTTCTCCCTCAGCATAAGTCTATAATACATATGAGATTCTTTTGTCCAGCTCAACAGCCACGCTGGCGGATTCCTTGAAGTATATGTAAGTTAAACATCTGGTATTCATTAATGAAGGAGGGAGTCTTTCCTCCCTCCCCTCTCTATTCTTTCTGTTCGTTCTCTTCTATACATTGTTTATTGAGAAGCCTTTCGGATCCCCAGGATTAAGGAGATTTCATCGGATATTGACCATTTAAAGACTTTTATAACGTATATACACGATATGCCCTGATGTAATGTATGGTTCTATTGGTTAGACTTGTATTACTCCCTTTAAGACTTTCACTATAAAATATGTAACCTATACATTATGAGCTGAGCTTTTTGTCTCCCTCCAGCGCTGGTGTCGTGACTTGTTTATTCATAATAAAGACCAAGATTTAGGCACTTGCGTGGGACCTTTTCATTTCGTTTGCAACAGGGTTGCTGGGCAACAGGGGCAGGTTATAGAGAGACTTTTTTTGTCATGGATAGACTACTGTGAGTTTGTTCGACAACTGCGTATGTTAAATAAAAGAGACTCTGAGTTCATCAATTTGTCAGCTCAATAACATGACATGGTGTCAGAATTGAAAGATCTTCAGCGAAGGAGAAGGCAAGGCAAATGTTGAGGTGTAATGCCCCTGATTCCTTTGATTTCGCACAGCCAGCAAGTTGGCAGGCATGGAGGCAGTGCTTTGCGTGGTTCAGGATTGCAATGAAACTCGACAAGGAAGATAGTGATGTGCAGGTGAATTCATTACTGTGTGCAATGGGCAAACAGGGGGAACCTATAGACCCCTTTTGCACCGACATCACAATTACGTCACGGCGTTAGCTGGAGGCAAAACAAAGTGAAAACTGGAGGCGGCCAATACAAACCAGCACAGATTCGGCTACATAATAAGGATCTTAAATTCTCATTATTAAATGTCATCTTGTTGTGTTTCTGGGTGCAAGAATCACCTACAGGATCCAATTTGAAATTTTATCGCATAATGTTTTCGCATTGTGATTACTTGTGAATCATCTATGATTGTATACATTGTTGTGATTGATTGTGATAGACTTTTTGAAGAACCTGGTAAGAAAGAATAATCAAATGCATAGTTAATTAATATAATTTGAATACATAAAAAATATTATTATTTCTAGAAAATATTCACATCATTAAAATTGCACTGTAATGTCACTCTTTACATTGTTGTCTTCTGGCCTTGGCGCTGGGCAGGACCGCACAATGTAATGTTGCCACAAGTCAAGACCATTCATCACATAGTTATAGGCATCTAAAGATTTATACGCCCTCAGTTTGTCTTTACGCTCAGTTTCTCTATCAGGTAGGTATAGAGGCAGGCCACTCAACCGAGGTAACGTTAATCCTGTCAGATCGAACATCCATTGACTGAGCGTGTCTGGGTCGGCCAATCTGGTTCCGTCCGTTAAAATTAACTTTAGCAAATAACATTCGCAGTCCTGGACAGTGAGTGACCTTGCACATTAAGATAAAATCGGATTTTTTTTTCCCATCATTGTTAAAAAGCAAGCTAACAAAACTTGCAAACTAGCATTAGTGAAGTGGCCAGAAGGATCGTTCTGCCTCCACCTAAGCTCCTCCCATATAAAAACGTCATCATGTTTACCAACTGAAAAGGGGTCTATATACAGAATACTTACATTTTCTGCTGAGGATGAAAATCAGTAAAGTTTGATGATCATTTTGTGCCCAAATGCAATTTGATTCATGACCGCGCTTGTTTTCACAAAAGAAATTAAGTGGTGAAAGTGTGGAAGCATTTGTCAGGAGTATGAGCTGGCAGAGTTTTGTGATTTTAGGGCAACTAAAGATGTACAGATTTGTGATCGTAATTGGAATAGCGGATAGCAACGTGTCTGAGAAGATGCAGCTAAAGCCAGATTTGACCCTTGAGAAGGCCATACAGATCGCTCGCAGGGCAGGGCACATCGGCAGGGCAGACAGGGAGATAACCTGAGCCCTGAACGGTGTGTTGTGGCACTTCTAGATACTTTACGTATACACGTCGCGCTTACTGAGAGCGCTTGTAAATCCCCTACGCGCTTCACTGAAGCGAGAGCCACCAGAAATGCTGTCTTTTACGACAAATGTTTCATGTCTGACAGATGGATTGGCTCGAACGGGGCACCTTTCATGGCTTCCAACACCGTAGAAAGGTCCCACATGGGGACTGAAGGGGGTCTGGGAGGGTTTAGCCTCTTAGCTCCCTTCAGGAAGCGGATGTCCAGATCGTCCTTCCCCAGTGACTGGCCAGTGGCTGGCTTAGTAAACGCTGCTATGGCCGCCACATAAACCTTGAGCGTGGATGGGGTTCTGCCCTTATCCAATAGCTCTTGAAGGAAGGAGAGTACTTCCGTAACTCCACTGTCTGGGGGTGAAAAGCCTTGAGCTTCGCACCAGCCAGAAAACACAGACCATTTTGAGGAGTAGAGTCATCTAGTGGACGGTGCTCTAGCCTGCGTGATCGTGTTTAAAACTCCCTCCGGGAGGTTAACGGGTACCCGTTGATGGCCCATGCATGTAGGGACCACAGCTCCGGACGAGGATGCCAAATCGAGCCCTTGGCCTGGGAGAGGAGGTCTTTCCTCGTCGGTATTTACCATGGGGCAGTGCTGGTCAGCTGCATCAGAACTGGAAACCAGGCCTGGTTTTTCCAGAGCGGAGCCACAAGCAGCACTGAGCATCCGTTGTCCCTGATTCGGTCCAACATCTGAGGCAGGAGTGAGACGGGGGAAAAGCATAGAGCGGGCAGCGAGGCCAGCGCATCTCTGCTCTTGGAGAAAAACTTCGGACAATGAGCGTTTTCTTGGGACGCGAACAGGTCTACCTGCGCTCTGCCGAATGTCTCCCACAGAGGCAGAGACCATTCTCCCGCTGGAATATTGTTTCTGGACAGTCTGTCTGGTCCAAGATTGAGGTGACCAGGCACATGTGCTGCTCTTAGTGAGAGCAGATTGTGCTGAGCCCAGATCAGGAGGCGTTCCGTCAGCCTGCGAAGGTTTCGGGACCTGATGCCACCCTGGCGATTTATGTAGGCCACCACTGACATGTTGTCCAAACGGACCAATACGTGGTAACCCTTTACCTGGGGACAAAAACGCTTCAGCGCGTTGTCCACTGCCATCATTTCCAGACAGATTATGTGTAGGAGCTTCTCTCGTTCTGACCACTGGCCAAAGAACGGTCTGCCCTCGAGCAGTGCTCCCCATCCCAAGGTGGAGGCGTCCGTGGACACCACCTTTACGCTCGAGGGAGTTCCCAGGTTTACACCTGTTGTGGCAAAAATTCTGTTAAACATCATCACTGCGTAAGAGACACTCAGAGTCAAATTAATAAAAAGAGGAGTATTTATTCTTGCAAGAATAGATTCAGTCTAGTACACAGAAGTTACGCTGTGCAAGAGAGTGACACACAACAGGAATATATGAGACAGCCTTTATACTCTTTTCAAGGTTCCTCCTCACCCGCTGTACCTTTCACCCACCCAGATAAGGTCCTTACTGCTGTTCAATTTCTACTTAAAGACACAAATTGGTACTGAAATAAACTGGCCAAACTGACCGTCCTTAAGGTCAGAGGTCCTGTCCCATATGTTCCTGAAACGTCACGCACAAGCACGTACACACATATATTTTTATACATTGAATAGGTTCTCTCTCTTATGATACCTGTTTGGGATCAATGACTATTAAAATTTCTACTACAATTCCCCCCTTTTTATCAATCAGATTACCCAATCATAATAATAAAAATAATAGAACAAATTTTAAGTCGTATCATCACACTACTCTTCATCTCTGGTTTTTGCATAACTGATCACTCTCTTAAACATTTGTGAAATAAGATTTTAAAATAAAAAGCTTAGGCTATTTTTGTGGGGGTAGTCCCTTAATTATTAGCAAGCAAGTAAATATTTTATCTGAAGCCGGGCTGAATGAATAATCGCTGTTATTGCACTCCCGACCTAGGTCGGACCCTCAGTCACCTCAGTATAAACAAGGAATAGTGTATAGTTTAAGTAGGAAACACATCAATTAAACACCCTGGTTATCATCACACATCTTGAAACCCAAATGGCATTTCAACAGGCTAAGAAATACAAAGAAATAAAAGTAGAATAAAATCCCTAATTTCGACCCCTCTCCTTGTACGTCATCACATAGCGGATAACCACAGCTTTTAACCTTCTCTTCATATCAAAAACCTTCATAGAAAGAAAGAAAAAGAAAAGAAAACCATACAATTTAACACGTTACAGTAGCTCCCACTACTTGTATCATCATATTTTGTTCATCCTATTGAACAGACATAACAGCTTTAACCAGTCTCTGTACTGAGCTGGAAAAACACATTATAATACATGGTAAACATAACAATATTGATAATCATATCGCTGAAATTGGTAGTACAGTTCACAATCAGTACCCCCCAAAGATTAACCAATCTTATCCATTTACCATCAATCCACGCCCTTTTCCACATATCACCTCCATTTTCCTAACCATATTTTCTTAACTTTTAACACCGTATTTAATAAAATCTATCCAGAAAAGGTTTTATATTTTTTATCCATTCTTTTAACCAATCAAATCATTGGATCTAAGCCCTATTTTGATTCAATCAAATAAAATCATCAAAATCATCACAAAAACAGATTCTTTTGCTAAACTCAAACCATTAGTTGGTGCATCTTCCTCCAGGTGTGTTGGTCATCTCGTTCGCCCCATGGACATCCCGTCTTCACCAGGGTGACTCTTGTTGGAGAATTTCATATTTCATCTGTCTTATACATGAGTCTGAATGCTGTAATGCCAAGGAGAAAAACTAGGTCACAGGGCATGTAAGGATAGGGCACATAAGGACAAGAGAGTGGAAAATTACCCAAAAACCTTGTAGCACAGATACAGGTGTTGGGAAATACTGGAAGAGAAATATATTGTATACAATGTAACGATGTGCCACCAAGAAAAGATACTAATACAGATGCTCATTGTGTAAAAAGATACTAATACAGATGCCCATTGTGTAAAAAGATACAAATACAAGCTAATTGATAAGAAAAAGGTATAAAACTAGAAGCACTGGCCCATGAAAGATCAGATGAGTGGCCGTCATCTCACTTTGTTGAACTGCTCAATAAAGTCATTCTTCTGAGACCTGAAACTTCGACTCTGAAAGATTTTTCTGAGACCTGATCCAGACTTTGAAGATTTGAACGAGAATTTGCCACGACACTCTTTGCGAGTCGTTGCACTGGTCTTTCCCTAGTAGGTGAGGGAGGCTTGTTACTAGCACGAGCCTTTGATCCCTCACTTTGTGCTCTATATGATGGTTGAGGCCTGTCGATGTAGCCTAAGATGAGAGGCTTGGACCCAGGTGTCCCACTCTCCAACCATTTTCTGATCGTTACCAGATTTTCTCCTTAGATCACGACGCACCCCCACTGGAGTGAACCATTTCCTGCCTGCTTTGACCTGTGAATGGAGACCTTTAGGTTTTGTTAGTGACCGCTTGTCTGGCCGGTTGTCCCTTTTGGTGTGACCTGTGGAATTTTCACCATTTGTTTACCTTGCTGATGATATGCATAAAGAATTTCCAAGTTTATTCTCAACACTTGTCTAATTCAACTCTGTTTCTTCTCATTTTACAAATCATCTTATCACTAAATAATTTCTTGCTCACTTAATAGCACTCAGGGTCCTTTTCCCCTGAAAAACATTCAACCCACTTGACTATGTTAACAAGACAACATTTATACACTTGGAACAGAATCAGTTCTGTCTGCTGCAATCCATCCTGACATCCTGCAAAAGGAAAATTTTAAGTTATGCGTTGTGCAGGTGTGGCCCTGTTTCTTTCTGCCACGATATTAATCCAGGCCAGGATAGTTAGTCAAATTCATCCATAGCCATTATCTTATTGGGCACATTCTGCCCTGTATCAAAAGTCTGCATGCTCTGTAAAGAAAAACAAATGTCGAGGTTATTTTCAGATAGTAAGGTACACATAGTTTCTTTTGTCTGCTGTGCTGCCGCGGCCTTCGCTGTCACATCTGCCCTGGCATTTCCTGTTGAAACAGTCCTGCAAATACACTTACAGACAGCAATTTTGTTAGGGAGAAGAATGGCTTCTTGCCAGGCTTTTACACAGTCAAGCTCAGTGTCTTCCCAACATATATTGTCCCCTAGTAAACCCTATTTTGCCATATTTGGCAATTGTTACTATCCCCCTTTTGATGCAATGATTCAACTCTTGCATCAATCTAACATAATGGTGTTTGGATAAAGTTTTCCATCACCACTAACCCAAACGTTGTCCTGAAGCCAAATTTCCTCCAGACATCTTTCTCTGCCTCTTGAAACAAAAATATTACTTAAAGCCACAAACACATCTTCTTATCAGAGTATTTGAAGGGCAACGGCCCTCAGTCTTACAGTGTATCCTGCTTTTCAGGCCTGTTGTTTGGTCTCTTAAGCCAGTCATCTACAAACATTTTCAAAGTCATCAATTGTTTCTGTCAGGTCAGGTCGTGCTGTACAGACTTGGTCAATGTCAGTCAAACAACATTTTTTCCCCATTTGTTCACAATAATCATAAATTTGAAGGACTCTCTGGATAATTTCATGTTTACTTAGCCAATGTAGAGAATTTACGGATGAACCAAACACAAATTAATCTTTCTAATCTCTCATGGGCTTCATTCAAATGTGATTCAGCATTCCGGATTTTAACACCACATTCCTAAGTCACAACACTGGCTCCAAATTGTCTAAACCCCCTCCAGAGAAGACTTTTATGGCCCTGCAGGGACCAAGGGGCCTGGGGACCTTTGACCTCCCTCTACCAAACAGGACAGAGTTATTTAACAGACCACGCTTTCATTCAGAAACCAGAAAGACTTTTACACTTTACATATCAAACCACATTAATTCTGCACATTCTGCAGAGAACAACTCGCACAGAACAATGCTCAGTGGACTCATAATCAAACATCATAATTCTTGTTTTTCCTACAATTCATGTTTGTATTATGCTTAGATTCCATATAAATCATGTAATGATGATTATAACTGTGTGTATGAATGAACGAGTATCGTGCTTCCAATCAAAATAATCGTATGCCCATAATTCATAAGATGGCTTGAGTGAAATCTGTGTAAAATGCTTTGTATGATTATAATAATCTATAATGTTAAACTGTGGTCTCTTGTTCTCTGCTAGTGTTGGAGAGCAAGCAGATCATAGATAACGCCTGATTTACGATAAGAAGAAACGAGGTCCACCTCCTAAGATGATGCCATTGTCCAATTGGCCAGAATTCTCCAAAAGAGGTTGGACTAACTTTAAGTTAAAGTCAGTTCAGTTCAGTTCAGAGAGCAGTTCAGTTTCGGTTCGGTTCAGTTCGGTTTTGAGTCGGTTCTGTGGTAAATTAAGTTGTGCCTCTCTCTATTGAACAAACAGCCAGAGAGTGTTCATGTTCGTACGCTCCTACATCGACCAGACCAACTTTAGACCAGCAGACAAATAACCCATCAAGATCGGGGTTAAAACAGCTCATTCAAGCCACCTTACTCATCTTACTTTCATTCCTTCCTTTATTTTCTTTTTCGTAAAAGTCTCGTTCTAAGTTAAGTTTTGCTGTAAAGTTCGTTTACACGTCTCTCCTGCAACGCACTTCGAACTGTAAAGACTCTTGTTCATCCATCCGCCAACACATCACGTGACCGGCGGTTCAGAAACTCCAGCCAGGCACTCCAAAGACAACCAGCCACGCGGACCCAGCCGGGAAACCCCTTTGACGAAGCACCTCAAACAGGGAATTCCCTGGCCTAAGCAACGCAAAGACAAGCAAGTACTCCAGACTGTAACTGACCTGGTGCTTTTTAATGTACATGTAATAACCTGTCTAAGAAACGAAGGTTTAAATTAATGCTTGGTGGTTCGTTCAGGTTTATGTCTTACAAAGTGCATCTCACTCTGAAAACTCACTCTTTCTCTCTCTTCCTTTGCGCCTTGTATGAATGTGTGTGTGATTGTTTAGACCTTAGTTTTATGTGTTTAGAATAGTTAATAAAGTCGTCCATATATTTGAAAAGATATCTGCCTTGTGTCGTGCTTACATATTTAATGTCTTGTACTGTCGATCTAAAGTTACCTTGCTAATACATAGTGTTTCACTATAGATTGGATATTTATATCTGTTGCCAAGGTTAAAATTACGGCCCGTTCAAATGAACTCTAAACGAGTCATTTGCTCGGTTCCATAGTGATTCGGTCAATGATTCATTGCAAATCGATGAATCATTCCCTTTGAGCTAAATTGGCCTTCCGGCCCCCTTTAATACATTTTATGTATTATTATTATTATTATGTAGCTTCATTACACCAATATGTCACTTTTTTGTTGCCATTAAATCTATAACATTTTAGTTTATCTCAACCCATGATGGACGGTGATCTACAACTTCACAAATCCAATTTACATAAATGCTTTTAATCCATAGATTGATTCATAATTACCAGTAGCAGACAGAGCTGGATAACTAATCCATTTAAAGCTCGTCCCATGTTCTACATCATCTTTTCATCAGATTGACTCAACAGAATTAACAGCTTCTTTAAAATTTGTCATTTGCCTTACCACATTTTAGTGGCTATTGACACAATTTTACATACTATTCAGACGGAGTATTAGTACCCCAAACTAACACATACAAGACATAGAGTGCAGTCACCATTACACACACTCATATTAGACACGTATTTTCATTATATCATCTCTAAAAAGATTTAAATTTTAAGTAAGATTTTAAACTTCAAATTTTCCTGTAGCTTTTACCTAATTTCACATGGTCTCTTAACCAGTTTCAAATCATGTCTGTTTATTATTTATGGTCTCAGCTGGCTCTTGAAAGCCCATTCCCATTAGCTCTTTATCTCTAATCTCCTGCTCTTCAGGGTGTTGTCCCCTGGCATAGTTGCAGACACTTGTCACAATGAAGAACAAGCCATACAATGAATGCGGTTTCTGGTGAGTGGTATAGAGGAACTCACATTTCTGGGTCAGACTGCCGTAACTTCTCACAGTGCATCTCCCCTTCATGGTGTAATGAATCTGCTGGCTTCACAGAATCTGCTCGACTCTCATACCCATCTCACATAAACACCCCCCATCAGGAGCACCCAGTGTCTGCGGTGACCCCCAGCCTAAGGTTGCCCTCTGTCTGGCCAAAAAAGATCTTACCCGTCATTGAGAAATCACCTTCGTGCACACTAGTAACCGCTCTTCCCATTACCAAATCAGTTTTCTCCAACATATCAGTTGTTTTCTGGAGCTTAGGAAAGGCACATTCAAGAGTCACCAGAGCCATTTGGACTGCCTAATAGTGTTAACACAGGGAGACAGGTTAATAACAGCAGCATTTCATCATTAAAATCCTTTAAACATCTTAAAAGCAGCAACATAGCACTGCTGAGGTTATACTCAGTGAATTAAGTTTTCACAACTGTCTACTCAGTGTACTGTTACATCTGTAGCCGGAGCCATCGGCCCTGAATGGTGGAGACTAAAATGAGACAAAGAAGTTACTGGTCCTAAAATAAACTTAATAAAAAACATCACTTCTATCGTTTAAGGTCTCCATTATTATTTAAAAGACTTCTTTAAAGTCATTCAGTTTTACTTTTAAAACATTTACAAATACAAATTGCCCTCTGAATGGCAATGATTTCTCCGTGTCTATGATTTTCAACTGAAACACTGTGCTTTACTATCAATAGCTTATTATCACTTATGACACAGGCTCAGATAACAGCCTTTAGCTGACATTAAATGAGAGAGAGACTCTGAGGCATTCAGGACTGGTACACTGCATTTTCATAAAACTTTTAACATCAGACTTTATCTACCATCTTTTAACTCTAGCCCAGCTTAAGGCATCTTTGTCAGAAATTACATACGTTTTCAAATAAACATAATTTTATAATTGTCTTTTGCCCATACATCAGGGAATTTAGACATTACAAATTTCCACTCAGATTGAGTCTCTGTCGCCACAGCACACACCAGATTCAGATAATCGAACCGTTTCAGCCAAATCACAAGCTTATCTTTTAAAAGCAAAACATCAGCTTTAGTTCTTTCATGGTCAAAACTTTTCAAGCTGTTTGTTTAATCAAATGTCTTTCTACACATTTTACATTTAGCAACTGTTAACCCAGTACTACTGCTTCTGCTTATTTGATCTTAAATAAAAATAATTATTCTAGTTCTCAATAACATTTCCCATTTCATCTAAATTTTAGTTGTCAAGTTCTCAATTACCATAGCTTAATATCTGACTTCAAAGTTTTTTCCTAGGCGTTTATCAATCTCCAATTAAGATTCACACTAACTTTGACGAGGCTATCACACTCTGCTTATGATACATTTTGATACACATACATCTTTTGCAGTTATCATTTTAAATCATCATTTTAGTACTTTTACAATTTTACAACTCACATTTGTTGGAGTCATTAAATTTACATCAAACTGTATTCATCAGTTCACTTATAAAAATTACTATTATTGATCCTTTCTTCAAAAGGATTCACTTTGAGACTTCAATCTTTTGACCTTGTTTTGATCTCTTATTCTTGCTCAGACGAAAGTCATTTAAACACTGATCTACTTTCAAGCCCACATTAACACCAGAAATGTATATCACTTTATTAAACACCTTCTCGGTGGGCATTTACAGTTACGTGTTAAATGGTCCTGCTGACCACAATTAAACCACTCTCTGTCGGCTCCAACTTACTGCACACCCTTGAAGCAGTGTGTCCGATTCAGGAATGCAAACAGAGCCACTGATAAGCAGTTCTCTGTATTCTTTTACAGTCCACCAGTGGTGGATTCAATCACATTAGCCAAATCATAATCTTTATCATTATTCTTGGCAGAACATTCATTTTCATAAGCAGCATCAAAATGCTCAAAATATTCTAAGTTGTTTTCACAAAGTTTCTGTTTAACTTTAGTCCCTTGTCCAGGGAAATTATCCCCGACCCAGAATTTATTTTATAAAACAGACAATATCTTTTTCCCTTCAATGACTTAATATCAACAAAATATCCAATATTGTACATTGTTGATTTCTAGAATCTTTGGTCAAAGTTGTCTTTACATTTTACTAATTTGGTATTATCAGCAACAACACTGATTACAGAACAAGTACATATTTAACATCTGGAAGCCGGGCTGAATAAGCAAATCCTGTTGCTGTACCCCCAGCATAGCTGGACCCTTTAGGTTCAAAACACAATGGTTGTCAAACTAAAACTAAACATAATTTCAATCATTATTTAACCATTAAAATATAGAATTGTTCCCCATTTTGCTTAATGAAACATTCCTTATCTTCATATCCCTGTTAATCATACAATGCCTTATTTTTATTCTGAAACTCACTTTTCATACCATTTCAACTTAATTTGACTTAACAGGCGCTCATAAATAGTTCCATAAATTCTATCAGATATTTTATTTTCCTTACATATAGTTTTCTACTATATTTCTTCCATATTTCCCTATTTCCCTACATGCCAGTTCCTTCTGCATCCTCTCCTTTCTTTGCTCTACATGCCAGTTCCTTCATTATCTAACCAGTACATGATTGTTTGCTTACAATCCCCACACATATATCTCACACACCAACCTTTTTGTTCTCTTACGAGAGTATCTCTCGTACTGCGTAATATCTTACGCTATGGGGAAAACTCTTTTCCACGAGATATTGAAGCCAAAAATTATCCTTAATTTTTTACTAATGTAAAACGCTTTGCAGCAGCAAGCAGACCTAGGCGAGACAGCTCGCGCGCCTATTGGCTGCTCTGCGGCAATAGCAGCAGCCTATCGAGAGAGGCTCTGCGTGACGTCACGACGAATGGGGGCCCTTCGCGCCCATATCGTCACGTCCCGCCAGAAAGGGCGTGGTCTCGCCCTATATCTAGGCTCGATAGCTGCTCTTACGTCGATTTTCATCTCTTCAGCGAAGCCTCACGCATCGCTGGATCCAGAGTGAGAAGCCGCGCCGTCGACCTGTAGCCTTCAGCGGGACGTGCCATTGAGTCTGGAGTCGCTGGCCTCGCCGCCTTCAGCCGCCGTACCTGCTGTGCTTTCCGGCGTTATATCCTTTCCTCTGCATAGAGTGTGTGTGTGTGCTTGCATATCTGCTTTTTTCCCACCCCCTCTAAAAGAGCGGCGTCTTTTTAAAGATGCCTTCCTGCGGTTCTTGCCGAGCCCCACTCAGCGACGAGGACCGACATGTCATCTGCGTGTCCTGCCTGGGTGAGGATCACGCGGCCATCGCGCTCGCTGACGGCGGATGCCATCACTGCGAACGTTTGCCTATTGTGACTCTGCGGACTCGCCTGGCTTCGTTCTCCGAGCCCGTATCCCAGCCTGCCGTGACGCCGCGTCGCAAGAAGCGCCGCGCCCAGCGCGCTCCCGAGCTATCTCCAGCCCGCCAAAGCTCGCCGGTTCGCCCGCCAGCTTCGCCGGCTTCGCTCGAGTCGCTCACCGACGGACAGCGGCCGCCGTCCGCCGCCGCGTCCGCCATCGAGTTGGACGACAACACCGAGGCGTGTTCTCTCTTGGCTTCGGATAGCGAGGATTGGGCGAGCTCTGTGGACCTCCCCTCCGCTAACGCTCCCCGCCAACCCTCTGGGAAGAGAGCCGGCATTGAGTCTGAGCTGATGCGTCTGCTCACCAAGGCCGTAGAAAGCATCGGCCTCGATTGGGAGGCACCCACGCTGCCGCCGCGCAACAGATTAGACGGGCGCTTTCTCGGCAAAGACGAGGCTCCGTCAAAATCTAGGCCCGCGCCCTTCCTCCCGGAACTTCACGAGGAGGTTGCAAAGTCGTGGAAGGCCCCCTTTTCCGCCAGGATGCGTACCTCTACCTCCGCGGCATTCTCCGCTGTCGACGGTGCGGGAAGTAGAGGCTACCTCGCCATTCCTCCGGTGGAGACGGCTGTCGCGTCGCATCTCTGCCCGCCCTCTGCGGGACGGCGGGTTCAGACGACGCTCCCGTCCAAAGCCTGCCGAGTGACATCATCGCTGCACGGACGCGCTTACACCGCCGCCGGGCAAGCAGTCTCAGCGCTGCACACGATGTCTATTCTGCAGATCTACCAGGCAGACCTCCTTCTCAAGCTGGACGAGGAGGGACCCGGTGCTATCTGTGTGGCGGACCTAAGGAGCGCTACGGACCTCGCTCTACGCGCTTCTAAAGCCGCTGCGCAAGCCATGGGGCGGAACATGGCCTCTCTCGCCGTCGCCGAGAGACACTTATGGTTGACGCTGTCCGAGATGACGGAAGCCGAGCGCTCTGTGTTCCTCGACGCGCCCATTTCCCCGGAGGGCCTGTTCGGAACGGCCGTCAAGGACTTCGCGGACAGGTTTGTTGAGGTGCAGAAGACTTCTCAGGCTATGAAGCACTTCCTGCCGAAGCGCTCGAGCTCCGCTACAGGCCGCACCAAGCCGCCTGCTCGCAGCTCTCAGCCCCAGCCTGCACCGCCCTCCGCCGCCGCCGCCTCACAGCGCCGCCAGGCCCGGGATCAGAGACCGCGGTCTCGCTCCGCCGGACGCCGCCCCCCTCACCGCGGGCCCCGGCCGAGGATCGAGATCAAGCCCGAGGCCCCAAAGTCTTCCTAGCCGCTCTAGGAAAACGACGGTGTTCAGATCCCGCTGCGGCCGGATTTCCACCAAAACTTCTCGCTCGTTCAGCCCCATGCGTTGTGACTGTACCAGTGTATTTTGCAGTGAAGCAGCCGGTGTCTCAGCCCGCTTGCCTGCACACAAAAGCTGTTTTTACGGCTACCCAGATAAATCCAATAAAGAGTGTATTTTCTGGTGTTCCGGCCTCGGCCGATGGTGTTATGAGTGTTGTAAGAATGCCCACGCCCCAGTGCCCATTCCCACACCCAGACACAGCCCGCCACGGTGCAGGGCTCGCACAAATAAAATCGACTCCGGTCGATTGTGCAAACACTGTAGTGAACGCGCCCATATCCCCATGCCCGCTTACACTACACGCTGCGTGTCCCTCGGTTTCTGTAAAAACGAAACCAACACACATTCAGTCGGCCCTAAACGACAGTGTTTTCAGTGTAGCAAATGTGCCCGTGGTCCCGCCCCACATTTCCTCACAGACACGCCGAATCCCACGGGATTCGCCCCGCTCTCTCTCTCGGCGCTACCCGCCTCAGAGGAGATGAGCGCGGCCAGGCTGCCCGCTGTGATCAGCGCGCCCCCCGCCTCGAACGCCGTAAACACGGCGCTGTGTTCCCAGCACACGCGGGCTCCTGTGCCGCCGCTTTCCCGCGGCCAGAGCCCAGATTTCATTCTGCCCCTAGCTATTCACGCGGATGCGTGGTCAAGGCTTCCCGGGGTATCAGAGTGGGTGATGAACACTATAAAGAGAGGCTATTCGCTACAATTCGCTCGACGCCCTCGCCGCTACGCGGCGCGCGTCGAAACTACGGTGAAAAGCGAAGTATCTCATCTACTTCGAGCCGAGATAGCGAAACTACTGAGAAAGGGGGCTATAGAACCTTTATCTCAGGCTCAGAGCGAAGGGGGCTTATACAGCAGATATTTTCTGGTACCGAAGAAAGATGGTGGGCTCAGACCCATTCTAGATCTGAGGCTGCTGAACAGAGCGCTCGTGAAACGCCAGTTCAGGATGCTTACGACCAGGAAAATCCTCGCGCAAGTGCGCCAAGGAGACTGGTTCATGTCAATAGATCTGAAAGACGCGTATTTCCAAATACAAATAGCGTCCCATCACAGGCGATTCTTGAGATTCGCCTTCGAGGGCCAGGCATATCAATACACAGTCCTGCCATTCGGCCTGTCCCTAGCACCCCGTACGTTCACGAAGTGCATGGACGCGGCCCTCGCTCCCCTGAGACTTCGGGGCATGCGAGTTTTGAACTACTTGGACGATTGGCTGATTCTAGCTCGTTCACGAACGGAGCTCTTAGAACACAGGGCCGCATTACTCGAGCACCTCGAGGGGCTGGGCCTTACAGTCAATTGGGCGAAAAGCTCACTGCTCCCCAGTCGGAGGATTTCCTTTCTGGGAACAGTGTTAGACTCGCTATCCATGACGGCACGCCTGTCACCAGAGCGCGGATTGAATATCCAGCACGTCGCGAAATCCTTCCGCCACGGCTCTATAGTCCCGCTCAGAAGGTTTCAGAAAATGCTGGGTCTCATGGCCTCAGCAGCCTCTGTACTCCAGTTGGGCCTGCTCCGCATGCGCCCACTGCAGCTATGGCTAAAAGCACGAGTTCCCCCCAGGGCATGGACCGCAGGTCTGTTTCGCCTCAGGGTCGACCATCAGTGTATTTCGGCTCTGAAACCATGGAAAGCGACCGACTGGTATCAGTCGGGCGTGAGTCTGGGGATCCCCTCAAGTGTGAAGGTGGTGTCTACGGACGCCTCCACTTCGGGGTGGGGAGCGCTGCTCGAGGGCAGACCGCTGGCTGGCCTGTGGTCAGTGCGGGAGAAGCTCCTACACATAAACTGCTTGGAATTGATAGCAGTCGACAAAGCGCTGAGGCGCTTCTGTCCCCAGATAACAGGCCACCACGTATTGGTCCGGTCGGACAACATGTCAGTGGTGGCATACATAAATCGCCAGGGCGGCGTCAGGTCCCGAAACCTTTACAGGCTGACGGAACGCCTCCTGGTCTGGGCTCAGCACAACCTGCTCTCGCTGAGAGCGGCGCATGTGCCTGGTCACCTAAATGTGGGACCAGACAGGCTGTCCAGAAACAACGTTCCAGCAGGAGAATGGTCTCTGCACCCGCAGACGATCCAGCTGCTGTGGGAAACGTTTGGCAGAGCGCAGGTGGACCTGTTCGCGTCCCAAGAAAACGCTCACTGCCCGAGATTCTTCTCGAAAAGCCGGGACGCGCTGGCCCATGTCTGGCCCCGCCGCCCCCTTTATGCTTTTCCCCCTGTCTCACTCCTGCCTCAGGTGTTGGAGCGAATCAGGAGGGAGGGATGCCCAGTGCTACTCATAGCTCCGCTCTGGACAAACCAGTCGTGGTTCCCTGTCCTGATGCAGCTGACCACCGCTGCTCCATGGCCGTTACCGCTGAGGAGAGACCTCCTCTCTCAGGCGGAAGGCTCGGTTTGGCATCCTCGCCCGGATCTGTGGTCCCTGCACGCATGGGCCATCAACGGGTACCCGCTGACCTCCCAGAGGGAGTGCTAAACACGATCGCGCAGGTTAGAGCCCCGTCTACCAGACGGCTCTACTCCTCGAAGTGGTCTGTGTTCTCTGCTTGGTGTCAAGCGCAGGGCTTTTCACCTGTAGACTGCGGGGTTACGGAAGTGCTTTCCTTCCTTCAGGAGCTACTGGATAAGGGCAGGTCCCCTTCCACGCTCAAAGTATACGTGGCGGCCATAGCAACGTTTGCAAAACCGGTGTCTGGCCAGTCACTAGGAAAGAGCGACTTAGTCGTGCGTTTCCTTAGAGGAGCTCGGAGGCTAAACCCTCCCAGGCCCCCTTCAGTCCCGACATGGGACCTTTCCACGGTCTTGGAGGCCATGAAAGGCGCCCCATTCGAGCCAATCCAGTCGTCAGACATGAAACACTTGTCTTTCAAGACAGCGTTTCTTATGGCTCTCGCTTCAGTGAAGCGCGTAGGGGACTTGCAAGCGCTCTCAGTAAGCGCGTCATGCATGGAGTTTGGACCTAACGACTCTAAGGTCATACTCAAACCAAAGCACGGTTACGTGCCGAAATCCCTCAACACACCGTTCAGGGCCCAGGTGATTTCCCTGTCTGCCCTTCCGGTTCTCAACGAGGAGAAGGACGCGAGTCTCCTTTGCCCTGTCAGGGCACTAAGGGCTTATGTGTCCCGCTCGTCTGGTTTCAGACAGACTGAGCAGCTTTTTGTTTCGTTTGGCGGCCGTACTAAGGGACTTGCTGCGTCGAAACAGAGCTTATCCAGATGGATAGTTGGTGCCATAGCGCTGGCTTACACTTCTAAGGGCCTTCAGTGCCCTTTGGGTGTTAGAGCGCACTCCACGAGAGGCATGGCCTCCTCGTGGGCATGGTCTAGCGGGGTTACCCTGCAAGATATTTGTATGGCCGCGGGCTGGGCCTCGCCGTCTACATTTATAAAATACTATAATCTGGAGGTCCCCGCCTTACAAGCTAAGCTTTTGGCGGTATAGAATTCAGTGCTATCTGCCCGCTGTGCGGCTCGGATACTGAGTTTGGCCTGTGTATCGCTCACTGACCGGTACAGCAGCTCATTTAAAAATTGACACACTTGTGGCCACCCAGTTCAGGCTGAATGTTCACCCTAACGGTTTGGTTATTGTCATATGATTGGCCCCTTTCGGAGGCTATTTACAGGGAATGATGCTTCTAGCCTCTCTTCCCTCACTCTCTGTGAGTTTATGGTGATTATGCACTATATGCGCCCCGGGCTTCGGCCCCTGGGTCTTTGGTGTTGGATCCCTACCAGCACGGCGTGTTGCATTGTGTTCCCCATAGCGTAAGATATTACGCAGTACGAGAGATACTCTCGTAAGAGAACGTACTCGGTTACTAACGTAACCTCGGTTCTCTCTAGAGAGGGAACGAGTACTGCGTATCTTGCCGTGCTTGGAATACGCTCTGGTTCGCTTCGGCGATGAAAACCGACGTAAGAGCAGCTATCGAGCCTAGATATAGGGCGAGACCACGCCCTTTCTGGCGGGACGTGACGATATGGGCGCGAAGGGCCCCCATTCGTCGTGACGTCACGCAGAGCCTCTCTCGATAGGCTGCTGCTATTGCCGCAGAGCAGCCAATAGGCGCGCGAGCTGTCTCGCCTAGGTCTGCTTGCTGCTGCAAAGCGTTTTACATTAGTAAAAAATTAAGGATAATTTTTGGCTTCAATATCTCGTGGAAAAGAGTTTTCCCCATAGCGTAAGATATTACGCAGTACTCGTTCCCTCTCTAGAGAGAACCGAGGTTACGTTAGTAACCGAGTACGTTTTTCACTTCCCTCTTCCATCAAGTCTCTCACTTACAGTTACCTCTATTTCACACAGACAGCCTTATTGCTGCTTGCTACTTGCTACTTCAATCCTTATCATATAAATTTAAGTTCTTAGACATCTAATGTCATGCATCCATTTACAGTATGTAGAAGTAAAAACTTTATTTCTCCTGGCAGTTCAACTTTTATCCTCATCCCCAAGCCACTGTCTGTTCACATTTTTTTTTCTTTTTTTTCCCCACACATGTTGAATGCAGCCCCAACAACCTCTGTATGCCTCGCTGTCCTGTTCCACTGATTCTCGCACAACTCTCAGTCTAGTTGTGCTCAGTGTTCCCTCACCTTGGAAAATCATGATATTTGATTAAACTTTTTAATACCCTGCATGCATTTTCTCCCCGTAATTCTTTCAGCATTTGACAGAAAACTGGTGTATCAAATTTGCCAAGCTTGTTTTGAGATTTCCCCATACTGTCTGTTTCTGTTTCTCCGTGGATTTTGTTCGACGCTCGTCAAATAATCAGTCAGACGTCTCCAACAGATCCGATTTTTAACCTAAAATCGGCCAGGAATCGTTAATTGTGGTTCACCCAAAATCAGTATTTCAGTTAGCCCTAATTAACTTTTGGTGTGGAAAAATCTCTTGACCTGTTTGTAGGTCTCAGTTTCCCACTTTTGCGAGAGCTCAACCCTCAGTCATTAACTTTTTGACTCAGCCTCAGTTTAGAAAATCTCTTGACCTGTTTAAGGGTCTCAATTTCTTGGTCGAGGACCTCTTGCCTCAGGTTATGCCTTAAAAATCTTGATCTCGCACCATAGAAAACAGTCTCAGCCAGTATAGTTTACTCACACTTATACCAAAAGGAAAATATTTTAGCCCAAAAGAAAATAATTTAGCCGTCTCTTACCAGAGATGTTTTGGGTTGCCACGGGTTCGCTTTCATTCAATTCCAGTGGAGTTTCTCCTGGCCCTGATAGCGGTCGGCCCCTCTCTCTAAAGCTTACGAGGTAGAGCTGGAACTGCTCAGTCCAGGATGATGCGTATCACTCCGTTCCACGAGCAGCTTTGGGGCTATCTGATCACTGTTTGGTTCATCTTATACCGACCTACAGGCAGAAACTGAAATCAGCTAAACCTGTAATAAGGACTGTAAAAAGATGGACTAATGAAGCAGAGCAGGATCTACAGGCCTGCTTTGATTGCACTGATTGGACTGTTTTTGAAGCTGCTACCAACGATCTGGATGAGCTCACAGATACTGTAACATCATATATCAGTTTCTGTGAGGATACATGCATTCCTACCAGGACATTCTTATCATTCACCAATGATAAACCATGGTTTACTGGGAAACTCAAACAGCTTCGTCATGCCAAAGAGGATGCTTACAGAAGTGGGGATAAAATCTTGTACAACCAGGCCAGGAACAGACTGACAAAGGAGATCAGAGTTGCTAAAAGAGCCTACTCTGAAAAGCTGAAAAACCAGTTTTCATCCAATGACCCATCATCAGTCTGGAATGGCCTGAAGAACATCACCAACTACAAGTCACCATCCCCCCGATCTGTGGACAATCCACACCTGGCTGATGATTTAAACTCATTCTACTGCAGATTTGAAAAGCCCTCATTCACACCACTTACCGGCTCTGACCTGCACTTCACACATCCACGATCACCTCCTACACCCCCTCCTCTCCCCCCTCCTGCCATCCAACCTGAGCTTAAGGTCTGTGTGGAGGACGTGAGCCGAGTCTTCAAAAAACAGAAGACTAGGAAAGCCTCAGGCCCAGACGGCATCTCATCTGCTTGTCTAAAAGCCTGCGCTGACCAACTGGCCCCAGTCTTCACGCAGATCTTCAACAGATCATTGGAGCAGTGTGAAGTTCCCTGCTGCTTCAAACTCTCCACTATCATTCCGATCCCCAAAAAAACCCAAATCACTGGACTTAATGACTACAGACCTGTCGCTCTCACGTCTGTGGTCATGAAGTCGTTTGAAAGACTGGTGTTGGCCCACCTGAAAGACTTCACTGGACCACTGCTGGATCCCTTTCAGTTTGCCTACAGAGCAAACAGGTCTGTGGATGATGCAGTAAACATGGGTCTGCATTATATCCTGCAACATCACGACAGACCTGGGACTTATGCAAGGATCCTCTTTGTGGACTTCAGTTCGGCCTTCAATACCATCATGCCTGATCTTCTCACAGCAAAACTGACCCAGCTCTCCATTCCATCCTCGATCTGTCAGTGGATCTCCAGCTTCCTGACGAACCGGCAGCAGCTCGTGAGACTGGGGAAACACACATCCAGGACTCTCACCACCAGCACTGGCGCCCCCCAAGGGTGCGTTCTCTCCCCACTGCTCTTCTCCCTGTACACTAACGACTGCACTTCTAAAGACCCTACTGTCAAGCTCCTGAAATTTGCAGACGACACCACTGTCATCGGTCTCATCCAAAATGGTGACGAGTCTGCTTACAGACTGGAGGTTGAACAGCTGGCTGTCTGGTGCAGTTATAACAACCTTGAGCTGAACACGCTCAAAACGGTGGAGATGATCGTGGACTTCAGGAGGAACAGCCCAGCACTCCCCCCACTCACCATCATGAACAGCACTGTGGAAGCAGTGGAGTCATTCAGGTTCCTGGGCACTATCATCTCTCAGGACCTGAAGTGGGACAATCACATTGACTCCATTGTGAAAAAGGCCCAGCAGAGACTGTACTTCCTTCGCCAGCTGAGGAAGTTCAACCTGCCACAGGAGCTGCTGATCCAGTTCTACTCAGCCGTCATTGAGTCTGTCCTATGCACTTCCATCACTGTCTGGTTTGGTTCAGCTACCAAATCAGACATCATGAGACTACAGCGGACAGTCCGGACTGCAGAGAGGATCATTGGTGCCCCCCTGCCAACCCTCCAGGACCTGTACTCTTCAAGAGTGAAGAAAGAGCAGGTAAAATCATCACAGACTCCACTCACCCTGGACACCACCTGTTTGAACTGTTACCGTCAAGACGGAGACTCAGATCACTGGCCACAAGAACATCTCGGCACAGGAACAGTTTCTTCCCACAGGCCATTTCCCTTCTGAACAGTTAACATATCTCCCACGGCATATGCCTGTAAGTGCAATACTCCCCCAAGTGCAATACTTCCACTGTTTAGTGCAATATCTCCTAAACTCAGGTGATTTTATTTATATTTATTCATACTATTCAAATACTGTAAATATGTTCATAATCTGTAAATGTTTATTCTGACTAAACCCAACTGTGGCCTTATATTTTATATTTATAGTATTTTCATATTTTTTATAATTTTATTTTTAGATTTTGTATTACTGTTTCTTGTTGTATTTGTATCTGTATATGTGCACTGGAAGCTTCAGTACCAAAGAAAATTCCTTGTGTGTGCAAGCACACTTGGCAATAAAGCTCTTTCTGATTCTGATTCTGATTCTGATTCTGATTCTGATCAGTCACCGTCTGCTCTCAGGTCCAGAAGGCACTTCCAAGGAATCCCACTGTTCTGACACCAAATTGTTGTGGCAAAAATTCTGTTAAACATCATCACTGCGTAAGAGACACTCAGAGTCAAATTAATAAAAAGAGGAGTATTTATTCTTGCAAGAATAGGTTCAGTCTAGTACACAGAAGTTACGCTGTGCAAAAGAGTGACACACAACATGAAGACATGAGACAGCCTTTATACTCTTTTCAAGGTTCCTCCTCACCCGCTGTACCTTTCACCCACCCAGATAAGGTCCTTACTGCTGTTCAGTTTCTACTTAAAGACACAAACTGGTACTGAAATAAACTGGCCAAACTGACCGTCCCTAAGGTCAGAGGTCCTGTCCCATATGTTCCTGAAATGTCACGCACAAGCATGTACACACATATATTTTTATACATTGAATAGGTTCCCTCTCTTATGATACCTGTTTGGGATCAATGACTATTAAAATTTCTACTACACACCCGACTGATACCAGTCGGTTGCTTTCCACGGTTTCAGGGCTAGGACGCATTTCTGATCGACCTTGAGGCGAAACAGACCAGAGGCCCACACCCGAGGCAGTACTCGTGCTTTTAGCCACAACTGCAGTGGGCGTATGCGAAGCAGGCCCAGCTGGAGTACCGAAGATGCTGAGGCCATGAGACCCAGCACTTTCTGAAACCTTTTGAGCGGGACTATTGTAGAGAATTTAAGGATGAACCAAACACAAATGAATCTTCCAATTGATTCATTCAAACAGAACTCAATCACTAATTCAGCCATAAAAGATCCCGGCTCCAGCTAGTCTAGGACAGCCAACAAAGACTCCCTCCGAAAGGATTTTATGGCCCCGCAGGGACCATGGGGCCTGACCACCTTTGACCTCCCTCAGCATCACCACTGCTGAACCGGACAGAGACATGAAACAGACCACAGCTTTCATGAGAGACTTACACAGACTTTACATATTAAAACTCACACAGAACAATGCTCAGTGGACTTATAATCAAACATCATAATGCTTGTTGTTCCTACAATTCATGCATGTTATGCTTAGATTACATATAAATCTTAGATTACATATAAATCATGTAATTGTGATATAACTATGAGATGCTTGAATGAAAGTGTGTCGTGTTTCTTATCATTATGCTAATATATTCTTAATTCAAAAGATTGCTTGAATGAAATCTGTGTAAAATGCTTTGTATGATTATAATAATCTATAATGTTTAAACTGTGATCTTTTGTTCTCTCTGCTTAGTGCTGGAAAGCAAGGAGATCACAGATAACGCATGATTTACGATAAGAAGAAAATAGTCACCTCCTAAAATGATGCCATTGTCTCATTGGTCAGAATTCTCCAAAGAGGTTGGACTATCTTTAAGTTAAAGACCCGAACAAAGGAGTTCAGTTCAGTTCAGTTGGGTTGAGTTCAGTTCAGTTCAGTTCAGAGAGCAGTTCAGTTTTCGGTTCGGTTCAGTTCGGTTTTGAGTCGGTTCTGTGTTAAATTAAGTTGTGCCTCTCTCTATCAAAAAACAGCAAGAGAGTGTTCATGTTCGTACGCTTCTACATCGACCAGACCAAGTTAGACCAGGCCAGCAGACAAACCCATCAAGATCGGAGTTAAAACAGCTCATTCAAGCCATCCAACTCATCTTACTTTCATTTCTTCCTTTATTTTCTTTTTCGTAAAAGTCTCGGTTCAAAGTTAAGTTTGCTGTAAAGTTCGTTTACACGTCTCTCCTGCAACGCGCTTCGAACTGTAAAGACTCTTGTTCGCCTGCCCATCACCGTGACCGGCAGTTCAGAAACTTCCATCCAGGCACTTCAAAGACAACCACACGGACCCGGCCGGGAACCCCTCAGACCCGAGGAAGGGGAACCCCCAAAAGCAACGCAGTAGCTGAACTGGTGTTTTTAATTTAAATTGAATAACCTGTCTAAGAAACGAAGGTTTAAATTAATGCTTGGTGGTTCGTTCAGGTTTATGTCTTACAAAGTGCATCTCACTCTGAAAACTCACTCTTTCTCTCTCTTCCTCTGCGCCTTGAATTAATGTGTGTGTGTGATTGGGTTTAGACCTTAGTTTATGTGTTTAGAATAGTTAATAAAGTTGTCCATATATTTGAAAAGATATTTACCTTGTGTTGTGCTTACACATTTAATGTCTTGTACTGTCGATCTAAAGTTACCTTGCTAATACATAGTGTTCACTATAGATTGGATATTTATATCTGTTGCCAAGGTTAAAATTACGGCCCGTTCAAATGAACTCTAAACGAGTCATTTGCTCGGTTCCATAGTGATTCGGTCAATGATTCATTGCAAATCGATGAATCATTCCCTTTGAGCTAAATTGGCCTTCCGGCCCCCTTAAATACATTTTATGTATATTATTATTATGTAGATTCGTTACACTATAGTGCCGCAGTGGAAGGATTTTGCAACACGCTGAATGTTCAGTCTGCGCTCCGCCGACAGGCGCGCTGTCATAGACAGCGAGTCCAGCTCTGTGCCCAGAAAAGATATTCTCTGACTGGGAGACAGCGAAGTTTTCACCCAATTGACTGTGAGACCTAGATTCTTGACGTGTTTGAGTAATATGGTCCTGTGTTCTATGAGCTCTGAGTGTGATCGAGCTAGAATCAGCCAATCGTCCAAGTAGTTCAATACTCGCATGCCCCGAAGTTTCAGGGGCGCGAGAGCTGCGTCCATGCACATCGTAAATGTACGGGGTGCCAGGGATAGGCCGAACGGCAGGACTGTGTATTGATATGCCTGGCCCTCGAAGGCGAATCTCAAGAATCTCCTGTGACGTGACGCTATTTGTATTTGAAAATATTCGTCTTTCAGATCTATACACAGAAACCAGTCCCCTTGTCAAATCTGCGCGAGGATTTTCCTGGTCGTGAGCATTCTGAACTGGCGTTTCACAAGCACTTTGTTCAGCTGTCTCAGATCTAGAATGGGCCTGAGACCCCCGTCTTTTTTCAGTACCAGAAAATATCTGCTGTATAGACCCCCTTCGCTCTGAGCTTGATATAAAGGCTATATGGCCCCTTTGCTCAATAGTTTCGCTATCTCGGCTCGAAGTAGATGAGCTACTTCGCTTTTTACCGTAGTTTCGACCCGCGCCGTGTAACGGCAGGGGCGTCGAGCGAACTGCAGCGAATAGCCTCTCTCTATAGTGTTCAGCACCCATTCTGATACCCCAGGGGAGATTTGCCCATGCATTTGCATGAATGGCTAGGGGTAAAATGAGATCTGGGCTCTGGCCGCAACTGAGTGGCGGCCGGAGAGCTCCGGTGTGCTGTAAAGTGAACACTGTGCTTGCAGCATCTGAGGCGGGGAGCGCGCTGATCATAGTGGGCGGTCTGGCCGCGCTCGATTTTTCTATGGCAGTTTGCGAAGAGAAAATGAGTGGGGTGAAACCCGTGGGTTTTAACATGTCTGTGAGTGAATGTGGGCGCGGGACAGCGGGCACGTTTACTACACTCAAAACACCGTCTGCCTGAGCTGACTGAATGTGTGTTGGTTTCATTTTTACAGAAACCGCGGGACATGCATGGTGTAGTGTTTGTGGGCACTGGGTTGTGGGCACATTCACTACGTTTAATGCACAATCGACGTGAGTCGATTTTATTTGTGCGAGCCCTGTACTGTGGCGGGCAGTGCTTGTGTGTATTTTGCGGCGCGGAGGGCGAGGTCTGTAGCGCTTCTCAGATCCGGCACGCTGATAGCTTCCGGTCATTCCTCGTCCATTTTGCGGAGGAGGTCGGCTTGGAAGATTTGAAGTATGGCCATGGAGTGCAGTGCTGATACAGTGGCGTAAGCACGACCGTGCGGAGGTGGAGCGGCAAGCTTTAGAAGGCAGCGCTGTGTTTGCTCGCCGTCCAGCCGAGGGCGGGCAAAGGTGGGCTGCTACGGCTGCTTCCACTGGGGGAAGAGAGAGATATCCTCTGTCTTTAGCACAGTCCACTACGGAGAATGCTGGTGGCACTTTGCGACTTCTTTGTGAAGTTCAGGAAGAAAAGGTGCAGGCCTGGTCGGCGGTGGAGCACGGTCCTTTTTCAGGAAGCATCCATCCAGTCTGTTGTGCGCGGGCTGCGCAGGCACCTCCCACTCGAGGCCGAGGCTCGCCACGGCCTGTGAGAGCAGACACATTCAAATTTCAATTCAAATTTATTTGTATAGTGCTTTTCACAATACATATTGTTTCAAAGCAGCTTTACAGAAAGTGCATTTCAGACATGTACATAGAAAAAAATACAGTTAGTTAATCATGTATTAATTTAGGGCATAACATATCGCCAGCGTTGAGTCGTCTTTTCACAGGCATCGAGTCGTCTCTTCACAGGCGTTTAGTCATCTCATTGCAGGTGTTGGGGACTCTGAAGTCTCCATGAGAGGCTGGATACAAACTGGAGCTGACGAACGCCATTCACCTTTCTAACAGCAGAAAAGCAAATGGGAAATAATTAGCATAGCTGCTGTTCATAAAATTAATGCATTCGATCTGATTCAACAGTGGTATAAAAGGTAAGCATTATGTGAATGCTTGGCTAAAGAGATGCGTCTTTAATCTAGTTTTAAACTGGGACAGCGAGTCTGAACCTCGAACAATATCAGGAAGGCTATTCCAGAGTTTAGGAGCTAAATGCGAGAATGCCCTCCCTCCTTTAGTGGACTTAGATATCCTAGGAATGACCAGATGCCTCGAATTTAGTGATCTTAAAGAACGCGATGGATTGTAAGGCGATAGAAGGTCCATTAAATATACAGGAGCTAAACCATTAAGGGCTTTATAGGTCAGTAGTAGTACTTTGTAATTGATACGGAACTTAATAGGTAACCAGTGTAGAGATGATAAAATTGGTGTTATATGATCATATTTTCTTGACCTAGTAAGAACTCTAGCAGCTGCATTTTGCACTAACTGTAGCTTGTTTATTGAGGATGCAGGACAGCCAGCTAATAAAGCATTACAGTAATCTAGTCTTGAGGTCATGAATGCATGAACTAACTTTTCTGCATCAGAAACAGATAGCATGTTACATGGCTTAGCAATATTTTAAGGTGGAAAAAGGCTGTTCTTGTAACATACGATATATGATTTTCGAAAGACAAGTTGTGGTCTAGTATAACACCCAGGTCTTTTACTGTAGTGGATAAAGTAACAGGACATCCTTCTAAATTAAATTTGAATTGTACAAGGTTTTGTGGGTAGTTTTTTGGACCAATAAGTAATACCTCCGTTTTATCTGAATTTAATAGCAGGAAATTACACGTCATCCATCATTTTATATCTTTAAGACACTCTGTCAATTTAGATAAGTTAGTGTTTTCATCTGGTCGTGATGAAATATATAATTGAGTGTCATCAGCATAACAGTGGAAATTAATTCCATGTTTTCTTATAATATTACCAAGTGGCAGCATATATATTGAGAATAGCAGAGGGCCTAACACCGATCCTTGCGGCACTACATAGTCTACTGACATTATCTTCGATTTTTCCCCATTTAAACAGACAAAATGGTAACGGTCTGATGAGTACGATCTAAACCAGCTTAATGCCTGTCCCTGAACACCAGTGTAGTTTTGTAGTCGATCCAAGAGTATTTTATGATCTATAGTGTCGAACGCAGCGCTAAGATCGAGTAGAACTAGTATTGAGATACAGCCTTGGTCTGTAATTTTAACTAGCGCAGTTTCTGTGCTATGATGCGGTCTGAATCCTGACTGAAATTTTTCATAGATATCATTTTCTTGCAAGAAAGAGCACAATTGAGCGGACACAACTTTTTCTAGTATTTTAGACATAAATGGAAGATTTGAAATGGGTCTGTAATTTGCTAGGTTATTTGGATCTAATTGCGGTTTCTTAATGAGAGGTTTTATTACTGCCAGCTTGAATATTTTTGGAACATGACTTAAAGATAAAGATGAGTTAATAATATTGAGAAGAGGCTCTTCCACTACAGGTAACACTTCTTTCAGTAGTTTAGTGGGTATTGGATCTAATAAACATGTTGTTGGTTTAGATGCAATTGTGACGAGAGCGGTATGATTTTTAGTATAACTAAATCCAGATAGCATGGACTACGCCACCCTGGGAATTGCACCCAAGGAAATATAAAAAGGGACCCAGGTTCGGTGGTGCAGAGAAAAGACAGAGTCGCTTCATCCAATAAATTAATGGTTTTATTTGAAAGGAAAATATCCCACTAGCACCATTTGTTCGTAATATAAATCACTGGCAAGTTTATTATAACAATACAGAATATGTCAAATGTTAAAAGAACATTCTTCCAGGCCTCGCTGATTTTTAGCACTAAATCACATTAAACCAAACATACCAAACAAAACAATGTATGTACCGTCCCCACAAAATAAAAGACAAAGAAAAAAAATAATTACTACAAGAAATGTAACTGCAAGGCTAAAGCTTATGTTAGGGGTGGCAAGCTAGCTGTAAACAATTGTGCTCTCAGCCATTTATGTGTGCACGGCAAACTACATATGAAGAGGTGCTCAAAGCCTGGTGCTCCAACCCCACAGCAAAAGGTGTTCACCCAGGTGACTAGCCTCCCCCTCGGCGCACTCAGCCTTGACTCAAAACCAAACAGAAACAAAAAGAAAAATTAGTAGGGAAGATACAAAAATAATCACAAAATCACATCAGACACAAATATGATGATTGACCAGAGGAGGTGGTGCACAGATGATAAATAATCTGTCCTACCTCATCGGCAGTGAGGACCCCAAAATACTCAGCGGATGACGGTTAGATAGACACTAATACAACACCACACGGCACTAAGGCCCAAATCACACTGATCAGTCCAACTCCATTACAGAAATAGCAAAATAACCCAAACCATAAAATGAAATCCAAAAACACACAGTGACTATTAAAGTCATGAAAACCTAACAAATAATTGTTCACGAAGAACAAAGGGAAAATTCTGGTCTAAGAAAAACAGCAGCACGACCTGAATTAAATCGTGTGGTACATGGAAAACTGCAAAACAAAACATAATCAGACAAGGATCTCCTCCAATCAACAAATACAAAACATTACTAAATCATACATACCACACGAGAATCACACACACATCACGGATCACACATCACGATGACAGGATGCACTCGCGAATGTTCCACTAAAACAAACAATAACCCCCATTAAACTTGACTAACCCCATACAACCCACATCACATACAAAACATTACTAAATCATACATACCACACGAGAATCACACACACATCACGGATCACACATCACGATGACAGGATGCACTCGCGAATGTTCCACACACGAGAATCACACACACATCACGGATCACACATCACGATGACAGGATGCACTCGCGAATGTTCCACTCAAAGCTTTCTATGAGTGCTCGACGCAACTCCCAGGGTACACAGCCGAAACGGTTCCAGCGATCCTGGACTCTAGTGAAACCGGAAGAGGGGCGGATGTGACCAAGCCTACCTTCTAGGGCTTCCTGTTTGAACCTTTAAATACGCTGGCCCCGATTACCTCATCCACCCATTCCCATATAAGGGAAATGACGCCCACAAAGGAAGGTGAAAATCCTCTACTGCTACACAATGATAAGTTTATTTAGCCCTTCCTGTCCTATAGTTGTAAAGCGGTGTAGTTGTTCTTGAGGGGCGATAATTGAGGCTGAATCATAAGACACCATAACAGATTGTACATTTACAATTGTGTTTCTGATGCTTTCTATTTTCTCAGTGAAGAAATTCATAAAATCATTACTACTATACTGTAACGGAATATTTTGCTCTGGTGATGTCTGTTTATTTGTTAGTCTAGCCACTGTGTTAAATAAAAACCTTGGATTATTTTGGTTATTTTCTATTAGTTTGCAGGAGATGCTCAGCCCTGGCTGCTTTTAGAGCCTTTTTATAACGTGACATACTGTCTTTCCACGCGATTCTAAAGACCTCTAAATTAGTTTGTTTCCATTTACGCTCTAAGTTACGAGTTTCTCTTTTGATAACATGCGTAGCACTGTTGTACCATGGTGCTTTAGTTTTCTCTCTAACCTTTTTTAATCTAATTGGTTCAACAATCTAATTGTTTCCTCTGAACGCATGAGTTCAGTCTCGATGCTGGCCCGCTTTCCCGGTGACGGCGGGCAGCGGGGGGGGGGGAGATCCGCAGAGCTCGCCCAGTCCTCGCTGTCCGATGCCAGGATAGAACAGCTAGCCTCCTCCATAGATACCTCGTCGACATCAATGGCGGAACCGGCGGCAGACGGCGGCCGTTGTCCGTCGGTGAGCAACTCAGAAGCTGGCGAAGCTGGCGGGTGAACCGGCGAGCTTTCGCGGGCTGGAGAATGCTCGGGAACCTGCTGGGTGCGGCGCTTTTTGCGGCGCGGCACTACAGCTGGCAAGGGTGCAGGCTCGGCGAAGGATGCCAGGTGAGTCCTCAGATTCGGCATGGGCAGAAGCTCACAATGATGGCAGCCGCCATCGGCGAGCGCGAGAGCTGCATGATCTTCACCCAGGCAGGAAACGCAGATTACATGACGGTCCCCGTTGCTTAGTGGGGCTCAGCACGAGCCACAGGAAGAAGGCATCTTAAAAAAGACGCTAGCTCTTTTAGCAGAGATAGAGTGTGAGTCGCAGCGGCGAACACACACTCAGCAGAGTTTTGAAAGGATATAGCAGGTATGGCGACTGAAGGCGGCGAGATGAAGGCCAGCAGCTTCAGATGCAGAGGCTCATCCCGCAGAAGGCTTATTCTCAGACGCCGCGGCTTCATGCTCTGGATCCAACGATGCGTGAGCTTCGTTGAAGAGATGAAAATCAGATTGTATCAGCCATCGAGCTATATTTATAGGCCCAGACCACGCCCGTTTCGGCGGGATATGACGTGACATGACGCATTGGATCTGACGTCACATGGGGCCCTTTCTCGACAGGCTGCTGTAGTTGCCGCAGGGCAGCCAATAGGCACGCAAGCCGTCTCGCCTATGTCTGCATGCTGCTGCAATGCGTTTTACATTAATTCAAAATTAAGGATCATTTTTGGCTTCAATATCTCGTGGAAAAGAGGTTTTCCCCTAGCGTAAGATATTACGCAGTACGAGAGAACCTCTCGTTAGAGAACCTAAAAGTTTCTAAAGTTTTGAAATCAGCATGTTTTCTCCATTGTTGTATTGCCCTTGTTGAAACAAACTAGCAACACGTAGTGAAATTGAGCAAACAACAGAAAGAAAATTCTAAGTTTGTAAACAATCGGAAAACATGCGATTTTATAAATAAAGGCAGGTCAATGCATTTGTTTATGAAAAGCAAATTTGGGAAAAAATAGGATTATATGATGCACAGGTTAAAAATCAGATCTCAAGGCTAAGCTAAATGCTATGTCCATGTGTCTCCCAAAAATGATTCCCTGCGATGGGACTAAAAAGGTATGCAATAATTCTGTTTGTACTTTTGAATTTGAAATTGTGCTTAACACATTGTGCCCATAGAACACACTGTATAGTTGTTTGTGCTACTACAATATGCGCATAGGCTAATTCACGTGTGTATGTGGCTACAATGTGATTCACAATGCAATTGAAATCTACATCAGAAACGGAAAAAAGCACATCTCATTAATCAAAGCATCAGAGAACGCACACTTTTCCTATGGGAGCTGTTTCGCTCAAAACATTTATAAATGGTTACGTTTGAATTCATTCCGAATTACTCTGCAATTATTTTCCCAAGTAGAAACGGATTCGTATGTTACCGTAATTTTTGGATCAGATTGGTGACGACCAGTATTCGACACAGATCCAAGTGTACTTGGTTTGCAAAGACGAGTTATTTCCGTCTAGAAGAGCAAAATGCTGTTTGACCGACCTAGATTCGGGTGCGTCTGCTTTGCCTATTTTGGTTTAGCGCTATTTCAGATAAGTGTTACGTGGGACACCATGGGCTTGGCCATTCCAAAGCCATTATAAGAGAAGTAAAGTTGGTCGACTAGCGTCTTTAATGATGGCCAAAACCTCTACTGAGGTAAAGCGACTAAATTAAATTCAGGCAGATGCAATTCCATGGGGGCTATGAAAGTATCTTTGATTGTGTACGTGTTGTAAGAACTGATTTTCCTGTTAAAATAAAACTCACCCTGCAATAAAGCCATAAAACGCACCTTGGACAGAAGATCGCAAAGACAGAGCAACAGGACATAGTCCTGTCCAAACATTTGCCCCTTATCCAGGGGCGCAACTACCCAGTGTCAGAGGGGTATGCAGCCCGCCGCCCCCCCCCCCCCCTAAAAAAATTATTGCACCATGTAATGAGTGCGTAGGAACGAGTAAGAGCTAACAGATAAGTACAAAATTCTCAGTTATTAATACATTTGAACTATACTCAACAGTGATAAAAAAAACTAGAAGCTCCATTGGAACAGCAATACCAGTGTTTCTCACATGATTTTAGGTAAAACTGTGGTAGGTGGACCTCTGTTCCTCTAGGGGGGTTCGGGGGCATGCCCCCCCGTAAGAACATTTTGTGTTCTTTAATGTTAAATTCATCAGTCTGGTGCACTTTGAGAGTTCAAAAATAAAAGCTCCAACCTATATTCAGGGTGCAAATTAAACAAAGAAAAATTCAAACCTCTTTTAGTTACAGTGTCTGTCTACATTACACTACTACATAATAATAGTTATTATAATAATATAGCTGCAAGCAGCCATTACCGGGGCCAAGCGCAAGAAGCGGCAACAGATGCCATCATGGGTGGGAGTGGCAGACCAACTGCAGCAATGAGCAATTAAAGACATTTTAGGAGAACTTTGGATAAATGGCTAAAAAAATCATAGATACAGCAACTTTTAAGATAATTTAATGGTTTATCACTTTCGACCAATAGGTGGCGCAGTTACAAAACTGATGTGATGTGGTCAGAGTGAAGTGACAATGACACATATAAAGTTTGGTGTCAATATGTCAAGGCATTGCAGAGATAAAGCCCGAATAGTGCTTTTAGCATCATGCCTCAAATTTGCTGCTGCGCTATACGAAAACGGTTTCATCTATCGACACGAAATCTATAACTTTTAGTCGGCACGGTCTGGAGATGATACGATTCGATTTTGGTGAAAATCGGAAAAACGGTCTAGGAGGAGTTCGAAAAAGTAGGTTTTGACTGAAAATCAAGATGGCGGACAGGAAGTTCGGCCAAATAAGGAAAACCTGGTATCTATGTTCTCAGCTTGACCCAAGGAATCTATTAAGACCAGTGGCATTTCAACAGGCAAATTTATTCAAAAGTTATTAGCCTTTTTGGAAATTTTGTTATAACTTTTGACCACAAGGTGGTGCTCTTTCAAAATATTTTTAGTACCTTCAGGGGATGGTGTTGTTGGCACATTCTGAGTTTCTTAATATTACATCAATGCATTTGTTTAGTATAGCATTTTATTTCACAAAACTGTATTGAAGTCAATGGGAATTTCATGTTTTGTTCTATTATAGCGCCACCAAGAGGCTCAGTCCCACAATTTTTTTTATGTGTCCTCAGAGTGAGCCCATATGTATGTGTGTCAATTTTGGTGAAAATATCTCAATTCACTTCAGAGTTATAGACATTTATATGAAAAAACACGTAAAAAATGACTGACACATGACTTTGTTTGAATTTTACTACCCCTTACTATCAATATAATCGCATTTGGGCATTAGCGTGTGGCCTATCGACCTATGTTTCCAAACTTCTGGCGGTGGTTTCGTCTCGATCGGACAAGCGGTTTCGAAGATATAGCCAAATGTTTTTTTCGCGCTAAATCGCAACGCTACACAAACCGTAAGACGAAACCCAGCATGTTTGGTATCGTTGGACTCGGCAACGATTCAGGAGCTCAAAAAGATGACTCTCGTTAAAAAAAGTCGACCACACCCAAAGTTATAAGCATTTGAAAAAAAAAGTTCACCACTAGGTGGCGCTGTTTCGAAACTTCTCAGGCTCTTTCAGGACATCGTACTGATGACCCATACCGAGTTTCGTAACAATTCGTTCATGCGTTCAGAAAATACAGCATTTTAGCACATAATTCAAAATGGCCGACAGACAAAATGGCCGATATGGAAAAATTGGATATCAGTCGACTCGGAATGACGCCCTGAATCTAACAAGACCAATTTTATTATTTTTGGACAAACTGTTCAGAAGTTATAAGCAAAAATATCCATTTTTCATATCTCCGGACCAGTAGGTGGCGCTGCGCCGAAACGCTGGATGTTGTCTCAGATCAAGCTTGTGATGAAATGTACCAAGTTTGGTGTCAATACGATAAAGCGTTGCGGAGATACAGCCTTAAGTCCGTTTTTGCGAGCGCTACGAAATATTTGTTCGTGCGTTTATCAAAAACGGTTTGACGAATCAACATTATTCTAATAACTTTTTGTCAGCATGCTCTGGAGATGATCTGGATCAATTTTCGTGGAAATCGGAGCATCGGCCTAGGAGGAGTTCGAAAAAGTACGTTTATTGAACAATTCAAAATGGCGGCCATATTTTTATGACGGAAAATGACGTCATAGGGTGCAATCGAATCGGCATGAGCTCAGGAATCAGAGGAAAAAAGAATTTTTTTGATAGACCGTACGGTTCAAAAGTTATTAGCATAATAAAAGTGAAACTTTGGACAGGTGGTGGCGCTAGAGGGAATGAGTTAGAGACACCAAAATTGGTGTATTTAATGTTGGGACTGTCCTCTATCAGAATGTCAAACCAAAACAACTTTCCCGCAAATGGTTCTATGGGCTGCCATAGACGCCCAGTCGGAAGAAGAAGAAGAAGCAGAATAATAATAAATATAGCTGCAAGCAGCAATAACCGGGGCCAAGCGCAAAGAAGACGACAAGACATGCCAACATGTGTCAGACCAACTGCAGTAAGGAGCAATTTAAGACATTGTCAGATGAATTTAGGCAAAATGGCTTTAAAAATCACACTAATTAACTAAAAATATGATTTAATGAATTATCACTTTCGACCAATAGGTGGCGTAGTTACTAAATCGAGTGACAATGACAAACCTTAAGACCAGTGGCATTAAAATATGCAGATTTATTCAAAAGTTTTTAGAAATTATGTTATAACTTTTTACCAAAAGGTGGCGCTGTCTCGAAATGTGTTGAGTACCTTCAGGGCATGGTGCTGATGGCACATGCTGAGTTTTGTAATGTTGCACCAATGCATTCGTTAAGAATAGCATGTTACGTTCTATTATAGCGCCACCAATAGGCTCAATCCCACCATTTTTTTTATGTGACCTCATAGTGAGCCCATACAAGTGTGTGTAAAATTTGGTGAAAATATCTCATTTAGTTTTGGAGTTATATACATTTATGTGTATAAACACATAAAAAATGACTGACACGTGACTTTGATTGGATTTTACTACCCCTTACTATCAATATTTTCGCATTTGGGCATTAGCGTTTAGCCTATCGACCTATGTTTCCAAACTTCTGACGGTGGTTTCGTCTCGATCGGACAAGCGGTTTCGAAGATATAGCCAAATGTTTTTTTCGCGCTAAATCGCAACGCTACACAAACCGTAAGACGAAACCCAGCATGTTTGGCATCGTTGGACTCGGCAACGATTCAGGAACTCAAAAAGATGACTCTCGTGAAAATAAGTCAACCACACCCAAAGTTATAAGCATTTGAAAAAAAAAATTCACCACTAGGTGGCGCTGTTTCGAAAATTCTCAGGCTCTTTCAGGGCATCGTACTGATGACCCATACCGAGTTTCGTAACAATTCGTTCATGCGTTCAGAAAATACAGCATTTTAGCACATAATTCAAAATGGCCGACAGACAAAATGGCCGATATGGAAAAATTGGATATCAGTCGACTCGGCATGACGCCCTGAATCTAACGAGACCAATTTTATTATTTTTGGACAAACTGTTCAGTAGTTATGAGCAAAAATAGCAATTTTTCGTATCTCTGGACCAGTAGGTGGTGCTGCGCCGAAACGCAGCATGTAGCCTCAGGTCATGCTTGTAATGACATGTACCAAGTTTGGTTTGAATACGATAAAGCGTTGCGGAGATACAGCCTTATGTCTGTTTTCGCAAGCGCTACTTAAAATTAATTTGCGTGGTATTCGAGAACAACTTGCAGCGTTTTTATGAATTCCATAACTTTTTGTCAGCACGGTCTGGAGATGATCTGGTTCAATTTTGGTGAGAATCGGAACAACGGCCTAGGAGGAGTTCGAAAAAGTAGCTTTTTCGGATAATTACAAATGGCGGACAAATTGTCGTGACGGAAAATGACGTCATAGGGTGCAATCGAATCGGCATGAGCCAAGGAATAAGAGGACAAAGGATTTGTGATTCTAGCCATTATGGTTCAAAAGTTATAAGCATAAACATGAGTAAATCTTTGGACAGTTGGTGGCGCTAGAGGGATTGAGTTGGAGACTCCAAATTTGCTCTGGTGACTTTTCAGACTGTCCTCTATCAGTGTACCAAATTTCATAACTTTCCCGCAAACGGTTCTATGGGCTGCCATAGACGCCCAGTCGGAAGAAGAAGAAACGGAAGAATAAATATAGCTGCAAGCAGCAATAACCGGGGCCAAGCGCAAAGAAGACGACAAGACATGCCAACATGTGTCAGACCAACTGCAGCAAGGAGCAATTTAAGACATTTAAAGATTAATTTAGGCAAAATGGCTTAAAAATCACACTAATTAACTAAAAATGTGATTTAATGGATTATCACTTTTGACCAATAGGTGGCGTAGTTACAAAAACGATGTGATGTGGTCAGAGTCTGGTGACAATGACAAACCTTAAGACCAGTGGCATTAAAATACGCAGATTTATTCAAAAGTTTTTTAGAAATTATGTTATAACTTTTGACCAAAAGGTGGCGCTGTCTCGAAATGTGTTGAGTACCTTCAGGGCATGGTGCTGATGGCACATGCTGAGTTTTGTAATGTTGCACCAATGCATTCGTTAAGAATAGCATGTTACGTTCTATTATAGCGCCACCAATAGGCTCAATCCCACCATTTTTTTTATGTGACCTCATAGTGAGCCCATACAAGTGTGTGTAAAATTTGGTGAAAATATCTCATTTAGTTTTGGAGTTATATACATTTATGTGTATAAACACATAAAAAATGACTGACACGTGACTTTGATTGGATTTTACTACCCCTTACTATCAATATTTTCGCATTTGGGCATTAGCGTATAGCCTATCGACCTATGTTTCCAAACTTCTGACGGTGGTTTCGTCTCGATCGGACAAGCGGTTTCGAAGATATAGCCAAATGTTTTTTTCGCGCTAAATCGCAACGCTACACAAACCGTAAGACGAAACCCAGCATGTTTGGCATCGTTGGACTCGGCAACGATTCAGGAACTCAAAAAGATGACTCTCGTGAAAATAAGTCAACCACACCCAAAGTTATAAGCATTTGGAAAAAAAATTTCACCACTAGGTGGCGCTGTTTCGAAAATTCTCAGGCTCTTTCAGGGCATCGTACTGATGACCCATACCGAGTTTCGTAACAATTCGTTCATGCGTTCAGAAAATACAGCATTTTAGCACATAATTCAAAATGGCCGACAGCCAAAATGGCCGATCTGGGAAAATTGGATATCTGTCGACTCGGCATGACGCCCTGAATCTAACAAGACCAACTTTATTATTTTTGGACAAACTGTTCAGTAGTTATGAGCAAAAATATCAATTTTTCGTATCTCGGGACCAGTAGGTGGCGCTGCGCCGAAACGCAGCATGTAGCCTCAGGTCATGCTTGTAATGACATGTACCAAGTTTGGTTTGAATACGATAAAGCGTTGCGGAGATACAGCCTTATGTCTGTTTTCGCAAGCGCTACTTAAAATTAATTTGCGTGGTATTCGAGAACAACTTGCAGCGTTTTTATGAATTCCATAACTTTTTGTCAGCACGGTCTGGAGATGATCTGGTTCAATTTTGGTGAGAATCGGAACAACGGCCTAGGAGGAGTTCGAAAAAGTAGCTTTTTCGGATAATTACAAATGGCGGACAAATTGTCGTGACGGAAAATGACGTCATAGGGTGCAATCGAATCGGCATGAGCCAAGGAATAAGAGGACAAAGGATTTGTGATTCTAGCCATTATGGTTCAAAAGTTATAAGCATAAACATGAGTAAATCTTTGGACAGTTGGTGGCGCTAGAGGGATTGAGTTGGAGACTCCAAATTTGCTCTGGTGACTTTTCAGACTGTCCTCTATCAGTGTACCAAATTTCATAACTTTCCCGCAAACGGTTCTATGGGCTGCCATAGACGCCCAGTCGGAAGAAGAAACGGAAGAATAATAAGAACCGGAACAGATACAATAGGTGCCACCGCACCTTCGGTGCTTGGCCCCTAATAAGAACCGGAACAGATACAATAGGTGCCACCGCACCTTCGGTGCTTGGCCCCTAAATATAGCTGCAAGCAGCAATAACCGGGGCCAAGCGCAAAGAAGACGACAAGACATGCCAACATGTGTCAGACCAACTGCAGCAAGGAGCAATTTAAGACATTTAAAGATTAATTTGGGCAAAATGGCTTAAAAATCACACTAATTAACTAAAAATGTGATTTAATGGATTATCACTTTTGACCAATAGGTGGCGTAGTTACAAAAACGATGTGATGTGGTCAGAGTCTGGTGACAATGACAAACCTTAAGACCAGTGGCATTAAAATACGCAGATTTCTTCAAAAGTTTTTTAGAAATTATGTTATAACTTTTGACCAAAAGGTGGCGCTGTCTCGAAATGTGTTGAGTACCTTCAGGGCATGGTGCTGATGGCACATGCTGAGTTTTGTAATGTTGCACCAATGCATTCGTTAAGAATAGCATGTTACGTTCTATTATAGCGCCACCAATAGGCTCAATCCCACCATTTTTTTTATGTGACCTCATAGTGAGCCCATACAAGTGTGTGTAAAATTTGGTGAAAATATCTCATTTAGTTTTGGATTTATATACATTTATGTGTATAAACACATAAAAAATGACTGACACGTGACTTTGATTGGATTTTACTACCCCTTACTTTCAATATTTTCGCATTTGGGCATTAGCGTATAGCCTATCGACCTATGTTTCCAAACTTCTGGCGGTGGTTTCGTCTCGATCGGACAAGCGGTTTCGAAGATATCGGCAAATGTTTTTTAAGCGCTAAATCACAACGCTACACAAACCGTAAACAAAACCTAAGCATATTTGGTATCTGTGGACTCGGCAAGGATTCAGGATCCCAACGAGATGACTCCCGTGAAAATACGTCAAACACAACCAGAGTTATAAGCATTTGAAAAATCAATTTTGCCACTAGGTGGCGCTGTTTCGAAACTTCTCAGGCTCCTTCAGGGTATCGTACTGATGACCCATACCGAGTTTCGTAACAATTCGTTCATGCGTTCATAAAATACAGCATTTTAGCACATAATTCAAAATGGCCGACAGCCAAAATGGCCGATCTGGGAAAATTGGATATCTGTCGACTCGGCATGACGCCCTGAATCTAACAAGACCAACTTTATTATTTTTGGACAAACTGTTCAGTAGTTATGAGCAAAAATAGCAATTTTTCGTATCTCTGGACCAGTAGGTGGCGCTACGCCGAAACGCAGCATGTAGCCTCAGGTCATGCTTGTAATGACATGTACCAAGTTTGGTTTGAATACGATAAAGCGTTGCGGAGATACAGCCTTATGTCTGTTTTCGCAAGCGCTACTTAAAATTAATTTGCGTGGTATTCGAGAACAACTTGCAGCGTTTTTATGAATTCCATAACTTTTTGTCAGCACGGTCTGGAGATGATCTGGTTCAATTTTGGTGAGAATCGGAACAACGGCCTAGGAGGAGTTCGAAAAAGTAGCTTTTTCGGATAATTACAAATGGCGGACAAATTGTCGTGACGGAAAATGACGTCATAGGGTGCAATCGAATCGGCATGAGCCAAGGAATAAGAGGACAAAGGATTTGTGATTCTAGCCATTATGGTTCAAAAGTTATAAGCATAAACATGAGTAAATCTTTGGACAGTTGGTGGCGCTAGAGGGATTGAGTTGGAGACTCCAAATTTGCTCTGGTGACTTTTCAGACTGTCCTCTATCAGTGTACCAAATTTCATAACTTTCCCGCAAACGGTTCTATGGGCTGCCATAGACACCCAGTCGGAAGAAGAAATATAGCTGCAAGCAGCAATAACCGGGGCCAAGCGCAAAGAAGACGACAAGACATGTCAACATGTGTCAGACCAACTGCAGCAAGGAGCAATTTAAGACATTTAAAGATTAATTTAGGCAAAATGGCTTAAAAATCACACTAATTAACAAAAAATGTGATTTAATGGATTATCACTTTTGACCAATAGGTGGCGTAGTTACAAAAACGATGTGATGTGGTCAGAGTCTGGTGACAATGACAAACCTTAAGACCAGTGGCATTAAAATACGCAGATTTATTCAAAAGTTTTTAGAAATTATGTTATAACTTTTGACCAAAAGGTGGCGCTGTCTCGAAATGTTTTGAGTACCTTCAGGGCATGGTGCTGATGGCACATGCTGAGTTTTGTAATGTTACACCAATGCATTCGTTAAGAATAGCATGTTACGTTCTATTATAGCGCCACCAAGAGGCTCAATCCCACCATTTTTTTTATGTGACCTCAAAGTGAGCCCATACATGTGTGTGTAAAATTTGGTGAAAATATCTCATTTAGTTTTGGAGTTATATACATTTATGTGAATAAACACATAAAAAATGACTGACACGTGACTTTGATTGGATTTTACTACCCCTTACTATCAATATTTTTGCATTTGGGCATTAGCGTATAGCCTATCGACCTATGTTTCCAAACTTCTGGCGGTGGTTTCGTCTCGATCGGACAAGCGGTTTCGAAGATATCGGCAAATGTTTTTTAAGCGCTAAATCACAACGCTACACAAACCGTAAACAAAACCTAAGCATATTTGGTATCTGTGGACTCGGCAAGGATTCAGGATCCCAACGAGATGACTCCCGTGAAAATACGTCAAACACAACCAGAGTTATCAGCATTTGAAAAATCAATTTTGCCACTAGGTGGCGCTGTTTCGAAACTTCTCAGGCTCCTTCAGGGTATCGTACTGATGACCCATACCGAGTTTCGTAACAATTCGTTCATGCGTTCATAAAATACAGCATTTTAGCACATAATTCAAAATGGCCGACAGCCAAAATGGCCGATCTGGGAAAATTGGATATCTGTCGACTCGGCATGACGCCCTGAATCTAACAAGACCAACTTTATTATTTTTGGACAAACTGTTCAGTAGTTATGAGCAAAAATAGCAATTTTTCGTATCTCTGGACCAGTAGGTGGCGCTGCGCCGAAACGCAGCATGTAGCCTCAGGTCATGCTTGTAATGACATGTACCAAGTTTGGTTTGAATACGATAAAGCGTTGCGGAGATACAGCCTTATGTCTGTTTTCGCAAGCGCTACTTAAAATTAATTTGCGTGGTATTCGAGAACAACTTGCAGCGTTTTTATGAATTCCATAACTTTTTGTCAGCACGGTCTGGAGATGATCTGGTTCAATTTTGGTGAGAATCGGAACAACGGCCTAGGAGGAGTTCGAAAAAGTAGCTTTTTCGGATAATTACAAATGGCGGACAAATTGTCGTGACGGAAAATGACGTCATATGGTGCAATCGAATCGGCATGAGCCAAGGAATAAGAGGACAAAGGATTTGTGATTCTAGCCATTATGGTTCAAAAGTTATAAGCATAAACATGAGTAAATCTTTGGACAGTTGGTGGCGCTAGAGGGATTGAGTTGGAGACTCCAAATTTGCTCTGGTGACTTTTTAGACTGTCCTCTATCAGTGTACCAAATTTCATAACTTTCCCGCAAACGGTTCTATGGGCTGCCATAGACACCCAGTCGGAAGAAGAAATATAGCTGCAAGCAGCAATAACCGGGGCCAAGCGCAAAGAAGACGACAAGACATGCCAACATGTGTCAGACCAACTGCAGCAAGGAGCAATTTAAGACATTTAAAGATTAATTTAGGCAAAATGGCTTAAAAATCACACTAATTAACTAAAAATGTGATTTAATGGATTATCACTTTTGACCAATAGGTGGCGTAGTTACAAAAACGATGTGATGTGGTCAGAGTCTGGTGACAATGACAAACCTTAAGACCAGTGGCATTAAAATACGCAGATTTCTTCAAAAGTTTTTTAGAAATTATGTTATAACTTTTGACCAAAAGGTGGCGCTGTCTCGAAATGTGTTGAGTACCTTCAGGGCATGGTGCTGATGGCACATGCTGAGTTTTGTAATGTTGCACCAATGCATTCGTTAAGAATAGCATGTTACGTTCTATTATAGCGCCACCAATAGGCTCAATCCCACCATTTTTTTTATGTGACCTCATAGTGAGCCCATACAAGTGTGTGTAAAATTTGGTGAAAATATCTCATTTAGTTTTGGAGTTATATACATTTATGTGTATAAACACATAAAAAATGACTGACACGTGACTTTGATTGGATTTTACTACCCCTTACTATCAATATTTTCGCATTTGGGCATTAGCGTTTAGCCTATCGACCTATGTTTCCAAACTTCTGACGGTGGTTTCGTCTCGATCGGACAAGCGGTTTCGAAGATATAGCCAAATGTTTTTTTCGCGCTAAATCGCAACGCTACACAAACCGTAAGACGAAACCCAGCATGTTTGGCATCGTTGGACTCGGCAACGATTCAGGAACTCAAAAAGATGACTCTCGTGAAAATAAGTCAACCACACCCAAAGTTATAAGCATTTGAAAAAAAAAATTCACCACTAGGTGGCGCTGTTTCGAAAATTCTCAGGCTCTTTCAGGGCATCGTACTGATGACCCATACCGAGTTTCGTAACAATTCGTTCATGCGTTCAGAAAATACAGCATTTTAGCACATAATTCAAAATGGCCGACAGACAAAATGGCCGATATGGAAAAATTGGATATCAGTCGACTCGGCATGACGCCCTGAATCTAACGAGACCAATTTTATTATTTTTGGACAAACTGTTCAGTAGTTATGAGCAAAAATAGCAATTTTTCGTATCTCTGGACCAGTAGGTGTCGCTGCGCCAAAACGCAGCATGTAGCTTCAGGTCATGCTTGTAAGTACATGTACCAGGTTTGGTTTGAATACGATAAAGCGTTGCGGAGATACAGCCTTGTGTCTGTTTTCGCAAGCGCTACTTAAAATTAATTTGCGTGGTATTCGAGAACAACTTGCAGCGTTTTTATGAATTCCATAACTTTTTGTCAGCACGGTCTGGAGATGATCTGGTTCAATTTTGGTGAGAATCGGAACAACGGCCTAGGAGGAGTTCGAAAAAGTAGCTTTTTCGGATAATTACAAATGGCGGACAAATTGTCGTGACGGAAAATGACGTCATAGGGTGCAATCGAATCGGCTTGAGCCAAGGAATAAGAGGACAAAGGATTTGTGATTCTAGCCATTATGGTTCAAAAGTTATTAGCATAAACATGAGTGAATCTTTGGACAGTTGGTGGCGCTAGAGGGATTGAGTTGGAGACTCCAAATTTGCTCTGGTGACTTTTCAGACTGTCCTCTATCAGTGTACCAAATTTCATAACTTTCCCGCAAACGGTTCTATGGGCTGCCATAGACGCCCAGTCGGAAGAAACGGAAGAATAATAAGAACCGGAACAGATACAATAGGTGCCACCGCACCTTCGGTGCTTGGCCCCTAATAATAATAAGAACCGGAACAGATACAATAGGTGCCACCGCACCTTCGGTGCTTGGCCCCTAATAATAAGAACCGGAACAGATACAATAGGTGCCACCGCACCTTCGGTGCTTGGCCCCTAATAATAAATATAGCTGCAAGCAGCAATAACCGGGGCCAAGCGCAAAGAAGACGACAAGACATGTCAACATGTGTCAGACCAACTGCAGCAAGGAGCAATTTAAGACATTTAAAGATTAATTTAGGCAAAATGGCTTAAAAATCACACTAATTAACAAAAAATGTGATTTAATGGATTATCACTTTTGACCAATAGGTGGCGTAGTTACAAAAACGATGTGATGTGGTCAGAGTCTGGTGACAATGACAAACCTTAAGACCAGTGGCATTAAAATACGCAGATTTATTCAAAAGTTTTTAGAAATTATGTTATAACTTTTGACCAAATGGTGGCGCTGTCTCGAAATGTTTTGAGTACCTTCAGGGCATGGTGCTGATGGCACATGCTGAGTTTTGTAATGTTACACCAATGCATTCGTTAAGAATAGCATGTTACGTTCTATTATAGCGCCACCAAGAGGCTCAATCCCACCATTTTTTTTATGTGACCTCAAAGTGAGCCCATACATGTGTGTGTAAAATTTGGTGAAAATATCTCATTTAGTTTTGGAGTTATATACATTTATGTGAATAAACACATAAAAAATGACTGACACGTGACTTTGATTGGATTTTACTACCCCTTACTATCAATATTTTCGCATTTGGGCATTAGCGTATAGCCTATCGACCTATGTTTCCAAACTTCTGGCGGTGGTTTCGTCTCGATCGGACAAGCGGTTTCGAAGATATCGGCAAATGTTTTTTAAGCGCTAAATCACAACGCTACACAAACCGTAAACAAAACCTAAGCATATTTGGTATCTGTGGACTCGGCAAGGATTCAGGATCCCAACGAGATGACTCCCGTGAAAATACGTCAAACACAACCAGAGTTATCAGCATTTGAAAAATCAATTTTGCCACTAGGTGGCGCTGTTTCGAAACTTCTCAGGCTCCTTCAGGGTATCGTACTGATGACCCATACCGAGTTTCGTAACAATTCGTTCATGCGTTCATAAAATACAGCATTTTAGCACATAATTCAAAATGGCCGACAGCCAAAATGGCCGATCTGGGAAAATTGGATATCTGTCGACTCGGCATGACGCCCTGAATCTAACAAGACCAACTTTATTATTTTTGGACAAACTGTTCAGTAGTTATGAGCAAAAATAGCAATTTTTCGTATCTCTGGACCAGTAGGTGGCGCTGCGCCGAAACGCAGCATGTAGCCTCAGGTCATGCTTGTAATGACATGTACCAAGTTTGGTTTGAATACGATAAAGCGTTGCGGAGATACAGCCTTATGTCTGTTTTCGCAAGCGCTACTTAAAATTAATTTGCGTGGTATTCGAGAACAACATGCAGCGTTTTTATGAATTCCATAACTTTTTGTCAGCACGGTCTGGAGATGATCTGGTTCAATTTTGGTGAGAATCGGAACAACGGCCTAGGAGGAGTTCGAAAAAGTAGCTTTTTCGGATAATTACAAATGGCGGACAAATTGTCGTGACGGAAAATGACGTCATAGGGTGCAATCGAATTGGCATGAGCCAAGGAATAAGAGGACAAAGGATTTGTGATTCTAGCCATTATGGTTCAAAAGTTATAAGCATAAACATGAGTAAATATTTGGACAGTTGGTGGCGCTAGAGGGATTGAGTTGGAGACTCCAAATTTGCTCTGGTGACTTTTCAGACTGTCCTCTATCAGTGTACCAAATTTCATAACTTTCCCGCAAACGGTTCTATGGGCTGCCATAGACGCCCAGTCGGAAGAAACGGAAGAATAATAAGAACCGGAACAGATACAATAGGTGCCACCGCACCTTCGGTGCTTGGCCCCTAATAATAATAAGAACGGGAACAGATACAATAGGTGCCTCGCACCTTCGGTGCTTGGCCCCTAATAATAATAAGAACGGGAACAGATACAATAGGTGCCACCGCACCTTCGGTGCTTGGCCCCTAATAATAATAAGAACCGGAACAGATACAATAGGTGCCCGCACCTTCGGTGCTTGGCCCCTAATAAGAACCGGAACAGATACAATAGGTGCCACCGCACCTTCGGTGCTTGGCCCCTAATAAGAACGGGAACAGATACAATAGGTGCCTCCGCACCTTCGGTGCTTGGCCCCTAATAAGAACCGGAACAGATACAATAGGTGCCACCGCACCTTCGGTGCTTGGCCCCTAATAATAATAAGAACCGGAACAGATACAATAGGTGCCACCGCACCTTCGGTGCTTGGCCCCTAATAAGAACCGGAACAGATACAATAGGTGCCACCGCACCTTCGGTGCTTGGCCCCTAATAAGAACCGGAACAGATACAATAGGTGCCTCCGCACCTTCGGTGCTTGGCCCCTAATTAATCCCATGATAATAGCCATATATTGTAAAACAAATGCACTGAAAAATAAAGAAAACTTTCATAATTAGTTTTGTACTAATTTCTATACTTAAAAGAAATGCACATGATGACATGATGTTTCATGGGCCGATGTGTCAGAAAAAAAAACCTAACGCTGACAATTTTTGACCAATGCATTACACCACACCGGCACTAACCCAGCGCCAATTAAGCAAAAAAATAATAATAATAATAAAAAACGAATGGACCGCTGATGTACGAGTTTTATGGGCCGTTAAGAAAAAAAAAAGTATGAGATGTATCGGCCGAAAAAGCACGTCGGCCTACGGGGAATCTCCGGGTAGTCCAGATGGCCAGAGAGATAGCATATGCCTGGATGTCACACTTTAAATCCTACCTGTTGGCTAGGATTTAATATATATATATATATATATATATATATATATATATATATATATATATATATATATATATATATATATATATATATATATATATATATATATATATATTTTTTTTTATTACCAGCGCTTTGGCGCCCCCCATGGTGCTGCGCCCCTATGCGCCGCATATAGCGCATACCCACTTTTGGCGCCACTGCCCTTATCTCTGTATCCCCCCTCTCCCCCTGAGTCAAGGCACCAAAAGTTCACTGAGAATGCCTATATATCAGCCCGTTCTCATCCCAAGGTGTCATACATGTGACGGTTTTGACATTTCGTCGAAATCTTACGCACATGGCATCCTTTAGTGTCAATAATACGCAGGACCCAAGGCGTCATACAGGTGACGCGCGTCTTAATCCGATGCACATGGCATCCTTTAGCGTAAATATGAGACGCAGATCCCAAGGCGTCATAACCTAACGGACCTTAGCAGACCTAAACCTACCCATAACAGTGCGTGTTATATTGACGCTAAAGGGTGCCATGTGCGTAAGATTTCGATGAAATGTCATATGGCGTCACCTATATGACGCCAAAGGATGAGAATGCGTTGTATATATCACATATGATGCATCTTGTGAATCTATTGTTTTTCCTTTTCATGTTTGGTTTCATTTTAAATGTCTCAGTGCGATTGGTAAAATGGTCTTAATTTCATTGCAGTCATTGAGATCATAAGAAACATTGAGAACTTAAGATAATCATGTTCTCCTCCATTGATGATGTCTTTTCAAGATATATCCCCTCTCCCTCGAGACCAGGTCCTACCCCTGGGGTACAGGAATTGACCCAAAGCAAACTCTGAAAAATATGTGACCGAACACGGAAACCAGGGACACAAGTCGGCAGCACAACTTGCGAGGAAAATGAGAAAGAAGCGTTTTTTTCCAAAATTTGTGATTTCCGCTTTTTTGCAGAATCTGTTAGTTGAGATCATGAAGAAGCCTCTGCATGTTTGAGATAACAGTATTGGTATATTTAAAAGCGTACATTTTGAGGTTGAAATCGGCTTGTTTTTCTGGGATTCTAGCATGCAGTAGGGGCGTGTCATTGTCTGTTTGTATTTCCATTACTGAATAGCCGCCGGCGCTTTTGCCCCCGCCCCCCAACAGCATGGCTACTTATTATGCAGCGCTCTAGCCGGCTCTATCTGATATCAACATTCAATGAAGATGGACGCCGCAAAGATTGTTGCAGACGAGCTGAACCGTGGCCGTTACAACGAAAATGTTTTGAAGTACTTCTTCGACAAGCCGGATGCTTATGAAAACGCGTTCACTGATTCTGAAGACGATCTGAGCGACGATGAAAGTGGCATGATACGACTGAATAATATCCCTAATCTACAACTGAGTGAAGATGAAGACGAGGAAGAATGTATCGGACTGGCGTCAGACGAGTTGGACCGTAAGATATCAGAGGCTATATCGATAGTAACATTTGATGGGGATATAGATAGAGAAATGGGGAAAATCCGTAACTTTGACTGTAAATGTTACACGAGGAGAAAAAGAAAACTCTCTGCATGGGAGACAGTCTTGTAGCCAGAAGCTTTCTCCAGACATTATGTACAACATACGGCTGGATTCTTTAGCTGCAGAAAAAGAGTGGCAGGACATGCGAATTATTGGACATTTAGAGGCAAACAGATGCACAGTGCAAACTTCGGAGATGGTTACATCCACAAAGAAGACCCCGACAAAGAGAAAGTGTGCCCGAACGACTTATTTCATTGGAGGCAACGAGATCTGCAAGAATACTTTTCTGTTTCTTATGGGGTGAGTTTCCATAAACAAAGTTTGTCGTTTTTTGTTCATTCTAAGATCACGTACACGTTCTCATGTTTAGCTCAGCTCAGGACTGTCGTTTTAATTGTAACGTTAGCATCATATCACTTGCCAAAACCCCCATTAATATAATGAGCTTTAAGATGGTAATGTGAACTTCTGCTATTAATTTGAATAATGCTTCAATTGCTTGAATTGACTGGTGTTAATGACTTAACTTAGCCCATGTAAACCTGCCTGTTAGCATTCTTGAATTGATTGTGATGCTAATAATTTTAGCCAGTGGTGGAGGAAGTACTACTTAATATTCTTACCAAGGATTTACTAATGTAATCGTAAATGTATCAGATTAAATTCCTACTTAAGTAAAAGTATAAAGTATACGTAGCCGTAAACTGTGCATTATAAATCAAAAGTAAAAGTATTTATGAAAAGTTTAATGTACAGGATATTTTTAATAATTTGACTCGAACCAGGTCTAACCACTAACTGAGGTCTAAACCAGGAAGTACAGATACAAACTCTAAAGTAAAAAGTATTCATCATAAAATTTACTTCAGTAAAGTAAAAGTACCTATAATTTGTACAATACATTTTGATATAGATGACAAGATGCCTGTTAGCAAGACCATGATGTTAAACGTTTTTTCTTTTCCCCCCCCTTTTTTTCAGCATTGGCAAAGACACCCTGGCTGATATAGTCAAACACTATGAGGAGAATGGGGCAAGACCACGTTTGAGGAAGAAGCACTCACTGCCACGTCCACCAGCCAGGTTCATCAGCCCTGAGGATATCAACAGAGTTGTGGACTTCATAAAAAACTATGCAGAAGACAATGCCATCATGCTGCCTGGCCGACAGCCTGGGCATAAGGATTGGCATGTGAAGTTGCTGCCAACTCATGTGTCCAAGGCGTGAGTGTGGCGTCTCTACGTGAAGTCTGCTAAGGAGCTTGGTATGTGTAAACATTGATTTAGAATTGAGTGCTTATAAAGTTAAATAATGCAGAGCACTATTAGCAATTACAATACAATTAACCATAAGCAATATCTGTTTTTCAGGTGAGCGTGCAGTTTGTAAAACCAGCTTCAAAGCACTGTGGAACCGACTTCTCCCACACATCAAAAGTTGCCGGCCGCGCACAGATCTCTGCTGGCAGTGCCAAAGCAATAATGAGCAGCTGATACGAAGTGCAAACCTCCCAGATGATAGAAAGTCTGAAGCAGTAAAGAAGCAACAAGATCATCTTTCCCTTGTGCAGAAAGAGAGGGCTGTGTACAACGACATGACTGCTGCCTGCAGAAAGACTTGCTCTGGCTCTGGCCTGTCTTTTGGACCATCCCTACCAGCAAGCAAGAAGATTAGGATGCATTACAGTTTTGATTTTGCTCAACAGGTAATATTTCACACACATTTACTTCACTTTACTTTATTGATGTCCCTTAAAGGGTGATTTGGTGCATGATAATAAATAGTGCAAATGCAGAATAGCATCAATATAGTAAGTTTTATCTTTATTAGACAGTTATGAATAGATGCAAATTTAATTTAATCTAATCCAAGTTCCCTCTCTCCCTCTGTCTCCTACAGTTACACTTTCCCTCAAACCCTCTCCATCCAGGACCAATGTACTTCCTGACCCCACGGAAATGTGGCCTATTTGGTGTTTCATGTGAAGGGCTGCAGAAACAGGTGAATTGCCTGATTGATGAAGGCATGTCATCTACTAAGGGAAGCAATGAAGTCATCAGCTACATGCATAATTTCTTCGGCAACTTTGGAGTTGGAGAAACAGAGGTGGATCTTCATTGTGACAACTGCAGTGGGCAGAACAAGAACAACTTCATGCTCTGGTACCTTGCCTGGCGGGTTGGACACAAGCTTCACGATAAAATTGAAATCCACTTCCTTATTGCTGGCCACACCAAGTTTTCCCCTGACTGTGGCTTTGGACTCATCAAGCAAGCCTACATGAAGACAAGAGTCAACACTTTGGCAGACATCGCTGAAGTACTTTAACTTTACTTTGCTTTAATGACTTCAGTGCTGTTTTCTGTTCTGCTTCAATGAAACATTTAACTGAAGATCTTTTTTTTTCTTCCTCTCTTCTCTTTTTTGTCATCAGGTTGTGGAAAACAGCTCTCCTGTGAGTCACCTCAATATCCCACAGCTTGTTGGAACGGCAGAGGGCAAAGTTTTAGTCCAGACCTTTGACTGGCAGCAGCATCTGACTCGCCACTTCCATAGACTCCCACAGATCAAGAGTTATCAGCACTTCAGGTAATTGAAACTTTCACATTGTTTACATACAATATAACATAGCAACAACATACACATGACAGTTTTTTATAAGAAAATACTTTGCCATGTTTAAAATGTCTTATGTGCTTTTTCTGTCACAGCTTTGACGCCAAGAGACCAGGTGTGGTGCTTGCAAAAAGTCACCGTGATGCACAACCTGTCGAATATCAGCTACTGCGCGACGGAGCAGATTTGCCCCCTATCGACGGTCTTCCTGTCCTGGCCCCACCTGGACGGAAAATTGACAGGCAGACCTATCTATATGAAAAAATCAGGCCATTCTGTGCTGACGAGGCAAGAGACATCACATGCCCAGCGCCAAGGATCACAACACAGAAGAGTCCACAGAAGAGGATGCGAATGTAATTTTATTGGACTGTGTCACAAAGACCTTTTTTCTTGTTTACAACACCTTCAATGTCACTTTATCAACCAACCACCTGAATTTAGTTTTACATTCTTGAATGAAAAGCACTCTAAACAATGTTTGATTGATTTGATTATGGAAAATAAAAAAAGAATATATCAATCAACCAGTTTATTGCTTATTTTTTATCATTAGCAAAAGTTTGTGTTTCATGTTGCATGAGTACACCGAAGAAAATTCCTAGTCTGTAAAACCTTTCATTGACAATGGCAATAAAATCTATTCTGATTCATACTCCGATACTGTATGTATATATATATATATATATATATATATATATATATATATATATATATATATATATATATATATATATATATATATATATATATATACACACACACAGGGACGGACTGGGACTAAAAAAACGGCCCTGGACTTTGACTAGGCCCGGCCCAAAGCAATCGACGCGCAGAAACTCGACAACAATAACGCCTGCCATGAGTGTCACAAGACTTTATCTGTGGCTCATGATACTATACCATTCAAATTACCAAATTATAGCTAACAACATATTCTACAATCTATTCCATGCTGTCTTAAAATGAATTTATTACTTAATAATCTTAATTAATGTATGAAGTAATTAATCTTACCTACTGCACAAATAATAATATGTATAATATGTATAATAATGAAATGTAACTTCTGTATTCAAAATCTTCAATGTTTGTAAGCATTAACTGTAACGTTATCAACATTTTTAAAAGTAAAAGCACAACATATTTTTTAACATTCTCTAGAGTTTATCTTATTTTTATTCAGTGTACATAAGAGTTGCCTGTTTGCAAACTTTTTTTCCTTTCTTTGATGGCACATTTTCCTGACCTTTTTGCTCCCCCCCCTTGTGCTTTTTGTGCCGTGTGCTTTACAGCTTTACATGGGGTATGGCTTATCTAAATGAGATGTAATGAGCCCTATTGTCACTCCCACCAGCAGAGAGAGGTGAGAACTGCAGATCTTTAGAGGCGGTTTTCTCCGCTTTTAGTTTTTCTGAGTGCCTACCTTCAAATGGCCACAACTTCTCAAAATATTATCAGATTTCCATGTGTTACACATCGTTGGAAAGCTTGGAGACTACACTTTCAGAATCTGTGAATAACTCAAAATGCCCCAGAACCGACTTGTGTCCCTAGTTTCCGTAACTGGTCACATATTGGTACAACCCTTTTGTTCTGGTCTGGGTATTTAAGGCTAGGTAACAGAGCAGTCTTGGGGAAACTGTAACCAGAAAAACCCCCATGCAGTGCTGTGTCAGTGACTTCTCGAGTCTTGGACTCAGAATACACTCACACACCACTGTGTGTCTCTGTCAGGAATGCATTTCTTACTCTTAGAGTCATCTTTGAGCAATTGATGTTATGTATTTATTATTTCTGAATTGGCTTTTAATCATCTACTTGTGGAATTGGCATGAAACATTTTTCCTGACAAAAATAAATGTTACATCTTGATTTATTCTGAAGTATTCTGAAATCATTATTTTAGTAGATTATAGGAGGCTGGTGCTACCGCAAATCTTGCAGGGTAGGTCAAACTAAAGGCGCATGTATGAATGGAGCAGTAGGCACATCATCTGAAGACCTTTTGATTTCTGTCTATCACTGATTTAGCAAGTTGTATGGAAATGGCTAAAGTAAACTACACTTTTTTGTACAAGTAAGCAGTAGGCCACTGACTTAAGAGGTATTAGCTAACCCTGCATCCTCTGACTAAATTCAGAACTGATAAGTTTTTGTCCGTGAGAAACACGATCCGGCCGACGTGATCTCTGTGGGTCCATAATGATTTAATAAATGAAAGTATAAGAAACTCAGACTAATCAATGATCTACATTAAATCACAATTAAACGTTTGATCAGCTGTTAGGATAGTAAATAAGTAAAAGATAAAGAGTCATTCACATTTGGAGTCAGATTGAATTATTCATGGGGTCAAGATTATTATTAGAAACCGACCATTTAATAAATTAAAGTGATTTTTCCAGAAACGCCCGAAAATACATACACGCATTATCCCTTCGCCCACACCATTGGATTCCGTCGTTGGGCCAATGGGTGGCCCTTACAGTGTTAATACTGCAAATCTCAGGTATATAGCCATTGACCTCTGTTCTGTGATGAAACTGATCCAACTGTGATCGTGAGACTAACGTTAAAACAGAAAACGTGAGGACCTCTGAGCGACATAATTTCTGTCGTTATCTCTGCTGTGTGATCTAAGCCCTGCCCCAGCTGTGCCCGTGCATCTATGACGGCTCTCGCCTTGGATCTTTTCCAAGAGGACTTCTCAGTTTTATACCGGGGTGGTGATGGTGCAGTGGATAAGACCCATGCCTTTGGTGTGAGAGACCCGGGTTCGAATCCACTGTGAGACACCAATGTGTCCCTGAGCAAGACACTTAACCCCTAGTTGCTCCAGAGGCGTGCGACCTCTGAAATATAGCAATTGTAAGTCGCTTTGGATAAAAGCGTCAGCTAAATGAATAAATGTAAATGTATATTAACGGCCATAAGTGTTGCCTGTTTTTGTTGTGATTAATTCCAAGAAGATTTCTGTTCAAGTCTTGCTGGCGGCTGTTACATTACAATCATTAAAGAATTATTTGACTGTCATTTGCTACTGGGTCTTATCTATCCTTACAACACAAATAGTCTTTAAAAAGGCTAAATGAAATGAAAATGCCAAATTGCAATGGTTCTGTTTGTATTTTAAAATTTGTAATTGTGCTTAACATTGTACGCATAGGACACACTTTATAGTTGTTTGTGCTACATGCACATAGGCTAATTAAGTTTATTCTTTAAACACATGATTGCTTTACTGTAAGTGTTGTATTAAACACTTAGGTAAAAGGTTGTAGATGCCATGCATTCTAGGCCATGTATGAAAATGCTTTACAAATTAAATCCCTCACATCTAGAGAAATAGCGAATGTGCATCTCATTAGCCCTGAGCCAAAAACCCTTTTCATAGTAAAATGTATTGACATGAGAACGTGCAAAGAATTGGCCATGCGTTTAGCATGTGCTTGCAGTTTCTTTGGATGTTCACAGCAGCGGAGTTCCTCATTAGCTCTCACCGTTGTTGTACATACAATACACATGCTAGTACAGCAGCAAATCTAAAGCAAAACGAACACTTTGACAACTAAAGTTGTTCCAGAGACCAGAAAAAATATTATATTTTTAATATAATATAATTGTATTATAACTGAAATTATAATATAGCCTACATTATATTGTAATCGCCAAGCAGGGCATTAATTGGAGAAAGTGACATTGATCCTTTCAATTCGATTTCATTTGCCTGCTACCCAGTGCCAAAAGGGGATGGGATATGCTTTTATTTTTTGCCTACAAAAACAGGACCAGAAGTGTGGCACATGTAATAGCAAACCAAATCATCCTTGACTGGGATGCACCAACTAAAATTGAATCGGATCAGAAAAATGTATTCACAAAGAGGGTGTGAACAGAAGTCTCACAGCCTTTTGCAGGTCACAAGAAATCTGCATTAACCAAATGACACCACAAAACAGCAAATGCTAAGCAGGCAACACCGAAAACAGGTGAACTAATTTCTGCCCACAGATCTGGCTGTAATGAGTGCAACTTCAAGTAAAGCCATGGGTATCAACCCATCTGATCTCATGACAAAAACTCTGATTAATCCAGAACATTTCCCCAGCAGAACTGGGATCTCTAATGCTCAAGACACAGCAGAGTATGAAAGCCCTACTGTAAGAGCAGCTTTAAGGTGTCACACTGCACTGAAACAACAGCAATAATTCAGACCTGGACAATGAAACTCGGTTTCATGTGACAACTGGAATTAAAATTGCAATAGACATGATAATGGAGCAAGTAAAAGAATCCCTTATGTCTGAATTGTAAACTGTTGAAAACATCAGAATTAACTGTGGTTCTCTCTGCATTTGTTTCTGTCTCAGGTTAACTTCTGCAAATTTCTTGGAGGACGGATGCCAGGATGGGCCGGACCCAACCTGCATCAGAGCCAGTACAGCGGGATTGTTAGAACATAACCTGAGACTCGGGAGATGGGTGAAAAGACACTTCAAGAGGCCATTAACATTTCACAGTATCACTACATAAGCATGGCCTCCCAGTATACAACTGGAACTAAATTTGCAACACAATTAGATTGTGCCACATTAGATCTCCTAGACATGAACACTGAACACACTCCTCCATCACTACACCCTCACATCATCATCACCTGGAATAGATCAAGTCTATCCAGGCTGAACCAGGGGCGGTTTCTTCAGTAGGGCGATTGGGCGACGCACCACCAAAGTGTGAAAGGGACTTTTTCAATCACATTCACAATCTCATTCACCACAGAGTTACGCTAGCCGTCACTGTGCCTCTGGATATAGTCCAATCAGCATCATGTCACGTTCTGTGGAGTACTGCCTCTTTTTGGGCGATTTCACTCTGGCTGAGAATCGCCCAGAGTGTTCCCATAGACTTACATTCAAATATTTTTTTTTTTCGAACTGCAGGCACTGCAATGCATTTTCAATGGGTTCCGGGAGGGCTCGCACTAACGTGCTTATGTCATCATATGTATTAGGGGTGGAATGGTACATTCGTATTGAACCGAATCGGTACGGGCGTCACGGTTCAGTGCACGAATTTACACGGAGAATACACGGTAGAAAAATAAATAAAACTCTAAATAGCGATAAATTTTGCTCAATTCGCGTTTGGTCTGAACGCAGCATATTGAGCAAACTGCGAAGTCAATATTGCAATGCTGAAGTGTGTGTGTGCGCGAGAGAGAGGGAGAGGCGCGGGCGCGATCGAACTGTGTGTGTGTGTGTGTGTGTGAGAGAGAGAGAGAGAGAGAGAGAGAGAGAGAGAGAGAGAGAGAGAGAGAGAGAGAGAGAGAGAGAGAGAGAGAGAGAGAGAGAGAACAACGGAATTCAGAGAAGAAGCTGCATCAAAATGAGCTCCTGAATATTTTCATCAACTTGGACCTAAAGAGTGGGACATTTCTGAAAAAAAAAAAAACCCTTCAAATACCCTCCACAGAGGACTCTAAAGAAGAGGTACATTTAATAACCTGCAAAACAGAAGATATAAATGAAATAAGTGAATATCTTGATTTTAATTTTAAATCAAAACAACTAGCTAAACTGTAAGCTAGGGAACTGTCAACTGTTTCAGCTTGTTGTCATCAGCGGACTGGGCTACTGACTGCCTAAGAAACTAAATAAACTGAGCTAAACAATAACAGAAGAGATAACAGAAGAGATATTTAACAAAGACAAAGAAGAAAATAAGAAAGAACAAGAAATAACTGTGTTTTGAAGTCTTATAAACAAAAAAGTAGCCTAGCCACCTGTTTGGAGTAAACAAGTGGTCACCATGGAAACGGGTCAGAAGGCATTTAAGCACAGCAAAGCTCCCAGCAGAGAGGTTGAATACCCTGTCAAATGTAAAAGTGCAGCAGCTAGGGAGAAACACAAGGAGAAGACACTACGGGAAAACCCAGAGATCCTCTTCACTGACTATGCCCAACAAAAGAATGGAAGAAAGAAAAACAACCTCATATTCTTCACTGATTCCATCTACATCTGGAAAGATACCGTGTCAAACAACTACCCATATGTATCCAGTGAAGGCATCGGCTCAGGGGGCAGATTAAAGATCTGCAAAGATGAACACCTGGACAAGGAGGACCCCCTTCTCACCATCACATACTACACCAAAGGAAAGGTCATGGTCCAGGGGAACGAAGCCAACATGGAGTCCTTCGAAGATGCATTCTCTCTGTTAAAAACAGAGGTGAACACCAAGAGGATGATTGTTCACACGGACAGTGAAGATGATGAGACAGAAAACCCCACCACCTTGTCCATCTCTGCCCCTCCTACACCTGCCACCTCTACCAACAGGCTAAAGGAGAGTATGGCCCTATTAGAGCTGGACTTTGCTGAATTTAAAGAGCTGACCCAGGCCAGACTGTGTGAGCCCCAAAACACCACTGTGCAGCAGATTCAAGAGGAGCTACAACAGCTCAAAAGAGACAACCAGTCATTGGCATCTGACCTCAGAGGGAGTATAGAGGCACTGAAGGAGGAGAACAGGATACTTCATACCCAAATGGCCAAAGTAAAGGAAGATGCTGAGAACAGAGAAAGGAGCTTCACCAGGCAGGTCCAACACCTGAGAGAGCAACTCTCAGAAATCCTGACAACTACAGAGACACAGACTCTCCCTGCCAGTGTCCCAAAGCCTTGTTCTGTCTCTGTACCACCATCTCTGCTCTACACCCAGTCCAACAACACCCTGGCAGCTCCTTCTACACCTAAACTGCTAGCTGCTAACAACCAGCTCTGCCCATCACAACCTGCCTCCACCCAGCCTGAAGAACAAGCCCCACAAGTGGTCCTACTGGTTGACTCAAATGGGAAATTCCTGGACACAAACAAGCTTTTTCCTGGTTAGAAAGTGCTTTCTAAACGCTGCAGCACCACAGGCCAGGCAATGAACCTGTTAAAAAAGGAGACCCTCAAGAGCCCTCAATGCCTGGTGATCCACACAGGAACAAATGATCTGCACAGCCTCCGGAAAGGCACTGCTGAAGCAGTGAAGAAGATGGCAGAGCAGGCCAGTAAGGAATTTCCTGACACCCGGATTGTGATCTCCACCCTGCTGCCTAGGACAGACATCCCCCCTCATGCCATCCATGACATCAATATGGAGATCAGAAGAGGATGTGCCACCTTACCCAATGTCCACCTGGCCCTCCACCCAACCATTGGCATCTGGGACCTCTATGATGGACTCCATCTCCACAAAGAGAAGGTGAAGATCTTTGCGAAGACTCTCAAAGACACGGCCCTAGGACGCAGACCTTCTACCCTCTCCTCAACTACACGCTTCAGTGATCATCCCAGACCTCCTCCTCCCCACCACCCCAGGATCTGCCAGGAGGCACAACAGCTCAGCCTGGACCTCCCCACCCGCCCACCACCTAACCATGGTGAAACACAACCAGAGAAGGCAACTTTACCCCTCCTTAATCCCTTCCCACCATCCTCTTTTACAACATCGACAGCAGAGCTACGCAACAGCACCTGTGCCTGACCTGCCTCCCCACCCACAGCAACGGAGTTATTCTTCAGTTGTAGCCCCGCCCCCTGTCACAGCCCCGCCCCCTGCCACAGCCCCGCCCCCTGCTGCCTCTGAGCTGGGAGACATCAGGAATATGCTGCAAACTCTGTGTACCCGACTTCTGCCCAGCTAAGATATACATACACAAAACACTTTACCATTTGGGTAACAGAACATTGATATATATTTAGTTAGTAATAGTAATAATAACAATGGTAGAAATGAGTATAATGGTAATATTTATCATTTTAAAATATTTATTTAGTATTATAAATGGATAGATAGTTGAAGGGTTTTTTTTTTTTTTTTGTCCTACTATATGGGTTCATTTTGTTTGTTTTTAATGCGCTCATTACATATAAGCTGTTGGAATATCCAGGGTCTCCACTCCTCGACATTTGAGCTAAAGAGTGAAAACCCTGAATTCATTAAATCTATAAAAGATGTTGACTTAATTATATTGACAGAAACATGGTGTAAAAATGATTCACTCATTCACTGTCCCTCAGGATATAACGAAATCATGGTGCCCTCTATAAAATTTAAAAACATACATAAGGGCAGAACATCGGGGGGGATCTTGGTGTGGTACAAAGGAGATCTATGCAGTCAGATCTCAACAGTAAAACAGGGTAAATCCCATGTTTGGTTGAGAATAGATCAAACCCTTGGCATTACTGATAGAGATCTCTATCTATTTGCAATATATATACCCCCAGTTGACTCTCCTTATTTTGAAGAAGATATTTTTGATACTCTCCATTCAGAAATCGCCTACTTCCAGGCCCAGGGAAATGTTCTTCTAACTGGCGATCTGAATGCACGAACAGGAATTGAACCTGATGTCATCGACCCACAGAGCCACAACCATGTATTTGATCAGGCCCCCCTGTTTACCACACCAACCATCACCCATCGGAACAACCTTCATGGTGAAATTAATCAAAGTGGCAGGGAGATAGTGCATCTCTGTCGGGCTTTAGGCCTGTACATAGTTAATGGTAGGTTCAGAGGGGACTCTTTAGGGAGATTCACCTACTCCTCAGCTCATGGATCTAGTGTAGTAGACTATGCAATCACTGACATGGACCCCTCAACTATCAGTGCATTCACTGTCAGACAGCAATCCCCACTTTCAGACCACAACCAAATAAACCTGTTCTTTAAACTCCCAGATCAGTTAAATCCCAAAACAAAAGAACCCAGTAAGCTGTATGAGTTAAATCCTGGCTACAGATGGGCCCCAGACAGTGGAGACAAACTCATCATGGCCTTGAAATCACCTGATCTGATGAATGACATATTCATATATGACCAAACTCAATATGCCCCTACCAAAAACGGTGTAAACAAGGCGATTGATGACATCAACACGATATTCCATAAGGAAACAGAAACATAAGCCTATTAGAAAACAAAATGTCGAGAAATGGTTTGATAAAGAATGCAAGACCATCAGAAAGGAACTTAGAATTATAGCAAATGAAAAACACCGCCAACCAAACAACCCGGCCTTACGCATTAGATACAATGAAATTTTAAATAAATACAAATGTACAATTAGGAACAAAAAACAAAATTATACCCACATGAAACTTGAAGATATTGAAAACGCCATTAATCAAGATCAATTCTGGAATATGTGGAACAAGTTCAACACAAAACAACAACAAGCATTACCCATTCAAAATGGTGATATCTGGAAAACACATTTTGAAAACCTTTACAAAGACATACCAATTAAACAAATTAGACCAGAACAAAATTTTATAAAAGAAAAACTCCAAACATTAGAACAAACAATTAAAGACAACCAAAACCCTCTTGATTCTCCAATTACTTGGGAAGAATTGATCACACAGAAAAAATCTCTCCAGCCGAGGAAAGCTTGTGGTCCAGACGGCATTCAAAACGAGATGCTCAAATGCAGCACCCCAGAGATGCAGGCTGCAGTGTTAAAGCTGTTCAATATTGTTCTACAGTCAGGATGTTTTCCTGACATCTGGTGCAAAGGGCTCATTTCCCCCATTCATAAGAGTGGGGACAAATCAGACCCTAATAACTACCGTGCCATCTCTGTCAGCAGCTGTCTAGGCAAATTATTCTGTAGCATTCTAAATAAAAGAATGCTAGATTTCATTGAGGAACACTCCATCTTAAGTAAAAGTCAGATTGGTTTCCTCCCAAAACACCGCACCACTGATCATATATATACCTTACACACATTAATTGATAAACATGTACACCAAACTAAAAATAGTAAAATATTCTCTTGTTTCATTGATTTCAGAAAAGCTTTTGATTCTATTTGGCATGAAGGTCTCTTTTACAGACTTCTACAGTGTGGTATAGGGGGCAAAATGTATGATCTAGTTAAATCTATGTATTTAGAAAATAAGTGTGCTGTTAAAATTGGCAACAAACAAACGGATTTCTTCACCCAGAGAAGAGGTGTTCGGCAGGGTTGCAATTTAAGTCCAACATTATTTAATATGTACATCAATGAGCTTGCTGTTGAGTTAGATCAATGTGCTGCTCCTGGCCTCTCCCTTCTAGATAGAGAGGTGAAGTCTCTGTTTTATGCTGACGATCTCCTTCTACTGTCTCCTACTAAACAAGGATTACAGCAACAGCTAGACATAGTAGAAAAGTACTGTCAGAACTGGGCTCTGGCTGTAAATATGAAGAAAACTAATATCATGATCTTCCAAAAACGCCCAAGATGTCAGGAGAACAAACATCAATTCACCATTAATAATGACGTCATTGAACACAGCATGAGCTATACCTACCTTGGTATAACCATATCAGCATCAGGGAGTTTCAACATGGCAGTGAATGCACTAAAAGATAAAGCTCGAAGAGCTATACATGCAATTAAGAGAAAATTCTATAACTTCCAAATTCCAATTAAAATCTGGCTTAAAATATTTGACAGTGTCATCCAGCCCATTGCGCTGTACGGTAGTGAAATATGGGGTCCACTCAGTCATCAGAGCTATACCCGTTGGGACAAACACCCAACAGAATCTCTTCATGCAGAATTTTGCAGATACATTCTACACGTACACAGAAACACACCAACAAATGCATGCAGAGCAGAATTAGGCAGATACCCACTGATCATTAACATCCAAAAGAGAACTCTCAACTTTTTTAACCACCTGAAATCCAGCCCCCCAGACACACTTCACTCCAAGGCCCTCCGAATCCAGGAGCTGAGCCCAGAAAAGAGTCCCCTATGTCAACTGGTACTGAGACAAACTGCCCCACGTCAGAGACCGTCTGAGCAGCCTCAGAACAACACTGCCCTCCAAACACCAATCAGAGTCAAGCCAATCATAGCACAATGCAAAGAAACCTATCTGGAACATTGGAAAGAAGAAACTAAAAGCCAAAGTAGACTAGAATGTTATCTGACCCTAAAAAGAGATTATAAATTAGCAGAATATCTCTCTACTGTCAGAGATAGAAAGCAGAGACAGATCCTAACCAGGTACAGGCTCAGTGATCACAAACTGGCAATCGAAACAGGAAGACACAAAAAAATCATGGCAACCAAAAGAGAACAGAACGTGTGATCACTGTTTGACAGGTGAGGTTGAGACAGAGATGCACTTTCTCCTACAATGTGAAGCGTTCAAAGACACAAGAAACCATTACTTTAACAAATTTAACTATATAATCCCAAATTTCAAAGACCTGAATGAAATTTCTAAATTAAAGTTTCTCCTGGGAGAAGGAGACAAAACTTATCTTGCTGCCCAATATGTACAAACATGCCACAACCTGAGGGGAAATGAGTGACCGACACACACACACACACACACACACACACACACACACACACACACACACACACACACACACACACACACACACACACACACACACACACACACACACACACACACACACACACACAAATATATCCAAACATTGTGTTAAATGGTTTTTTTTGTATATGTGTATGTATATGTATATATATATATATATATATATATATATATATATATATATATATATATATATATATATATATATATATATATATATATATATATATATATATATATTTTTATTTGTATATTTTGTATGCTTTGGCAACATTGTTTCAAAAACTTTCATGCCAATAAAGCCCCTTTGAATTGAATTGAATTGAAATTGAGAGAGAGAGAGAGAGAGAGGAGAGAGAGAGAGAGAGAGAGAGAGAGAGAGAGAGAGAGAGAGAGAGAGAGAGAGAGAGAGAGAGAGAGAGAGAGAGAGAGAGAGAGAGAGAGATCGGGCGCGATCGAACAGTGGAAACATAAAAACATACTCCGTCATTTTGTTAATACAGGACATCATTCAAACTGCAAAATGTTTACATATATTTGTGTACACTCGCAATAAAACACAACATTGTGCTTTTGTCACACTCTAAACTCTTGTCAAACGGTAACCTACAACTGTCACCCAACCAAAATCGCACGCAAGCACGTGCACACACACACACACACACACACACACACACACACACACACACACACACACACACACACACACACACACACACACACACACAGTTTTATTTTTAAGTTACACATTCTACATTGATTAAAAAAAGAAAATCAAATGTGTTTTTTAATGGTAGTATTATTTTATACGGAAATCAATTATTTATAATTCAGATGAGAATAAAGTTAGGCTTAATTAAAATTAAGGAAAACAAATATATTGATCTGAAATATAGCAAATTAATTTTAAATTCATTCAGGTACAATTACCAAACATATCGCAAGGTCTTTTTGTCTTTTTATTAATTGAATTAATAAACTAATTAAAATATATAAAACTATTGTCAGTGCACTGCAAATAAACTGGTTCTATGCCTTTATTAATAAAACTTATTTAAAAAATACAAGGCTTAAGACATTTATAAAAATGCCTTCTGCATTTTTGTTTTGCTTTTCACTCCGTTGTACCGAACCGTGACGTCTGAACCGAGGTATGAACCGGACCGTGACTTCTGTGTACCGTTCCACCCCTAATATGTATCCTTAACTTGTGCAGCGATTGGTGGAAACAAACATACACTATTAAAAATCTTTAAGATTAAGTGACAAATAATATTTGAAAACAATTTTGAATTTGAACAACAAGAAAAAATGAAACACTGTGGTGCATGTAAGATACATAATTCACCTTTGTTAAGTGTAGTTCTATACACTGTTGGTTGTAAACACAGCACTCTGTTCTTCACGACTGTTCAGGGATTGCGGTCCCTTTAAATAATCTGAACGTGTGCTCACGTGGGACGCATATCAGCGCCATTTGCTATTATTACTTTTCTTTCTATAAATAAATGACACACGCATTCGTGTGCTCAAAGTGAGAAGTTGTCTCTTGCAATTTACTGCAATTTCCACACTGGTGACCCCGACATTAGTCTGCTGGACGTATCCAGAGACACGACACGACCATGACCGCGAACGCTGTCACCCTTAAACTCCCCGAATTCTGGGAATCGTCAGCATCTGCATGGTTCGCCCAGACTGAAGCGCAGTTTGTGTTACGTGAGATCACCGTGGATACAACGAAATACTACTACGTTGTGTCGGCTCTCGGAAATTCAACAGCATCCAGAGTGGTGAGCCTTCTTACAAATCCTCCCGACAATGAGAAGTATGCAGCACTCAAAGCCCACCTGTTGAAAAAGTTTGAACTGTCGGACACTGAGAGAGCCAACAGGCTTTTCTCACTTCAAGGACTGGATGACAGCAAACCGTCTGAGCTCATGGACCACATGCTGGATCTTTTAGGTGAGCACAGACCAGATTTTCTATTCATCCAGTTATTCCTGTGTCAGCTACCTTCCCAAGTGAGAGCTGCATTAGCTAACACCACAATCACTGACTGTTGGAGACTGGCTGAAGAGGCTGATAAATTTTTTCTGGCGAGTCAAGGACATTGTGCGGCCGCGTTTTTTCCCGCGCACATCGCTACGGTGACGAGGGACGATTCCACACTCATCGGTGCAACCACTTCTCGTCGGCAGCAGTCTTCTGGCCCCCAACAGCTTTCAGGCTTATGTTTCTACCATGCAAAGTTTGGAAGTAAGGCTACCAAATGCCGTTCGCCATTCAGTTTCGGCGGTTCGGGAAACGCCAGGGCCGGCGCTCAGTAGTGGCCATGAGTGTCGGCCGCGTAGACAGGCTGCTTTTCATCCGTGACAGCATCTCCGGACGCCGTTTTCTGTGCGACACGGGAGCACAGAGGAGCATCCTGCCTGCATCCCGTTTGGACATGGTGGCCGACAGCCACGGCCCCCCTATGGAAGCTGCCCATGGTAGCCCCATCCGCACATATGGAACGAGGTACGTCGAATTGTGTTTCGAAGGACAGCAGTTCGGCTGGGATTTTGTTACAGCAAAGGTTGACATCCCCGTCCTCGGTGCTGATTTTTTATGTGCACATGGATTGTTGGTGGATGTTAAGAACCACCGTCTGATTGATGCCGTTACATTCTGTTCATATACGTGCACGCTCAGCGAGGCCGACTCCATACGATTGTCTAGCATGCTCTCAGCTTCCGATGATTTCCACCGTCTACTTGTCAGTTTCCCAGCCCTCACTCAGCCCACTTTCTCTGCATCTGCCATCAAGCATGGTGTGGAGCACCATCTCGCCACTTCTGGCCCACCCGTCTACGCCCGTGCTCGGCGCCATGACCCGACCAAACTTGCCGTTGCAAAGGCTGAGTTTGTGAACATGGAACGCCTGGGCATAGTTCGCCAATCCGACAGCCAGTGGGCGTCACCCCTCCACATCGTCCCCAAACCGGGCGGTGGCTGGCGCCCGTGTGGCGACTACCGGCGGCTTAATGAAGTAACGACACCTGACCGATACCCTGTTCCGAACATACAGGATTTTTCTGCACACCTGGCTGGCAAGGTGATTTTTTCCAAAGTGGACCTCATCCGGGGATACCGGTACACCCACTGGACATTCCCAAAACGGCAGTGATCACGCCATTTGGGCTGTTTGAGTTCCTGCGCATGCCGTTCGGCCTTGAAAGTGCCGCCCAATCTTTTCAGCGCCTCATGGACTCTGTTTTGCGGGACCTGCCTTTCCTTTTTGTGTACTTGGATGACATCCTGGTGGCGAGCACGTCCAAGTCTCAGCACCTGGCACACCTCTGAACCCTTTTTGAGCGGCTTAGCCAACATGGATTAATTGTCAACCCGCCAAGTGCCAGTTCGGTCTCTCCACCATCGACTTCCTGGGACACAGAGTCACTAAGGACGGGGCAGTCCCCCTCCCATCAAAGGTGGAGGCAGTCACACAGTTCCCATGCCCGCTCACTGTCAAATCGCTGCAGGAGTTCCTTGGGATGGTGAATTTTTACCACCGCTTCATTCCTCGAGCTGCTCAGCTCATGCGACCCTTGCACGAGGCCTTGAAAGGTAAGCCCAAGCCAGATGTGGAATGGACTGATGGCAGGGACGAGGCTTTTGCTGCCACAAAGGCCGCCCTAGCGAACGCCACCATGCTGGCACATCCTTCTCCTACAGCCCCATCGCCGTCACCTCGGACGCCTCGGACTACGCCGTCGGTGCTGTCTATGAACAGTGGGTAGACGGGGCCTGGCAGCCGCTGGCTTTCTTTAGCCGTCAGTTGCGCCCCTGTGAGCGTAAGTACAGCACTTTCGATCGGGAGCTGCTGGGTCTCTACCTAGCCATTAGACACTTTCCTTCAATGCTGGAAGGCCGACATTTCACTGCTTTTGTGGACCACAAGCCACTAACTTTTGCCATGGCCAAGGTAGCTGAGCCGTGGTCCGCCCGCCAGCAACGTCAACTGTCCTACATTTCAGAGTTCACCACGGACTTGCAGCACATTGCTGGTAAGAACAACTGTGTGGCGGACTGCCTATCACGTGCTGTGGCAGGGGCAGTCCATCTTGGTTTGGATTACGACCGCATGGCGGCGACTCAGTCCACAGACCCGGATGTGCAACTCCTGAAGACCTCGAACACAGGGCTGCAGATCGAGGACGTGGTTTTTGGTGATGCCGGCACTACGCTCCTGTGTGACATCTCCTCAGGTAGTCCTCGGTCGGTTGTTCCCTCAGGATGGAGACGACAAGTTTATGATGCCATCCATGGTCTCTCCCACCCAGGTTCGAAAGCGTCACAGAGACTGGTTGCAGCAAAGTTTGTTTGGCACGGCCTCAAGAAGGATGTTAGGGACTGGGCTGACACCTGTGTTGAGTGCCAACGTGCCAAAGTACACCGCCACACTAAAGCCCCGTTAGAGACTTTCCCGGTACCTGAGAGGCGTTTTGACCATGTAAACGTGGACCTGGTCGGTCCTCTGCACTCCTCTCACGGTTTCACGTATCTGTTAACCATGGTTGACAGGACCACCCGCTGGCCTGGGCACCTGGGTTGCCCGTTTCAGCACCCCTTCAGACATATTCTCTGACCGAGGCGCGCAGTTCACGTCTGAGCTGTGGGGCGCTGTCGCACAGAGCCTTGGAGTAAAACTCCACCGCACGACCGCATATCATCCGCAGGCTAACTGACTCTGTGAATGTTTTCATAGGGCGATGAAGGCTGCCCTGCGTGCCAGCCTCAAAGACAGCAACTGGGTCGACAAGCTCCCGTGGGTGATGCTGGGCATCAGGACTGTGCCAAAGGAGGACCTTCAGTCCTCATCCGCTGAGCTTGTTTATGGACAGCCGCTGCGGGTGCCAGGGGATTTCGTACCTAACACCACAGTTCCCTGGTCTCCAGCGGTCTACTTTATTGGACAATGCGAGGCTTTTCACACCTGTCCCAACTTCCTGTCAAGGCCTCCCTCAGTCGCACATTCCCACTGGTCTTCAGACGGCTGACTATGTTTTCATTCGCCACGATGCCCACAGGGGACCGCTACGCCCACCCTACGAGGGCCCATTCCGGGTTCTGGAGACAGGGGACAAACATTTTGTGGTGGACAGGGGCGGCAAACCAGAGCGACTCTCCATTGACCGCCTTAAACCAGCTCACTTGGACATAGCTAGGCCTATTGACCTGGCTCAACCCCTACGGCGTGGACGGCCTCCTGCTCTGCCCCCTCCCCTACCTCCCACACTCCATGCCCCACCCCATGTCATAACGGGACACAGGTTACAGTGGGGTCTCCTCGACCTCCGGCACAGCGCAGCCGTTGGGGCCGGCTGATACGTCCACCTCCCCGTTGACTGTTTGGTTCTTTTTCTAATACGGTGAATTCTGGGGGGACGTGTGTGGTGCATGTAAGATACATAATTCACCTTTGTTAAGTGTAGTTCTATACACTGTTGGTTGTAAACACAGCACTCTGTTCTTAACGACTTTTCAGGGATCGCGGTCCCTTTAAATACTCTGAATGTGTGCTCACGTGGGACGCATGTCAGCGCCATTTGCTATTATTACTTTTCTTTCTATAAATAAATGACACACGCATTCGTGTGCTCAAAGTGAGAAGTTGTCTCTTGCAATTTACTGCAATTTCCACAACACTACTTTAATATCTTTATCAAATGTGATTTAAAAAATAAAAATAAAAAAGAGAACGAGGACGAGAGAGATTGGGACATCTCGCGACTGTCGCGAGTTGAGGCCAGTTGAAATTGAACAACGTCATGGCAAATGCAGTTAATTCTATCGTGTCATTAAAAGAAGTACCATTCAGCCGTCGTAGTAATCAGGACCAGAGCTCATTTCAGGAGCAGGAGCAAGTAACAAGTTAGCAACAGGAACAACAAGATCTAGGAGGGCCTTGGGAGAAGAAAGACAAGCAGAGGCTGTCTAAGGAGGTATTTATTGCTGACCATTTAAATACTCGAGTGTTGGAAAATCTCACTTTGTTTTTACAATCAGTTTAGGAAAGGATGGTAGCAGTCTTTTTTACTCCTAGCATTGCACTTTGAAATTTGTACATTCCATTCGAACACCAACACAATCTTTATCCTACACGTCAACAATTCAGTCAGCAATATTATTTGTCGCCACCTAGTGGAATATTTAATAAAAGAAACTATCTGGGTGGATTGAAAATGCATTTACTGGTCAAAAACCCTTGTCAAACTCCATATGAGCTTGAATTTTGGTCAAATGTAATTAACGTAAACAACACACACACACACACACACACACACACACACACACACACACACACACACACACACACACACACACACACACACACACACACACACACAAATCATCACTGTCGGACGGAAGCCTTGTATGTCCAAAACTGTTACTTTTCAGGAAACGAAAGAAAACCTGTTTTAAGTTGATTCCTGCACATCTCAAACCCTAAAGTTAAATCTATTAAAAAGTCTGCATGCGATACAGTTGATCTATGAATGGCTGCAGTCACAAATCGATGATGCAAATTCTAAGCAGAGACAGACCTGCTATTCAATTTAAAAATGTTTAAACTTTCTGATTGTTGTTAGGGTGGTTGGAAAATCAGAGGGCCCCCCTGATTTCTCAACATACCACTAATAACAGAAACATCATTAAAAAAAAAACCAGATAGATCTGAAGTGTGAGCACTTCAATCAAGTACAAAATTTACAATTTAATCCTGTCATCGACTGTGACTTAGCCAGCAAACACACACAAAAATTTACAATTTAACCCTGTCATCGACTGTGACTTAGCCAGCAAACACAGCAAACACACCACACACACACGCACACACACACACACACAGTGTGACATTGCATCACAACTTCATGTGTATTCTCAACGTTAGACGCTTCTAGTGGGTTTTGGCAGAGACCATTGGACGAAATCTGCAGGAAACTCACCACCTTCATCACCCCCGCTTATGTTTTCAGAGACTACCCTTTGGAATCACCTCGGCTCCGGAGATATTTCAGAGAAAAATTAGCACTCTTCTTAAAGACCATGCCGGCACTGTAGCTGTGATGGACCATATACTGGTGTTCGGCAGAGATAAGGAGGAACATGATCAGAACCTCAAGGCAGTTTTAAAGACCATCAGAGAATCTGATCTAAAGTTGAATAAAGATGAGTGTCACTTCGGAAAATCTGAGATTCAGTACTTCGGACATGTCATCGGAAAGGATGAAATCCGGCCTGATAAAGTGAGGGCCATAACTGAGCTTCCCAGCCCTAAGAATCTGACTGAACTGTAGCAGGTGTTAGGGATGATTAATTATCTGGACAAATTCATCCCTGCTCTTTTGTCAATTCTTCATCCAATGACTGAGCTACTGAAAAGTGACAGAATGGGTCTGGGGGATAGACTGTAAAAAAAGATGGATGACGCCCCTTCGCTCTCTTCCATTGGTGAGAAGTGAAGCCGCCAGTGTCCCAATATGGCGCTGACATCTTGGGACTTGAGTCTGCGCAGTTGCGATTTCGGGACCAGACCTGCGCAGTAGTGAGCAGGAAGTAAAGCCGCAAAATCAACGCCCCGCCCTCACTCTCACAGAATGCACTCTCCCTGCACTTTTTTAAGTGGCCTGGCTATGTCTGCTCGTTCCTCCGTTCTGCTCCAATTTTGATGTCTTTTGATTGCAGTACGACAAGAGGCTTGTTAACATAAAGTAAATACAACTGCCTCAGTCCTCCGAAGATCCCGGAAAAAATGTCTGTTGGTGCATCAGTGACTACTTGATAACACAGCTGTCAATCATGACGTTACACCACCGTTTTTATAGCATCACGTAACTAACTAAAAACAATATAATTTTAAAAACAGACACTTGAGACTTAGTTGGTCTCACGTCTCGTTGAATAACACGGGGAGGCGGGGTTTATGACCTATACTAGGACCAGTCACCGGGGGGCGATCGAGATGCTTTGGCTTCACTTTTCAGGGCTTGTGCGGCACGCTTGGTCTGGGGTGAGGCCGGCTGCTACACACTGTCACGCCCGGCTTTGCCGTGTTGGGTGTGCTCACTCCACCATGAATAGTATTATGTTTGGGCCGTTTCTCTCCTCCCAGTCTGAAGGGGGAGCTGTTTGTTTTAGGTCCATCCGACAACAGCTGATTGGAGGGACTATTTAAAAACATCTCCTGTCGGTTGTTTGGTCTGCTCTGTGCTGCGCGGCTCGGCATTGCTCGGGTCTCCATGCTGGTGGCAGCAGCATTATCCCACTTATTTTTGCTTTGTTTGCATTACACATAGTCTACACTTTACTGATCTGCAACACACTTTTGATTGGTTTTATTTCGTTTCTCATTTACTGACTTGTTATGTTTATTGATCTAAATTATGATTTCATCGTATTATTTAATGTTTAAATAAACTGTTTTTGATTTAACTGAACAAACGGTGTGGTCTCCCCTATGTCATTGCTACTGTGAGCCAGGTAGTCGTGACATATGGGGGCTCGTCCAGCCATTTGGATCCCAAATTGTAAGTAGACTACTATAATTTGCAATATTGGGTAGGCTTAGTTGCGTGGGTAGTGCTACGTCATTGGTTCACATTTTGTGAATGAAACGTACGGCGATCAGCTGATAGTCAGGTCTAATCAGCTGGCACGCGGCGTTGTGTTTGTTTGTTGGGGAGTTCCACATCGGGTGTTCACAGTTAATGAATTGAATGTTAGTAAGTTGATCGCTAAAGTTAGTTCTTTTGTTATGGGAAAAAATGGGAGTATTTGCGCAGATTAGAGCAATTTTTCCAACCATATTTTGTTTGCTGAGTTTGAGAGGCGAAGTGTGTTTGTAAGCTTATGTGTGTTGCAGGATGGCATTGTACGGAGCCTGTTGTATCCCCAATTAGTGGGGTTATGCGTTGTGGGTTTAGGTTGCTGGTCACTGAAGTCCGGACGAGGGCACCGCCGTGGAGCACCGGCTGAATTGACTTTTGTCGGGACAGTACGATTCCATCGGTATTGGTGAGTAAATGAGCCTTGTTCTTGGACTTAGTGTGAAGATAGGTCAGAATAGTAGGGGGGTAAATGTTTAGAGGGAAACTCTGTAGTTGTCCTGTAATATGAGCTACATTCTGCTTCGCCCGATTAAATTTGTGTGGTTGGATTTGTTATAGTAACCCGAAAGACGTTTATAGACCAAATAGCCTGAGTTGATTGTTGATTGGTGATAGGTGAATTTAGTTTTGATAATGAGTACATTTGAGGCATTTTTGGCTGCTCCTTCAGTGGTATTGCTTGCGGCGTTGAATGTTAAACAATTGCATAGTGTGGCTAAGCACTATGGAATTGATGTGACATTGCCGAGGGTAGCTAAGAAGTACGAGCTGCTTGAATTCATTCGTGCGTGTTTGATTGATAAGAATGTGTTATCAGACGAGTAGCTGCATGGCGTGAGCGTGTCAGCTGCGTGGCGTGTCCGTTTTTATTTTTGGTCCCATGTGAACAGGTTAGAGCTTGCACACTGCCTGCGTGACAGGCGCGGCTCATCTTCCGAAAATATGTCCAAAAATTTGGATGGACAAACTTCAGACTGACCATAAGCCTCCTGTGCCCTTGATAAACACATATGATATTGACAAAGCTCCTGTAAGATGTCAACGACTACTAATGCGCCTGATGAGATTTAATGTCAAAGCAGTGCATGTGCCAGGCAAACAGCTGGTGGCTGACACTCTGTCACGAAACCCATTGACACATCAGGGTGAGTCTGACACAGAGGATGACGTTAAGGCTTTTGTACAGGCAGTATCGTCTACTATGCCTGTAAGTGAAGACCTTCACGTGTTACTGTGGAAGTGTTAGATCTTCAGTCAGTTTGTAAGTACATTCACCAAGGCAGGCCCCGTCAGATGTCTCAACTGTCACACTCACTCTACGAGTATCACACTGTCAGAGACTTTAATCTTTATTGGGACACAGCAGCATAACGTCTAATGCTGTAAGATCTCTGGTCAAACAAATGATTGGCTGAAAGCGGTGTCAAATAAATATCTGATATATCTTTGGTTAAAAACGTAAACAAAGCCTCCACAAGCTGGCTACATCATATCATAACGTTAACATGCCGAAACGTCAGACCTCATTTAATCCGAATGGACAAAAGAGCTTGAATTTATATCAAGTGATGTTGTCCCCTGAGCTGCAGCAGATGGTGAACTTCTTTGTTAAGAACTGAAATGTGTATTTATTTATTTTTCGCATTCATTATTTGTTTATTTATGTATTTCTTTTATTCCAGAAATTTCATGTTTTCAGGCACTGTGCACTTTGCAAGACAGGTTCATCTCAGTGGTCAGTTTTTGAAACAGACATCACAATGTCCTGAATAAATAAAAATACTGTGAACAAACACTTTTTTGCCTCTTACACGTAGGTCTAAATCAAGATCGTAGATCAAATTGTCTGCCAATAAATAGAGTAGGCTATTTTAGAATCACTATCATGATACCATCGATATGATGGACAAAATTGTATTGTATAGTTGCAAGTACACCAGTGTCCCACACTGTAAAAAAAAAACTGTTAAATTTACAGGAAAACCCTGGCAGCTGTGGTTACCAGAGTTTTCCTGTTAAAAATACGGTAGCAACGTTTTAGGTCTTACAGACGTTGACCGTATATATTTTACAGCAATAAACCGTATTTCATAATCTGATATAATGTTAATTTACTGCCCTTATGAAGTATTATTATCTGTTTTTTTTCCATTGTAATACACTGACAGCTGTGGTTACCAGAGTTTTCCTGTTAAAAATATGGTAGCAACGTTTTAGGTCTTACAGACGTTGACCGTATATATTTTACAGCAATAAACCGTATTTCATAATCTGATATAATGTTAATTTACTGCCCTTATGAAGTATTATTATCTGTTTTTTTTTCCATTGTAATACACTGACAGCCAACAATCACAGCTGTGATGAGAGTCACATGATCAATCAATGCTCATCATAAACAGCACTTCCACAAGAAAGTTAATACTAATATATAGAAGCTGCACAGTGTCATTCACACAAACATTAAACACCATCATGGTAACATGTTGAAATTTAAAAAATGCAATAAGCATTAATTTAACAACATTAAATGTAACATGAAACCCTAATGTAAATAACTGATTAGAAAAAAACTAAGAAAATGATGAAGAAACAGTTATTTTAAAACAAAATACATCAAATGTGAAGTGTCACGCAGGGAATTGTGGGAATGTCAATTTACATTTTTTCACTGTAAATTATACAATGACTTGTTCTTTTTCACTTCCAAAAACTGTAAATTTAACGGTATTTTACAGTAAAATTACATTAAATGTACCATTACTTATATAACAGTTATTTAGGAAACTTTCTGTTAACCAAATAACAGGTTTTCACTGTAGCATTTTTACCATCTTTTACAGTTAAAATCACGATCATTTTTTACAGTGCATGCAATTATTCTTGACTCACTATAAATGCCGCAAAGTGTCCTCCTTTTTGGTGTTATGGAAATGGCCACCCTATAACACCATTCAGTGCTACAGGACTAAACCCAGCTCAACTTATGATCGGACGTCAGATCAGAACCACAGTTCCGATGCTGCCAAATGCTACCAAGTCCAAATGACTAGGAACAAGTCAGAAGGAAGATTAAACAAACCAAACAGGCTCACCAGTATTTTCTACAACTGACGCTACTCAGCATGTAGCCTCACTTCATCACTGATTCTCTCAGTCCTCTTTCTCAACACCAATCTGGTTAACAAACAAAAACAGGGTTTGCAAAGAGATTGCAACTATATAATTCTGTAGTGTTTATAATATAATAAAACTATGAGTAAAGTTTGTGAACAAACTTTGATGTTGGCATGACAGAGCCTTGTTTGAATGTTTAAAATAACTTTTCAAGCTTGAAGATTTTAACTTAAAATCAATAAAATATTAACATCTTCTAGCACATTGTTAAAATGTTTAGCAAGTTGCTAGCATATTTTAACATAATTAACATATGGTTTAGCAAATTTCTAATGTTTACCATAAAATAACACATTTCAACACATTGCTAGCATGTTTATCACATTACTAGCCAGATTTAACACATCTCAACCATGTTTTTAGCAGTAGTTAGTGATGACACCGACGCTCCGAAGCTTGCTTCAAACTTGAACGGTCCTTGCAATGAACCACTGCTTCGGCGCTTGTATCATTACGTCACTAGTCACGTGAAAATGACGTCTGAAGCAAACACACTGGTTCACTCCTGTAGTGAACCACCTGACTGCTTCGACAGCCCAATCCAGTGTTGACAGGTTTGAAACCTGGCGGCTGTATTTCTTATAAAAGTGAAGCCAACCATTGCAACACTGAGAAAATAATATTTCTGAATAAAAACCATACCATTTAATGAACACTTTGTCTAAGCCTTCTGCATGATGAACCCAAAGCACACCCTCTGCCAAATGCTTTATTATTATTATTATTAATTAGAGAACATATGAACATTGTTACATAAAAACATGCATCGAAGACAGAAACTTCAAAAACCCTCTGCTACATTATACAAGTACAACCAGTTACACAAGCACATCCTTTTCAACATACAAACATATCAGTCCCACCAGTTAACAAGTTATAGAGTTCTGCTTCCCACAGCTAAACAAGATAAAGCTTTCACACACGATACTGCTCTGCTAAAACTATAGAAACCATTACAGAAATTCTATTGGATTTAATGGTTTTCATGGGAGTTCCCTTTATCGAGGGAAACTCGACAATGCATCGAGGTCGATACTTTGGGGACGCTCCCTTAGCGTGCGCCTCTGAAGTAACAATGAAACTAGTCCAATCCTGATTGGCGTTGCGTCATGACGCAACATGTGACGGCATACCCGGAAGTATAAAAGTAGCGCCGACGCATACACATACCAGCTATCGCTCTTCAGCAAGCGCTCTCTGTGAAACTGTCTGTCTTATTTGATGTTGTTTGTCTGTGCTAAGCTCTATATTATGGCGAGTGAACAATACACTAAGTGTGTGCACCCCTGCCCAAGATTATATGCCACGGGTGGGGACACGCATCTGCTGTGTGTGTGTGTGTGTTGTTTAGGGGCGCAGCACGCACAGTCAGCGCCTCGAGAGGGCTGCCTGTGATACTGTGAAGCACTTCCTATTAGAGTGCTGCGCTCTCGCTTGGCTATATTATTTCACTGATGATGGCCAGGCTCGCGATCCCCGCGATTCGGGTCCCGCGTCCGTTGAGGCGGCGCGACGGCTTAGATCGCGGAGATCGCAAAAGGATCTCGCGGATGAGAACGAGACTGCTGAGGCACCTTTTCTCTCATCATCCGCAGATTCTATGACACTCGTTCACGACGCAGAAGCCCGTTATAGCCCTTCTTCTGCCCGTGACGAGTGCCCAGTGCTCGAGCTATCTGTTTATAAGGAAGTAGATGTGCTCAGCATCGGGAACGAGCAACATGAGTCACACTCGCCGGCTTATGTTTCTGCTTATGTAGAGCTTGTATTGTTGTGATGAGTGCTGTGGCCAGTATTAAATAAATAAATAAATATATTTAAATATATAAGCTGGCCACAAAATAAGCAGGATGATCCCCGTCAAAATGAACTAGACGAGAGATTCCTGCAGCACTGTTCACAAACTCAGAGCCGGGGCTTACTGTTTTTCCCAGATCTTTATAAAAATATATATATATATATGTGTAGATCCTGGGAGAAACCCCACACTTTACGTATCTCACCACATTCATTATATGTTTATTCGAATGTGGTGGGTGCGAGAGAGTCGGGTTATGGCAAGATGCCACAGATGGAGGAAGCTTTAGTGAGTTATCTTTCTCCTGATCTGGCATCTTCGCTTTAAGCCCCGGTGCTGCCCAACAAACCGTGCAGGGACACCTCTGCACTGGTTTGCTGGGCTTATATGGTGCAGGAAATCGATGTTGCTCTTCCCCCGTTAAAAACGTTTCGGGACACATCGGTTTCCAGCGAACGCAGGCTGCACTGTCCGCCCCACAGGCTTGCGGCCAGGCAGCTTTCGCGTTCGCCCATCGAGAATCGTTTTTCGGTCCAGCCCTGCCGGAAATCCGCTTCAGGGGGTCAGGAACGAATCCCGATTAATACCCGAAGCCAGGCTTGAGAGCCTGGTTCCTTTAGTAAAATATAAAAAAAAAAATATATATATATTTTTGCGTGCCTGCACTCTATGACGATTTTGCACGCGTACCAGGCCGATCTTCTTAAAGATCTAAATAAGGGAATATTTTCTGTTGGCCGCTCCGCTATCTCCTTCTGGCCTGTTTTCCAACGCTGTCACTACAGTCGTTGACAGGTTTCAGGAAGCGAAAAAAAAAAAAAAAAAAAGAGGGCTGCCCCCCCGCTGTGGAACAATCGAGGTTGTTCTAGCAGCAGGTGCCCTCGGGGAAGATGTTGTTGTCCCGCCGTCATTGACGCTTCGGGCCACATCGATTTCCATCGAGATTTTCGATTTTCACATCGAACATCGATTTTCGATTTTCACATCGATTTTCACATCGAACGCACACCGTGGCGTTCGCCCCAAAAGCTTGCAACAGGGCACCGACTATGGTCACAAAATCTGTATCGACTTTTTTCCTGCCGGTTCACAGCTTCAGGAAGTCGAGAATAGTGCTCGAAAAACATCCGAGGCCAGCCTCGAGGGGCTGGTTCCCTTAGTAGATTTTGTAGAAGAATGGCAATGCCTTCCGAACATATATCTATATGGGTCCTGTATATTATAAAAATATGGGTACAGATTGCAGTTCGGTCACCAACCTCCCTAGTTTGCTGGGGTGGTACCGACTGCAGTGGTTCCAGAACAGGCTCGGGTTATGGAACAGGAGGTACAGACTCTAATGGAATTAAGGGGCCATAGAATGTGTTCCCCTACCAGACAGGGAGTCAAGGTTTTACAGCCGGTACTTTGTAGTTCCAAAGAAGGATGGCGGACTGAGGCCTATTTTTAGATCTAGGGCTTTTTGAATCGTTCTTTGAGGAGATTCAGGTTCAAAATGCTTACTGTTACCATTATCGTGAACCAAATCAGATCCAAGGACTGGTTTGTCACGATGGATCTAAAAGACGCTTATTTCATGTCTCCATCCTTCCATGTCACAGGGGGTTCCTGAGGTTGCTTTCGGGGGCGAAGCATACCAATATCGGGTTCTTCCGTTCGGCCTAGCACTCTCTCCCCGCATGTTCACAAGGTGTATGGATGCGGCTCTGGCTCCATTGAGGCTTCAGGGCATCCGTATATTGAATTACATCGACGACTGGCTCATATTGACCCAGTCTCAGGAAATGGCAGTTCGGCATCGAGATGTCGTCCTTGGCCACATTCAGAACCGGGGGTTGAGGCTCAACACTAAGAAAAGGTGTTAGACCCAGCTCAGAAGACTACTCTTCTGGGCGTGGTACGGAATTCGGTTACGATGCGGGCACGTATGTCTCCCGCTCGTATCGAATCCATCCTGGCCATGGTGCCCAGGATAAAGCTAGGCTAGGCCAGGCCATCATTGTAAAGCAATTTTCAAAGACTGCTGGTCCTCATAACAGCGGCATCCAACGTAATTCCTTTGGGCCTGCTTCACATGAGGCCCCTTCAATGATGGCTCAAAAGCCAAGGGTTTTTTCCCCAAGGGGAATCTGTTCCGTATAATAAAGGTTACGCGCAGATGCTTTCGTTCCCTATTAATATGGAAGAAACCTTGGTTCTTGTCCCAAGGTCCAGTGTTAGGGGTGTCATGTCGCCGGGAAACTGTTTCGACAGACGCTTCCCTCGCTGGCTGGGGCGCGGTCTCGGACAGCCGCTTTGCCAGGGGTCTGTGGCAGGACCATCATCATTCTTGGCATATAAATTGCCTAGAGATGTTGGCTGTGTTCAGGGCTCTGAGGAGCTTCCTCACAGACATCAAAGGTTACCACGTCTCAGTTGTAGCTTATCTGAACCGACAAAGGACATTCAGATTGTGCCCTCTATCCAGATTGGCGCATCTGATCATTTTATGGTCCCAAGGCAAATATTATCTATAAGAACAATATATGTCCCGGGGGTTCTGAATTAGGGAGCAGACATCCTGTCGAGGCAGGGGCTGAGGCCCGGGAATTGAGACTCCATCCAGATGTGGTGGAGTTGACTTGGCAGAGGTTTGGACCAGTGGAAGTGGATCTGTTTGCGTCTCGAGGGACGTCCATCCAACTGTCCACTTTGGTTCTCCCTCACTCATCCAGCCCCGCTGGGGCTTGGATGCCATGGTACAGGCCTGGCCGAGGCTTCGCCTGTACGCTTTTTCCCCGATCGCTCTGCTCCCGGGAGTCCTGGAGAGGGTCAGTCAGGAGGGCATCAGTCTTCCTCTGGTAGCCCTGTGTTGGCAAGCCTGAGTATGGTTTTTAGACTTAATTTCACTTCTGATAGCTCCGCCATGGCAGATTCCTCTGAGGAGCGATCTGTTGTCTCAGGCGGAAGGCACTATATTCCATCCTCATCCAGAGCTGTGGAAATTGTGGGTCTAGCCTCTGAGGGGGCTCAGTACCTAGATGCTGGTCTATCATCTGGGGTGGTCGAAACCATACTTATCTCTAGGGCTCCGTCTACTAGGAGATTATATGACCTCAAGTGGAATGTTTTTCCACTTGGTGTAGAGAACTTGAGTTAGGCCCAGTTAACTGCCCAATGGCTTCAGTTCTGGGGTTTCTTCAAGATCATTTCTCTGCGAATCTCTCCCCATCCACACGTAGGGTGTACGTGGCTGCCATTGCGGCATTCCATGCACCACTAAATGTTGGGCCTTTGGGGAGGCACCAACTGGTCATACTATTTCTCCATGGTATTGGAGGATGAGACCGACAGTCAGGTCCAGGGTTCCTTCCTGGGACCTGGCGGTGGTTCTCGAAGGGCTATTCCTGGCTCCCTTCGAATACCTCCAGTCGGCTTCGCCTAGGACCTCACGTTCAAGATAGCCTTTCTCTTAGCTATTTCTTTACAGAGACTGGGATATCTCCAAGCCCTGGCATTATCGCCAGCTTGCTTGGGATGTGCCCCCGGCGGAGTTAAGGCCATCCTGCATCCGAGACCCAGCTATGTGCCTTAAGTGCAATTTATCATGGCTAGGTCCATGGTCCTGCAAGTATTTCATCCTCCACCTCATGTGTCGGCAGAAAAGGAGAGGTTCCTTGCTCTGCCAGTCAGAGTTCCGAGTATTTACCTTGAGAAGTCCTCTTCTTGGAGGAGGTCGGACCTACTGTAGTGTGTTTTGGATCACCTATTAGGGGCTCCCGGCTTTACAAACCATAAGTAGGCCTACAAGGTGCGCAATTTGCCTTCACCTTTGGCCGTTAGGGCTCTTTCTACTAGAGGCATGGTGTCCTCTAGGGCCCTCCTTTCGGGAGTTCCCATCCAGGAGATCTGTGAGGCAGCCGGTTGGGCTACCCCACACACTTTTGTTAGGTTCTATATTGTGCACCTCCCTAGTACGCCTGGCGCACATGTGCTCTCGTCCTAGCTGAGTGCCTGAATCAGTTTCACTCCGGGACAGGCCTGTTTTTCGGTGCGTGGCCTAGTGGGTATTCGTTCCCCAAAGTATCGACCTCGATGCATTGTCGAGTTTCCCTCGATAAAGGGAACGTCTCGGGTTATGACTATAACCCTTGTTCCCTGAGAGGGGAACGAGACAATGCATCGTTCTGCCACACCCCTCCAGGCCTTAGAGCGTCTTGCTTCATCGCGAGGCTGGTATGTGTATGCGTCGGCGCTACTTTTATACTTCCGGGTATGCCGTCACATGTTGCGTCATGACGCAACGCCAATCAGGATTGGACTAGTTTCATTGTTACTTCAGAGGCGCACGCTAAGGGAGCGTCCCCAAAGTATCGACCTCGATGCATTGTCTCGTTCCCCTCTCAGGGAACAAGGGTTATAGTCATAACCCGAGACGTTTTATTGGTTGTAATGGGAATTATAGTGGTCTCTGTGGGTCTCAACTGATATGTGTTGAGTTCTATTGGTGGGGGCATTAAATCCTAATGGAATATGTCCCAAACACACTACAAAAAATAATTCTGTAGTGGTTTAATGGTAAAAGCCAATGGTTCCTATTGGTATTTTAATAGAAACCATTAGAATTTCTGTGATGGTTTCCAACTTTTTTTAAGCTGGTCTGATCTTCTGTCCTTGTCTAAAGAAATAATTACACACACACACACACACACACACACACACACACACACACACACACACACACACACACACACACATCATGCTTAATGTTTTATTATCAAGGTGAACACATGAAATTCATCAGTATCTGTAAAATTCACCTACATAAATGAGTTTCACAGCACTAACACTGTTTCACTTTGATCGCCTCGGTAAACACGTAACGGGGCGTTAACATAAGCCTACTTGCATTTTATGGTTGTCAGCAGGGGTTAAATTGGGATTTATTATGTGGGGATGCTCTCCCTAGGGAGGTCTGTTTTTTTTTTTTTTTAATAAACCATTAAATAGCACTTTCTGGAGAGTTTTGTGCAAAGAAATGGAGAAATTGAGTATTACATGATATGTGAAAAACTGCAAGGTTAAGAGCAATTACTTTGCATTGTTGTAGTATCAACAGGTAGCTATTAGGACATTTAGCATTTATATACTGTTAATCAGTCATCACTTGATTACACATTGTATTACCTTGTTATCATATATGGTGACCCATTCAATGTGCCAAACATAATGTGCCACATGAAGAGACAGTGCAGCATATGACAGTAGCAACAGCTGAGAAGATTTGGGTCTGTGGTGACCAGGTCCACCTCACACACACTTCCTTCTCCCATTCTCTCTCTTTACTACTACAACACACACACACACACTCATCCTACTCTGCATCATTTCTCATCAAGATATGCACAAGTCACAAAAATAAAATCAATCTATCCTTGTGGAAAGGTTGCTTGGTAGCTAAATGTAGCTCTTGCAAGTCTTATATTTCTGTAATTCACACAGATCAAATACAAATATGCTGAATGAATATAGCCTATTGCTAGTTTATTTTGAGTAGCCAGCTAGCAGTTCTCTTGGCAGTTTGCTGATAATCCGGTGTCTGAAGTAAAATGCTCAAAAAACATCTCCTGAGAAAAATCACATGGTTAACCTAGTCTTGGTTATTTAATTTTGATTTAGTCTTTTTTCCTTACCTTGTCATTCAAGGCCAGGGCACTTTTTGTACATTTCTGGAACTTTTGCACGCTTCCACATCCCGCGCAACTACGGATCTCCCAGGAATATTCATTATTGCTGCGTACATTTATCCGTGTCACCTAGATGCACGTGCGCGAGCGGTGCGCGATCATGGTCAACTGACAACGAGATTAAGCAGCTGAACAAGAATACGGCCGTGTTCCGATTGTTCTCATCTCAACTCCGCCGAGACAAAATAGACATTTCAAAAATCTTTCATTTATTGTCATAAACAGGCACGTGCACAGGTAGGGCTCAACCTGTGCAGAGCACATGCCCTTTTTGCTTTACACTGGAAGTGCCCTTTCTTTGGTGGTGTTTTTTTTTTTTTTATATATATAAATCAATGCTATTGGTCACCCTTTACGTCTGTCTGTCTGTTTTAAAATATTTAGCCAATGACAGTTCTTAAAAAGAGCTTGTGTAAATCTTGTTCGATCCTCAAACTGTCAGTAAAGCTGATAACTCCGCCCCCGCTATCGTGACTGAATGAAATGAAGCTCCGCCGCAGCCGCACAGCAGACAGCAGCTGAACGAAGTTTTGCAAGGGTAAACATCTTGTTGTTTGAATAAGTACTGAACACTTTGTCTATAAAAGCTAATATTTTATTTATTTGATGTCTGACTGAGACATGAGGAACCTGAGAGAGAGGTCTAGGCTAGAATTTTCCATCTAGTCATAGCCAATACATAGCATACACTTAAATAGCCTGTGCACACGGTAGCATTTCATCTTTTATAAAATGCGATTTTGGCCAAATGTATTTTACAACAGGGAAAACTGAGCGCCTATGTAGCTACAACAAACTAGTAACCTTCACTAGTAGATGAAAATGTAATGATGCCGCCGGAACCGTTTTATTGACGGACAAAATGCACATTTGCACACATTCGCTGGTCAAAAACCCCGTAACTGTATTTGAGTTTGACTTTTGTAAAATGTTAACAATATAGTGATAAGTAATACAACAACATATAATTTGTTTTGACCATCAAAAAATCGTAAGCACAGGCGCGCCCCGCGCTGTTTTGTACTGAAACTACACAATTGAAGCGACTGAGTGATTCTCGTCACCTAGTAACGTATAATTTTAAGATATTTTCTTCTTTGATTTATGATTGCTGATACACTTAATTTATTAACATTTCATCTTGTTATGGTAATAATATAAAATTATGGTTAATTCAAGGCTGTTAATATGCACATATTTGCTATATTGTTTTTTTAATCTATAGTATTCAATACTCTCCACTCGTCCTCACATGTATAAATGGAGTAAACATGGTTTTACTACAGTAATGTTGTAGTAGTAACTAAAAAAAACAGGCCAGTTTTTGCCAGGTAGGCGGATACATGTTGGATATGCTATAGTAATGGTATCTGGCTATAGTTTCTTATAATCTGGAAATGAGTTGGACATAATTATTTAAATTATATTTCTAAATAGTTTGTCAAAAATACTTGACTCATGTTTATGTGTGACATTGAGACGAGGGGAAGGTAGAGCAATGTTAACCAAATAATACAAATTAGCTTATAAAACCAAACAGAATAGCTAAAAAAAAAAAATCTTGAACTTTATGTGTGCAAAGCAGAGAAAAAAATTATATATATATATATTATTTTTTTCTCTGGTGCATTGACTTCTCAAATATTATATATATATATATATATATATATATATATATATATATATATATATATATATAAAATATATATATATATATATTATATATATATATATATATATATATATATATATATATATAATTGTACCTATATGACCTTTGATTACTTGGAAAAAAAGGGAGGGGGGGGTGCCTTTTTTTTTTAGTTTCAGCACATGCCCCTCAAAAGGTCTGTGTACGGCCCTGGTCATAAATATGTTTTCAAAAGCATCACTTTCATCAAATTTTATGTGACAATTTCTAGTAGGCAACTGACAGCAAACAAGCAAGCTTATGTGCCCAATTTAACCACTGGTTGTCAGATTTGTTGCATTACATTTACATTTACTTCACCAGGAGATGGTGCTGCAATTTCTATCTGAATCAAGCTTCGAGTAATGAACCATTTTCGACACAATTGTATCTGACCAATTTGGCCCTCAATATAGCAATAGTAGGATTACATTGTTGCTCACATTATTTAGCACATTGCTTACAAGTTTCAACACGTTGCTACCATGATTTAACACAATGCTTGCAAGTTTTAACATGTTGCTAACATGATTAGCACAGACATCCCAACCTGCAAAAAGTAATTTCAGGGAGGTACCTCTTCTCGTCGGGAGATTTTAACTAATTTGCGTGAATCAGGGAGCCGCTATCAATATGCGGGAGACTTAGGGGAGACTGGGGGTGGTTGTAACAATTCCAATTTGTCCAATCAGGAACTAGTTACACATCACCTGATTCACTTCGCACATGCTAAGTTTAGTTCTTATTCCACATGTGATAAAGTAGAGCCCTGTGGCAGACACAGCACATGTTAGAGTAAAAAAAAAAAATTTGAGGTAAGAAAGTTACTTTTTTTTTTACTTTTTTTGTTTTTGTTATAGGAATTTCTGCTTTATAGTCAAACTCATCAAACTTTTATTATGTTTATTGTGTGTCTGTGTAGATATTTTTCATGCAAGTTGTTAGTGCTAATGTAGTGCCTGTTAGCTATAAGGTCAGCTAGTTCATGGCTACATGACTCTGGGTTAGTTGTAACAAGACGTCTCTGGGTTAGTTGTAACAACAATGCCAGAGTAACAACACACACACACACACACACACACACACACACACACACACACACACACACACACACACACACACACACACACACACACACACACACACACACACACACACACACACACACACACACAAAATATTCAAGTGTTAAATTTTATTATGGCCAATACTAACACTGGCAGTAACAAACATGCTTACAAACAAACAATGTTTGTGTTCAAGTTCAATTTACAATGGTCATATGTGACCCTGGATGACAAAACCAGTCTTATGGGTCATTTTTTTTGAAATTGAGATTTATGCATCACATGAAAGCTGAATAAATAAGCTTTCCATTGATGTATGGTTTGTTAGGATAGGACAATATTTGTCCGAGATACAACTATTTGAAAATCTGGAATCTGAGGGTGCAAAAAAATCGAAACATTGAGAAAATCTCCTTTAAAGTTGTGCATTTATGTTCGCAATTGTGCAGCATTCACTCACAAAAACAAATGTTTTGTACATTTACGGTAGGAAATTTACAAATTATCTTCATGGAACATGATCTTTACATAATATCCTAATGATTTTTGGCATAAAAGAAAAATTGATAATTTTGACCCATACAATGTATTGTTGGCTATTCCCACAAATATACTCGTGCTACTTAAGACTGGTTTTGTGATCCAGGGTCACATATATGACTGAGAGTGACAAACACACTGAGACTAAGAGTGACACACACACATCAGTTATATTGAAAGTCAGTGTTGAATAAAAACCTTTCAAAATATTTTTTTGGTCAAAATCCTTATTTCATTATGTTACATATCAGAATGTTCTCTAGGCCAATGATGGTATTTCAACCATATGTGGAACATTCTTAGACTTGTTCATCATATTATATCCTTGAGTGGAGGCCCTCCTGTCACGTAGGGTAGACTGTGTACAGTTGAGACACGAGTACAGTTGAGACACCTTAAATAACTTGCGTGTGCAGCATGCACTAGTTGTGTGATTTTTGCTGTGCACATGTGTATTTGTGTCCTCTTTGAACATGGGAAATTTGAACAACGGGCGCATCTCCGACCCAAAGATATCAGCAAAAGTTTCTTTTCTAAGATAAGATTTTCACTTAACCATGCACACTCCACAATGAATAGCTTAATATCCTTATGTGACTGTTAAACGCAACTGGTATCATCACAAACGTTATTCTGTGTCCTAAAAACGGGCATATTTCATGACATTGTGTCATGCAAGGTCACTGCAAAATCTAGAGAAATGTGCGAGGTGGCCAGCGGGGTATGGTTGAGACACACGTGTATCAACTGTACCCCCGATAGATTTCTATTAAGAAACACACAGTTTAGTTGTTCAGTGTTATGATAACAGTTTAACGTCGTTATTAGCCAGCATAGGACGCAAATGAAAATACAATTTGATATTTGTGATATTTAAACTGTGTATTATTAATGAATATATTAAATATATTGTTCCTGTTTTATATATTTTAACCAGTGCTAATTTAAATACAATTAATTAATTTAAATGGATTCATAAATAAACATGTTGCCCAATTGTTATTTTCTTTATTTGTCTTTATTTATTATATTTGCAATGAAGGTTTAGTTACCTTTACATCATTAAAAATGGGTGTCTCAACTGTACCATGGTACTGTCTCAACTGTACCACATATGGGTACAGTTAAGACAAAGATGAGACAAAAAGCACCTTATTTTTATGAGCTAATTGTGGAAAATATAAACTACTTATGGGTATTATTGATTGATAATATTTTAGTCTACAAGCTAATGAAATGTCTTGTGGCATGTCATGTGGAAATTCACTTCTTTTCAGTGTCTATTTTTGTGTGAAAAATCAAAACGCAAAAAGTGTCTCAACTGTAGGCCTAACTGTCTACCCTACTAACACTCTTTACCATACCAACACAATTCCATATTAGAATAAGGTTTGTGTGTGCTATTTTACTGTCATGGTCACACACATCCTAAAGATAACATTTCTTCCACAAGCTTCTTTGCAGTGAGTAGCACGTTCATGTACACGCACCACACGAAGGCGAGCCGACTGAAGGGGTCTTCTGATTGGCTGAAAGGTTGAAAAGTTTTTCTCCCCCGTTTGGCTCTGTCCAGAGAGAGAACTAAACTAGACTAGAGGCCTAAGTTCAGGAATTGAAGTTTCAATTCCTGAAGAAGCTTATATGGAGGAGTGATCCAGCTCTCAGATATCAAAAATATCTTAATTCGTGTTCCGAAGATGAACGAAGGTCTTATGCTACGTTCACACTGGACGCGAATAGCGCGTCAAATTCGCGCCTACCGCGTCTAGTAATACGCTTGACCACTTTGAATCCATTCGCGCGTCAAGAGCGAAATTGACGCGCGTAAAAAAACAAAGTTTGAAGCGAAATTTACGCGCGTCAGAATCGAAACCCGTTGGCGGCCATCGTTTTTATGTTGATCGAGCATTCATCGAGAGAGTCACTGCTCTGTATTTGCTCTAAATAGCATTTATTCTGAATACGAGAGCACAACGGTGGCGTAGGGGTAATCGTCGCCGTATTTGTGTCCACCAGACCCTTCAAAGGCGAACCCAGTGTGGCGAGTTTCACCATTGTCAGCAGTACTTCCGCCTGTCCCGCGCCCAGCTTGATGACCTGTTGTCCCGCATCGGAGCGAGGATCACCCTCGCCCTCATCCACCTAATCTGTCATTTATTTTTGTTTTGATGATAAATGGAGCCAGCCTCCAAAAGTGATTAATCTGTCCTGTGATTTTTTCTCTCTCTCTCACACATCACTGTCCAGACACGAACTTGTTGGATGTCTTTACATTATAATAATATTTCATATAGGCCTAATCTAGATATGGAATAAATAGCGTTCAATACAAAATGAATATCTCTCATAGGCCTATATTGAAATCAAGTTTTATGTGATAAAATATTTGCTTTGTTGTGCATTATAACTACATGAGAACCACCGTCATATTACAAAATAATTTATTGAGGCATCCAGATACTTCACCACGTGACAGCAGCAAGCAGCTAGGCTCCTGATTGGTTAACGCGCCGCGAATTGACGCAGAAGTTCAGATTTTTCAACTCGGGCGGCAGACGCGAATTCGCGTCAAACGCGTGAATGCACAAAATGCACCATTTGCGCGTAACGTGCGTCACGCGCAAGACGCTCAATTCGCGCCATTCGCGCGAACTTGACGCGCGAATGAGGCGTATTCGCGTCTACCGCGCCGCGCTCTACGCCTCATTCGGTATGGGGTTAGATTTCAATCACAATTCTGCGCGCGCAAGATCACATTTTGAGCGCGCAAAAGGGCATTTCGCACGCGCGTGAACTGAGTTTTGCGGAGAAATGTTCGTCTCGCAGATAAGAAAATATTTCGAGCGAACGGAAATCAATTTTGCATTTAAAATAAGTATTTGGATGTGCGCAGACGTTCTCTTTCGCATGTGCAAAGTTTCACTTTCTTGCTCCTCTCATACCAGCCCTGAGCGCTCTCGAAGCGCAGACTGCTCACTTGCTCAACACAACCCAGCGTTACAATATGTCATAATTCCAGCCAATCAGAGATGAGGCTGCTAAATTCTGATTGGCTGGCTTGACAACCAATCACAAGACTCCCTGCATCACCGATTGTGGAAGAGGAAGACACGAGATTAGAACGTGTGCTGTAAAGGAGAGTTCAATTTTAATTTTCAAATTTAAAAAATAAAGAAGGAAAAGGAAAAGGAGAGACGATCCAATAAAATGGCCAACCAGGAGGTTAATACACCGCAGCGCCAAGTGAGTTATGTTTTTGTTGTTGGTTTGTTGATTCTTTATGAACAGGTAGCCAGCTTTAATATAATGTTACTTGGGTAACGTTAACGTTAGCTAGCTAGTTAGCAGATGAGTACTGTGATTTTTTTATGATTATCCTGTACGTTATATCTTTTAACTTTTAAGGATCTACTTTTCTCCGCAGTTATGGAACATTTTGTTGCATCACTTTTCATAACGGTCAATCTAGGAATAATATATTTTTTTATAGTTGTTCTGATTTGGATAAAAGTTAGATTTAAATAAATGCAAATGCTTCAATTTAGGATATGTAAAATGATTCAGGGTCTTGGAGAAATCGAGTCAGCAGCAAGGAACCTGGTGTCGTTGCTGCTCAACTCAGTGAACACTGACATGCAGGCAGCAGAACCAGGCCCAAGTGAGACGTGCAGAGACCAGGCCCAAGTGTGACACCAGGCCCAAGTGTGACAGTGCAGAGACCAGGCCCAAGTGTGACAGTGCAGAGACCAGGCCCAAGTGTAACAGTGCAGGAGGAGATGGCTAGGTTCATGCTCACACTTTGTTCTGAAGGAAATATTATGAGCTCAGTCAACATTGTGTTTAGTTTCTGCAGAGAGAAAAGACTTTAGAAGTCCCACTGAAGCTTAAGCTTTACTTGAAAGGAAATGGATATTTCATAACCTAATTTAGTAAACAATGTTTAGAACAATGTTCAACAATGTTGATGTTTAGAAACATGGTTATGCTTTTCCAATTTGATATCGGATCTATCAGACTGTAAGAAGACAGTAAGGCACATTATGTTCATGTCTTCTAGCAACATTGACTAATCAACTCATATTGCTCTTTATAAATCCTCAGGTCTTTTCCAGGATATTTTAGGCCGAGCATAAAGCGGGGCAAAAAGAGAGCATTACCTGTCCCTAAGCAGAGTAAATTAAGTAAGGTGATTTCACTAAATTTTTACCTGCTACCGAAAAACACTTCGATTACACCATTGCCAAATGAGGAGCTTGAACTCCTGCAAGCAGGGATGGGAAGACGGACCGTTTCCATTTCTGAAGACAGTGACCATGCAGAGGTACAGTTTACTAAAATGATTTGAGACATTGTGGGACATTAAATGTAATGCCAAATAAATTATAGCAACCATTAATCCTGTTCTATTTCCTTTACCTCTTTTATGCTGTTTGCCATTATTCAAGATCTCAAGAATACTAACTCAAACATATCCAAAGATGGAGGGCCTTTCTGGAGGGTGGCTTTTACACAAGGCAACAGGTGTGCAGGATTTTAGCTGGTCTAACATGGTATCCTCCTGGCCAGTATGCTAATCTGTTTTTTGTTTGTTTTTTCCCCAAAAAGGTGGTAGTGGTAGAAGAAAGCTGGTGATAATTCCTCCAGAGGCAGAGGGATACTCTGCAAAAACATTAAAGCCTGTTTTATGCTTCTGCGTCGAATCGACGGCGTACCCCCGTAGACACCTCTGCGTCGCCGCGAACCCCTCTCCGACCCCTACGCCGTAGCTTGACGTGCACCTCCAAAAAATTGTAACTATGCGTCGAGGCGACGCAGACCGCAAGGGCTGTGATTGGTCAGATGCACCGCGATGCAACGCAACCTGACGCAGAACCATAAAACGGCAACAATGCCGTAGGAGTGACGACGTAGCTACGCTGTGGTGTTGACGCAGAAGCATAATGAGGCCTTAAGGTCTGTGTCCTCTGGAGGGAAAGCAATATTCTATATTGTGCCACTCCAGGAGTCATTAGACACATCTCCTCTGGCTCCTGACTCGCCTCACTTTTCAAAAATGCCTAAGACGACATGCTATCAATGTAGTGAGGTGATGACACTGCAAATGTTGGCAGTGCACATTAAAACCTGCATTGGAAAATTGTCCTCCGATGAGGATCAGGTGAGAACAACTAAAGTAACCTCTTTTTTTAAGTTGTGTTAGTGGCAATGGTTTTTAGTGTAAGTGTTGTCTTTAAACCTGCAGACCTCCAAAGATGTATGGGTAGTTGAGGACGAGAGTAAGGTAAACCCAACACATTGACCTCCAGTTTCACAGACAAGGCTTAAGCTAGTCCCAGACTAAATTTAATGTTTTATATGTTTTAACTGAATGCAACTTGCACTTATATATTTAAAAATATGTCAGTACCATTGTTTTTTCTTAAGATGCACATCAGTAATGTTTTTATCTAAGGCATGTTTATAAAATCTACTTAATGGGATAGTCCACCTAAAAAAGAAACTTCTGTCATTTACTTACCCTCATGTTCTTCCAAACTTTTAGGAATCTCTTTCTTCTGTTGAACACAAAATATGTTTTTTTTTTAAGAATATGGGCATCCACCCAAGGACCTGTTGACTTCCAAAGTATGGGGGGAAAATACTATGGAAATCAATGGGGGCCCATTAATAGTTTGCTCAAAGAAATTTTTAAAACATAAAATATTTTGTGTTCAACAGAAGAAAGAAACTCATTCAGGTTTGGAATGACACCATTTTCGGTGAGCTACCCCATTAAATGTCCTATGAACTAAGGCCTAATCCTGGCTTAATCTAAGCCCTGTCTGTGAAACCTTAAAGTTTTTCAATTTATTCTCAAGTCTGTCATTGTATGTAATACTGTACATTGCTTTTTTATGGGAAACCATTCAGGTGTCTTGTCCAATATGCTACAGGGAATTCCTGAAAGACGATATTACACTCCATGCAAGTGTCTGTGGATAAAGGTGATTTGCATTGCAGTGTTTTATATAACATGTCTGTATTCATGCCTGAATTTATTTACCAATGTATTCTTGCATTTGGTTTTATGTAGCTTGTGTACAGTGACTTCTGCAGCAACTTGCGCTGATGAAGTTTTTCCAGTGCACACGCCTGCATGTACACCCAAAAGGAGGTTTTGTAAATTGCCATGTCTTTTCTTTCATTGAAAAAAAGTTAGACTATTAAAGGTGCATTGCGCAACTTTTCATGTTAAAAATACCTGTTTTTCTATCCTATACATGCTTAAAGAACTGCCTGATGTGCTGAATGAGCCCTTCTCTGCGCACTGAGATTGCCTCTATAATCCTGTACAGTAAAATATATAAGAGGGATTCGGGCTCGAATTTGAGACTGGGCGTGACGTAATGCGCGTTCACGCTCACCTGGCTATGTCTGGCAGGTTTCAAACCGCTGATTTGAGGTTTGTGTATTCGCCGCAATTCTCCGTATCAGCGAAGATAACTCGAGCGACAAAACTTTAGTCAACTTTCGACAAAAGTAGAAGATGGATTCAAAGAGACCGGCTTGTAGTTCATTCCAAATGCAGTTTCGCTTGTCGCCAGGGGAGGCATAGTTCTGCAAAAACTCAGAGACTTGCGCAATGCACCTTTAAATAAAATGCATTATACACTAATATTACATGAGTAACCATATCTTTAATAACTCATGATACATATCAGTTGATTTGCATTTAGAAATTTGTAATTGGTCTGATATTATGTCCTTCACAGCCTTGAAGAAGTTCTGACATTCCTTAAAGAGCAAGTTGACACAACAACAGAGTTTAAGTTGTGTGTCGACAGAGAATATCTTCCAGAGAGAGGCATAATTCAATGGAAGAGAAAGAAAATGGCATCTCCTGTCTGTCACGGGGAGGTTCAGGGAAGACAGAAGATGAAGGTAGAATCCAAACGTACTTTAATATAAGACAGGTTAGACAGCGTGTGAACACGAAACAAAGTGTAACACACAAACAATACCGGACACTGAACTGAAGACAGGCAGGAACTAAATACACAGAGATGATTGATACAAATGACAGGCAGCTGTGAGGGAGGTAATCAGTGTCCATGGATACAGATTGGTGGCGGGAAACTCAGACAGGGGAACACACGTGGAAATCAAAACAAACTGAAAGTCCAAAAGAGCCTAATGGTGACATAACGCCCCCCTCCGGCCAGGTGCGTCCTCGCACCGTAACGCAACAACGAAGGGAGGACCGGAGGAGGTTCTGGTGGTGGACGAGGTGATGGTAGGGTGACCAGATGAGATTGGCTGAAATTCGGGACTGGGGGGGGGTGGGGGGGGGGGGGTGTAGGCTGCTGTATCATGTACCGTTTGAACTGACGCGCTACAGCGACCTGTCACATTTCAAAGAGCCAAAACGTTATTAATTGTGTGAATCTCGTAAAAATATTGACAGAATCGGACAGCTGTGGATTTGTTCCATATCAAAAGTAACCTGTCTGTCTTGTCTGTCGGTGTAAGTGTCTTCTTTGTCCGCGATTTTTCACTGCGTGAGAAAATGGATGTGTGGCTTGAGAGTGTGTGAAAAGGGTCAATTGCGTGAGTCTCACGGTCAATGCGTGAGAGTTGGCAGCCCTGCTACAAAGCCTATAATAAAAGATATAATGAATTTCAAACCTTTTTTTTTTTTCAAAGTTCAACAGTCTGTCATTAGTCTTTAGTCTGCTACTAAAAAACAGCGTGTTGTTGTTCCGGTACACGGTACACCAGTCATGTCAACGTAACGAATGAATGACATTTTGCTTATCAATGTATCTAAATTCGCGCCTACATCTTTCTAGAACTTCAAAAAAGAAACAGAAAATGAGCCGCCGGCAGGCGCCGACTCAACCTCCACGGACAGTTTTTAATATTTTATCAGACAATAACTAGGCTACTCAAGATTTTGCTTTAGTATAATTTTCGGGACAATTAGGGTCGGATTCGGGATTCGGGACAACAGCTCAGATTTCGGGACTGTCCCGAATTTTTCGGGACGTCTGGTCACCCTAGGTGATGGTGAAGTGCAGAAACGAGGCTGGAGTGACAGGATAGTGAAGGGATGACGACGATCCCCAGACGGCATGGATGGAGATGGCCTGGTGGCGCAGACCCAGAGCCGTCCAGTACCGACAGCCCACGGCAGAGTAGAAGGAGGGAAGAGACCAGGTGGCGAGGAGGCTGACGGTAGCTGGGGGATGACCGACGGAGACTCGGCGGCAGAATCCATCGGCGCAGACGGAGAGCCGGTGGACTCAAACAACGTCGCTGGACTGGGAGACCTAGGCGACATCGCGGCGACGAGCGCTGAAGGTGGAGCCAGAGTACCCGAGAGCAGAGGCGAAGTCGGTGTGAGGGAGGACAGAGGTGACGCCGAGGGGAAGGAGGAGCCCGCTGTAGCCGAAGGGGTGGAGGGACGGAGCGTAGCGGACAGACCGTAAGTCCGTGGCGAAGGCAGAGTGACGACTGACCAAGGGGGAGTCGGCAGGACGAGGGAACCCGATGTAGCCGATGGTTCGAGGGTCTCTGGTGGAGGCGCAGGTGGGAGGAGCCAAGATGGAGCCGGCAGGTTGACAGGCTGAGATGGAGTGCAGAGGACCAAGGCTGGAGGCGGAGCCAGGGGATCCTCATGCTTGAGTGCTGTGGATGGATGGCTGACCTGTGACTCAACGTCAGGGGTACTCCCCAGAGACGGTGTAGGGCAGCGAACATCCAGCAGCGGCGAGGCTGGAGGACTGGCTGAGCTGGGTGTTAAGATGGTATCAGACAGGTTGATGATAGGGCAGATACAGTCACTGGAGTGGTTATACAACAACGAAGATGCAGAAGACGGGTGGGATAGGGTGGGAGATGGTGTCTCTTCGGAGAAGTCGATCAGCCAGTCCTCGTGTTCCGTCGATTGGGTTCCCTCGTCCGCAGATGTCGTGGGCTCACACCCCTGGTCAGACTCTTGTTGGAGCTCCTCCTCCGGGGCGAGGGTCAGCTCTGTCCTTTTTGTCTCGGGCTCAGGCTGGCGCGTCACGGCGGGTGGTAGCTCTCTCCGTCTGCGGGGGGCACGCACGAGTTCTCCACGGTCAAGGATGGTAATCCGGGCTCTGGGTCTGGCTGTGTTCTGAATCGGGGTGCGACGCTCTCCAGACACCTGATGATGGCCTCCTTCCAGTTCAGGTTAGAGGTGTCTGGGAGGTCGATATGCTGATGGAAGTTGGCCCCGATCCAGAACAGGTTCTTCAGGGTTTCGTCGTCGAGGGGGCTGGTGACTGCAAGGTAAAAAAAATCTCTGGTGAAAGACAAAAAGTTCTTGCTCTTCTCAGCGAGCTGGATAAAATCAATATTCTCCATTTTTTTTGTTGGTCCGGTATTCTGTCACGGGGAGGTTTAGGGAAGACAGAAGATGAAGGTAGAATCCAAACGTACTTTAATATAAGACAGGTTAGACAGCGTGTGAACACGAAACAAAGTGTAACACACAAACAATACCGGACACTGAACTGAAGACAGGCAGGAACTAAATACACAGAGATGATTGATACAAATGACAGGCAGCTGTGAGGGAGGTAATCAGTGTCCATGGATACAGATTGGTGGCGGGAAACTCAGACAGGGGAACACACGTGGAAATCAAAACAAACTGAAAGTCCAAAAGAGCCTAATGGTGACACTGTCAGTCTGCTCAAGGTAGTCTTTCTAGGAGAGTCAGGCATTGATACTGGGGCTCTCAGAAAGGAATTTCTGACTGGTGAGTTATTTTTACTTATTTTCTAGATTTTTAATATGATATAACAAAAAGCAATTAACAAAAAAAAAATGCTCTTTGCTTAAGACATGATTTCAGGGATTGAAACACAGTTCTTTGAGGGAGCTGGGAGCCAGGGGAAAAATCCAAAATATTCTTTAACTGACCTTGATGATGAGAATTTCAGGTGGGTAACAGTCTTTTATCAGAGTTAATTTATTATATTAACGCATTGTAAAGATGAACAGGCTTTTGTAGTTTTATAATTGCTCCTTTGGTTGTCCTTTTAAAAACAGAATAGTTGGAGAAATATTTGCTGTCAGTCTTGCACAAGGGGGCCCTGCTCCTGCATTCCTGAGGGAGTGGTGCTACAACTTTCTTTGTGCAGGAGAAGTTAACTTCAGATGTCTGAGCAAGGAGGATGTAATGGATCTGGAATCTTCCCTTCTCATCTGTAGGGTAAGTAATCATTTGTTGAGTGTGTGTCATGTTAATATCATATTTATGATCCTTAAAGGTTCTCTAAGCGATCCTGGGTGACATCACTTCTTGTTGACGTTCAAACTATTGTCAAACAAAACGGAGGCTAGCTAGACCCTCCCTCCTCCTCATCCGCGCACTAACCCCTCAAACCCACCCCCAAACCATTCTTGTCGGTTATTGGCTGGAACAGTTTGTTATGTTTCGTAGAGCGGGTCGCTAGAGTTTGTTTTTGTAGCCGTTTGTGGAGCCTGGGGTGTCCGCAGAGACCGCGTTTTTTTACAGTGTGTTCAGGGGACAGGCAGTCTGCGGATAGTGAGGTAATGTTTGCTGTATGTGACAAAAAATGTTTTGGCCTAAAAAACGCGTGACATCGCTTAGAGCACCTTTAAAGGACAAGTTCGGTATTTTACACTTAAAGCCCTGTTTTAAGATCGTTTCAGATGAAATAGAACGGTTAAGATTAAAATTTGGACACACGCTGCTGTCCCGAGAAATTTCGGTTTCTGTGGTTGCACCCCCCCACCTCTACAATGGTTGCATAGGTGCACAGAAACAATCCTTCATAAAACGCAGAAACTCACAGAGTGGTCAGGGGTGTTCACTGATATGCTCACACAAAAATCGCTGCAACAGATGCTTTTTGTGTGAGCATATCAGTGAACACCCCTGACCACTCGGTGAGTTTCACGTCTTTGTAAACTAAAGTTTAATGCGTTTTATGAAGGATTGTTTCTGTGCACCTATGCAACCATTGTAGAGGTGGGGGGGTGCAACCACAGAAACCGAAATTTCTCGGGACAGCAGCGTGTGTCCAAATTTTAATCTTAACCGTTCTATTTCATCTGAAACGATCTTAAAACAGGGCTTTAAGTGTAAAATACCGAACTTGTCCTTTAACCATCTCTTCCACTGTTGAATTTTGCAGGTTGAAGATGCTGCAGATACAGAATCTCTAATGATGTTGGCTGATGAAATTGTTAGTTGTGGGTACACTGGTCAGATCAATCATGAACAGAAAGAAAGCATCATTCGGTGATTTTTTATTTATTTATTTATTTTTTTGGTCATTTGTTTTTTTTTTTTTATAACAATTTGTCTTTTTCTTTAAAGGGCGATTGTCTTACAATCTACAACAAGGCTGATTCCAATTCTCCAGCAGCTTCAGAGTGGCATGCAATTGTATGGCCTGGTGGATCAATTGAGTAAAAACTCTGAATTATGCAAACCACTGTTTGTTCCGGGAAAGATAACAAAAGTATTTTAAATATTGAATTTTCAATTCCAGTACTATTTTCTTTATTTTTAGAAAGGTAATAACCAGTTTTTATTTTTATAGCCTGATGCAGACTTCATCATGATGAACTGTCAGCCATCATACAGTGAAAAGGGAACGTCGAAAAAAAGAATTGAGAGGAAGGTGACTAACTTCCTTCAAGACTTCCTGCAAGAGCTTGAAATGGCAGGTAATTAGTTTTGCTGTACTTTTCTAGCAGAATGACCTTATGTACTGGTTTCTTTATTTAAACCAAGGTTAGACACTACTTTTATCAAAGCTGTAGTGCTTTGTTCGAAGACCTAAAACAATAACTTTGTTGTTCTATTTGAAGTTGATGTGTCCATTCCTGATGAAGGAGGAGATACAGTTCTGGGTGACACACAACCACTCTCTGTTCAAAAGGTGCTCCAGTGGATTACAGGGCAGTCCCATATTCCTATCCTTCCAGATGAAAAGAGGCAGTTCAAAATTGCATGTAATTTTGATCATGATTGCATAGAACGACTTGGAAATCACTCTGTATGTTATCCAGTTGTTAGTGCCTGCACTTGTACAGTAACATTTCCTTTTAAACACATGAGCACATACCAGGAGTTTAAAAGAATTATGAGTGATGCTGTTAGATATGGAGGAGGATTCTTCAGAGTTTAAAGCATGGTAGTCAGACAGATCTATCAACACAGCTCATTGTTTACAGCAGTATATTTTTTGTTTAATAACAGCACTTTAGACAATGTTGCACTTTATCCTGTTTCTGTGGTTAATACAATAATAGGTCTCTGGAGATTTGCATTGGTGTTGATTTGCATTACTTAAGTCACTACAAATGAGACCTGTACTATTTAGAAAGGTCTGTAAACTTGTTGCAAATATTTTTTATTTTTTTTTACAGCTGTTTTTAAATGACAGCTATTGAGAAGTGTTCTGTTTCACTGACAATTTTTGAACACTGAAAATTTTTGAACAAAAAGTAAACAAATAAAGTGTTTGTGTTAACGTGTAGTAGTTCCTTATTGAGTTATACTATTGAGAAATTGGATGTACAAGTCTCGACCATGGGAAGGAGAGGAAGAAAGAGGATCAATAACTCTCTGCAGCTCGGTCAATGCTTGCTCGTCAAGTGGACATTCAATTTCAGGGACCACAACGGCACCAGTAGTATTCTCTTGCAGTATGGCGCTTTCCCAGTCTATGCCTGGATCTTGAAGATCCTATAAATTCATAGAAAAATAGAAAGTAATATTATTGTTCACTGATGGTTAAATACCAGTGGTGGTAAGTAATGAAGTAAAAATACTTTGTTACTTTACTTAAGTATTTTTTTCGGGGATCTGTACTTTACTTGAGTATGTTTTATTTGCATCTACTTACACTTTTACTTTTAATTTTAAAGACAAAGTTTACTTTTTACTCCAATACATTTTCCCATGAACGCTCCCAAGTATTTATTACACTGGGTTTTCAAACCAATGAAAAACTTGTTTTTCTTTTGAAAAAAAGAATGCTTTGCCAGCATACGCTCACATAGCAGTCAGTTTGCCATTGACCGCAGAAACCGGTGAAGGTGCAGCTCTCGCTGCCAGCAATGATCCCAAGATTTCCGACAGGGATCACTCATGGCCATATATAAATGATATGTTCGAATTCACTGAAGTCAAGGGAGATTAATAACGGCTGAAATGTCTTCTTTGCCTGCCACGGGTGAATTAAATTTCAGCATTCAAAACTTCACCCTCAAATCGGAGAAAACATAATGAGGTGAGTTGACGTTAAAGCAACACTAAAGATTTTTTACCTTAAAATAATGTTTCCAAAATCGTTTCAGCGGTTCATCAAGTCGTAAGGGGCTGAAAGGCACTTCTGCCTTCGATTTGTGGTCCTATATCTGCTAGAACCACACTATATAAGTTTGCCAGATCGGGTCGTGTTTCTGTAGTTCGAATGAGACATAAGGAAACTACAAATTTGACTTGCTTTACGGCAAGCGTTACAATTGGACATCATTCACTCTAAAGCCGGTGCTGGATAAACAGTGAATAAACAGCGAGCATGCGTGCGACCAACCCGGTATCACGCCAAAGCGTGTAATACACACGCTGGTCCACTATCGGATGCGTGTCAGTGTCACGCTTTGCCTCCTCTAGGCGTGTACATGACACGCATGTGTGTAGTTAGCATACCAGCAGGGGGCAATCATTTCCTCAATGCCAACAACTCTCCACGCACCAAAGAGAAAGCGATATATTGCATTCTTCAATTCCCGCGTCTTCCATTGGTCAGGACATTTGTTCATTATAGTGCTGTCATTAAGAAATTATTACGTTGCTGTAGCCTAATGTTATATTTGTGTGTGGGCTGTGGAGATGTTTAATCTATGGGGCTGTTAACGTTACTGTGGTCAATAACGTTAATGGAAATTTATATTAATTGGTTAATTAATTAATGACAGAAAGCAGCGTTCGATCCTTAAATATCGATATATCGACAGGATCGATCCTCACATAAAAAATAAGCTAATAAATGGAACAAAACAACAACTATTTTTGCGAATAATTGTTTTGGAAAGAACTATTTCTCCTGCTAATCAAAACATAAAAGGCGAAACCAATCAATCACAGAGAGCGTTCGCTGTTGACATTTCGTTCACAGCGTTTGTTCAAATATACCTTAGGTCTGAGTTTCCTAAAAGCATCATAAGCAATAAGCATACAATCTTAAGTCTCACGATGCGTTTGGGAAACGAATATCTGAACATGTGAGTATCAGATGATAGAGAAACCATCGGAAGTTATTTCACAATAAACAAATGTTGATGTCAGTAAGATTATTTTAAGGACATTAACTTACTAGTTTTATTTAGCAAGGATAAATAAATTGATACAAGTGACAGGAAAGGCTTTTACATACAAAAAAATCTATTTCATGTAAATGCTGTTATTTTTTTTTAAATCATTAAATAATTCTGATGCTGAAAATTCAGCTTTTATCACAGGAATAAATCATATTTTACAATATTCAAATCGAAAAAATATCCTATTTTAAATTGTTTTTACTGTATTTTGGATCAAATACATGCAGCCTTGGTGAGCAGAAGGGACTTATTTTAAAAACATTAAAAATCTTACTGACCCCACACTTTGATCAGTACTGTACATGTGCCATTTATTATAATTATGCTAGTTTGTGCAATCAGATTTATTTAAATTGATTGTTAAAATTTCAAATGGATTGTGTTATGAATATGATCTGTAATTGCGGTTGATAAATCTGTCAGAAGAAAATGTGCAAAAGTTTTACCTTTTGGGGTATAACAATACTGGCAGCCCTTAAAAAAAATAACACTGGTTTTACTACGGTAACCATATATACACGACTAATTACAGGCGCATCAAGAGCACAAATCATAAATTATTTTAGAGGTCATGAAAATGTATTCAGATTTAGCATATTAATGATGCATTCACCAGCTCATATATCACGACATACTGCTTCTGTTCTGTTCATGAATGCAGTTTACATGCTGAATATGCATTGTGCGATAACAGAATCACAGTTATCTTCTTTATGTTGTTACAGTTCTGCATGTATAATATGACAGATCCAGGAAGCTTTGCTGTAAGAGAATTAACTGTGTTTTTGATTTCCTTTGTCCAACAGCTCCTGTTTACCCACCATCCTTCCCTGTTACCTCCACCTGTACATCTTTAATATAAAACCAACGGCTCTTTTAAGAGCCACTCATATTCTCCTCTTTCTGCCTCTCTCTCACACAATCTCTCTATTCTATTTCACTCTCTCACTCTCTCTCTCACACTCTCTCACACACACTCTCTCTCACACACACTCTCTCTTTCATACACACTCTCTCTATTTCTCTTTCTCTCTCACACTCTCTCTCATACACACTCTCTCTATTTCTCTCTCTTTCTTCCTCTCTTCCAGAAGCCTAGTGTCTTCAAGTAAGTATTGCTTTTTTAAATTTAAATCTCTTCCTGTTTTGTTTGTGTGAAAGAAGTACTTTTCAAAATCTTTTTGTGTCTCCCGCTTACTCTATCTATGATAGAAATGCCAGGCCAAGGTTCAACTAGGCGATATTGTATGGTCTGCCATACAGATCTAAATGTGGCCTGCAAAACTTGCAACACATGCAAGGAAGAACAGCCACATAAGCTGAGGCTAAAAAAAAAAACTAAAAAATTTGATCAGAAAAGGGAGAGCTGGGTGCTTATGCAAAAAAAAATCGGACCACCTCTCATATCCAGGATGAAGCTGTGTTGTTGGTATGCAATTGCTTTTATTGTTTTTATGCAGGTTATTTTCCAAATGTTGCTATATAATTTTTTTTTTAAATATATGTTATTTTGTATGTGTCCTTGTATTTTTAGCTCGAAAAATTGCAGGCCCTGGGATTAAGGGGGTTCTACTTTTGTCCAAGCCTGTAAAAAAGCAGAATGATTGGGTGTCTGAGGTTTTGACACCCCGCTGTGAGCTGAATGAGACCTCACATACATGCCTCGAAAGAATTAAGGTCCTATATGATATTTTTATTCAAGGTAAGAATATTCTATTTTTTTTTTTTATTTATTCCTGTATTTGATGCTGTCACAGGTAAGGCTGTTAATTGAAACCATCAATTATCATTGATTGTTTTCCCTTACAACTAAAACTAAACTAATTGGGAGAGGTTAAAAGTTTAGCAGCTAGCTATTTAAACTTAGTGATCCATGCACATTATAGATGTCGCAGATCAGGGCTGTACACTTTTTAGGTGGTAACACTGGTTCTTGTAGAGTAACTTCACGATAGCATATATTTTATTATTTGTTTGTTTATAACAAACTATGACATTGATGAACGAATTATGACTCCAGCAGCCATATCACCCTGTAATAATAATAATAATAATTCATTACATTTATATAGCGCTTTTCTGGACACTCAAAGCGCTTTACATAGAAGGGGGGGAATCTCCTCAACCACCACCAATGTGCAGCATCCACCTGGATGATGCGACAGCAGCCATATTGCGCCAGATTGCTCACCACACACCAGCTTACTGGTGTAGAGGAGACAGTGATGAAGCCAATCAGTATATATGGGGATGATTAGGAGGCCATGATGGACAGAGGCCAAGGGGCAAATTTGGCCAGGATGCCAGGGTTACACCCCTACTCTTTTTTGAAGGACATCCTGGATTTTTTGTGACCACAGAGAGTCAGGGCCTGTAGCCCAAGACTGGTTGCCCACTGAAGCTAAGCAGGGCTGAGCCTAGTTAGTACCTGGATGGGAGACTCCTGAGAAAACCAGGTTGCTGCTGGAAGAGGTGTTAGTGTGGCCAGTAGGGGGCGCTCACCCTGTGGTCTGTGTGGGTCCTAATGCCCCAGTAAAGTGACGGGGACACTATACTGTCAAAGAGCACCGTCCTTTGTATGAGACGTTAAAACGAGGTTCTGACTCTCTGTGGTCATTAAAAACCCCATAGCACTTCTCGTAAAGAGTAGGGGTGTAACCAAGCGGCAACATTCTAATCTGAAAACTGAAGCCTACCCTGAAGTGCGAAAAACTGCAATACATCTAAAATCCTCTAGGGGCCGGTCCCAAAAGGGAGCAGATTTCCATAGACCCCCATTTTCACAGCATAAATTCAAGTTTTTACAGGTTGGTCCCATGGACTTTTATTGTATTTTTCAATAGGTTCCGAGTGCCTGACAAATGTGAGGGGGTTGAATTTTTTTCTAACTCGTTAGTTTAGATCGTATTTAGATATAAAATGTATGACAAATAAGGGCGTGGTTAACTTTGACAGCATGACTGACAGCTGATAATGGGCTGCGCCGAGTGGAATTCCTGAAATTTGACGTCTCGGCCATGATCTGACCCAACACATCACACCACCTCTGTATTCTTTCTGAACATTTGTATTTTGTATTTCCCAAGATGGCACTGTCCATATCCCCATAAACGACCTCAAAACCGTTCTTCAGAAAGTCTATGGGTGACATCACAGACACTTTGTCCATATTTTTTACAGTCTATGGGTGTAACCCCGGTGTCCTGGCCACATTCCCTCCATTGGCCCTTGCCATGGCCTTCTAATAATTCCCATCCATTGAATTGGCTCTATCACTCTCTCTCCTCTCCACTATAGCTGGTGTGTGTGTGAGCGCACTGGTGCTGTTGTACTGTGGCTGCCACATGTCTTGAGAACATTCACCTATTAAATCAATACTACTTGGTAGAACGCACTTGTTAGGTCTATACACATCTCTTTTTGCTACTACGGCTGCAACTAACGATTATTTTTACTGTCTTTTTTTTCTTGATTAATCGATTAGATGTTTGTTCTATAAAATGACGTAAAATTATGAAAGGTTGATCAATGTTTTTTAAATAATTCTGTACTTCTATAATGTAGGCTGGACCCCACAAGGTGCTGTAGAAGAAGTGAATGAAGCTTCATCAGCTCCAGTTGAATTACCAATGGAAAACACCAGGTCACCAGAAACACCAATGGTCATACTAAATCAACAGGAAGCAGTGGACCTGCTTAATCCCCCAACAGCTCCAACGGGACCCCCAGCAGCCCTTATTAGACCACCCTCAGTACAACCACAGCAGCAATCCCAGAACCTGGGGAAAAGACCCCACTCCCCAGAAAGACCTGTAGCACCCTCTCCAGCTTCTCTTGATAAAGGTAAGCATTTAGCTACAGTATATGAAGAGTATTGAAAATAAGTTGTAAGTCCACAAAACTTTGTGTAACGTGAAACTGTAAACAAAATCAGAGTCCCGAAACATTTGTTATTATTATTATAATCCTGAAAAAAAAATTACACAACTGTTTTCAACATTGATAATAATAATATATTACACAATGTGTCTGTGACTGTCACTTTGTTCCAGGGGCTCTAGGGGGATTGTCCATGAAAGTGCACTGTAAGTCGCTTTGGATAAAAGCGTCTGCCAAATGCAAATATACTGTGTGTATATACACTCACCGGCCACTTTATTAGGTACACCTGTCCAACTGCTCGTTAACACTTAATTTCTAAGCAGCCAATCACATGGCGGCAACTCAGTGCATTTAGGCATGTAGACATGGTCAAGACAATCTCCTGCAGTTCAGACCGAGCATCAGTATGGGGAAGAAAGGTGATTTGAGTGACTTTGAACGTGGCATGATTGTTGGTGCCAGAAGGGCTGGTCTGAGTATTTCAGAAACTGCTAATATACTGGGATTTTCACGCACAACCATCTCTAGGGTTTACAGAGAATAAAAAGAAAAAAACATCCAGTGAGCGGCAGTTCTGTGGGCGGAAATGCCTTGTTGATGCCAGAGGTCAGAGGAGAATGGCCAGACTGGTTCGAGCTGATAGAAAGGCAACAGTGACTCAAATAACCACCCGTTACAACCAAGGTGGGCAGAAGAGCATCTCTGAACGCACAGTACGTCGAACTTTGAGGCAGATGGGCTACAGCAGCAGAAGACCACACCGGGTGCCACTCCTTTCAGCTAAGAACAGGAAACTGAGGCTACAATTTGCACAAGCTCATCGAAATTGGACAATAGAAGATTGGAAAAACGTTGCTTGGTCTGATGAGTCTCGATTTCTGCTGCGACATTCGGATGGTAGGGTCAGAATTTGGCGTCTACAACATGAAAGCATGGATCCATCCTGCCTTGTATCAACGGTTCAGGCTGGTGGTGGTGGTGTCATGGTGTGGGGAATATTTTCTTGGCACTCTTTGGGCCCCTTGGTACCAATTGACCATCGTTGCAATGCCACAGCCTACCTGAGTATTGTTGCTGACCATGTCCATCCCTTTATGACCACAATGTACCGAACTTCTGATGGCTACTTTCAGCAGGATAATGCGCCATGTCATAAAGCTGGAATCATCTCAGACTGGTTTCTTGAACATGACAATGAGTTCGCTGTACTCAAATGGCCTCCACAGTCACCAGATCTCAATCCAATAGAGCATCTTTGGGATGTGGTGGAACGGGAGATTCGCATCATGGATGTGCAGCCGACAAATCTGCGGCAACTGTGTGATGCCATCATGTCAATATGGACCAAACCCTGAGGAATGCTTCCAGCACCTTGTTGGGGGTCCAACCCGTTACTAGCATGGGGTACCTAATAAAGTGGCCGGTGAGTGTATATATTATATATATGTATAAATGTTTCTTGAGCATTATATTAGAAGAATGATTTCTGAAGGATCATGTGACACTGAAGACTGGAGTAATGCTGAAAATTCAGCTTTGGTTACAGGAATAAATTACATTTTAAAATGTAATCAAATAGAAAACAGTTCTTTTAAATTGTACAAATATTTCACAATATTACTGTTTTTGCTGTATTTTCGATCAAATAAATGAAGCCTTTGAGACCTCTGAGTCTTCTTTTAAAACATTAAAAAAATCTAACCGTTCTAATAATTTTGGCCACCACTGTAATATATTTAAAAACTATTATTGGATTAGAACCTTTCATTAAATTCCATGAACTGCTGCTGTTCTTATTACTTCATTACTTTAATCATGCCTGTGTTTGCCCATATTTAGGACATTGTTCTGTGTGTTTTGGTGTTTTCCCATTCGTAGTGCACAATATATTGACTCACTATCGTTATTGCAATATCACGGTGTGCAATATCATATGAAAATGTTGCAGATAGTATGCAATATTCCATTTGTTTTGTGGAGAGTTGCATCTGTCGACTTTGGGGCTTAGTTGTGTTCAATTTAGAGCCCGCCTAACCTGTTATATAATGATCATGTTTCATTGGCTAGTTGCACGTGTAAGCACATGGGTCCACTACATGAACATACCCTGTAGAACACCACAGGATGTGTGTGCATACTTCGACAGTATGTGAGTGAAGAGGGAGAGAGAGAAGAGAGTCAGAGCAAAAGGAATAACAGAAAAGATGATGAGTGTGGTTCTGGGAGACAATGAAAACATGGAGATTGGGGTGAAAAATGATCAGAAACAGGGCCAATCAACATTTGTGTTTTTACATATGTTTAAGAGTATCCAAATTAATATCGTTATCACAATATTCACGATCAATATTCCAATATCACATTTGGTCAATATCGTGCAACCCTACTTCCCATAGACCCTTTGAAGGAAATTGATTTTGCACGATTTTAAAACAATTCATGTAAATAAACATCTTGATATTTGTACTCAGATCTCTAATATGGTCTGAAAAACCTACAGAAAAGTCTGGAATTTTTAAATGTGTACGACACCTTGTTGTATTATTCGAAATTGGTCTGTCTAAAAAGCATTTTTTAAAGGTCTTTGTCTCGCCTTAGAAAAATATTTTGACAAATAAATAATAAAGCCCAGTCTTCATTATAAACTGTGCCTAATTGTATTCCTCATGTGGTTGAAATGTATGCAACATTTTGAAAATTATTTAAAATAATTTTTACATATTTTAAATGTTTCTCTGTATTTAACAGATGAAGTTGTGGAAGAAGGCTGTCCTGCTCCCACTACAGTGCGGCCAAATAAAAGGAAAGGTATGTTGATGTACTGTGTGTAAATCCATACATTGGGATTTATATTAATTGTTGTGAGTTTTTATGAAGGCTGTATTTGCATTTGTAAGTGGCTGTGGTCTATTAGGTTTGGGCGATGTCCAAATCCATATGCTCAGTTGTTTATTTAACATTAGGGCTGAACAACTAATCAAATCTTATCGAAATCACAATATGGCCTACTGCAATTTTCAAATCACAGGAGGTGCAATATTTGTTGAATGAAAAATTTGTGTTAAAATAAATTAAAATACCATTTTAAATTAAATCTAGTGGCGCTGCAGAGATGTCCTGGCCTACACATCATATTCTACAGCTCTTTGTTAGATACAAATCCTTGCAAAAAGTCACACCATAATCATTTAAATATGTTGTTATTTCATTGTTTGACAGTGGAAGTTGTGGAAGGAGGCTGTCCTTCTCCCACTACAGTGCGGCCAAATAAAAGGAAAGGTGTGTTGATGTACTGCTTGTCCAGCTTTCTGTATAGGAGTGTGGACTGAATAACACAACATTGACTAGTATGAGCTGCAGTGCCTAGCTACAGTTTTATGGCAATTATTTGGCAACATGATAGCATAGTCAGAAAGTAACATACATTTTTTTTTTGCTTTTGGTTTTGGATTTCACAGTCAAAAGCATGTTAGTCTCTGCTATGAGACAGCGATTAACAACTCCTAGGCAGCACAATAGAGATTCATTTGAATTCATGGATTTAACTTGTCTTTGTTTGCCAATATATTTATCACAACTGCCCAACCCTTAAGTTTGTGTTGATTACAGTAAATTGCGAGTGTTCAATACAACTTCTGTAATCTGTACTATAATAACTACAATATGAAAACTGTAACTAAGTACACCCATTCTAGCTTAATAACAACTTATCATTCTATAATTGCTTGTTTGTTGTAGTGTTAATCTTTGTGAATGTAGTATTTTCTCCCTTCAGAATGCCCACATACAGTGACAGGGAGCCAGGGTTATTACCCTGTGAAGAGGGTTGCCAAATACAAAGTTATTAAGGTTAAATACCATAGGTTACATAATGTTCTTTTATTGGTGTAATGGTCTTGAAAAAGTATTGATGATTGGTATAACTGCTAAACATAGCAAATATTTGAAACTGAAAAAGTCTCACTATTTTTAGGGCCAAAAATGGAAGAAAGTGGAGTGGGAGACTAAACTATGGTATGTACGACTTCTCATGGGTAACACATAGCCAATTAGTTTTAACATGTACAAACTATTGACATATGTTATATAAGATTAAGGTAAGATTTGTCTATATAGTTAAATATATTTTTTCTTTTGGTGTTTTGATGACGGTGGCCCAAACTACACGGGCTGCATTATGTGAAAGTCTCTCTCTCTCTCTCTCTCTCTCTCTCTCTCTCTCTCTCTCTCTCTCTCTCTCTCTCTCTCTCTCTCTCTCTCTCTCTCTCTCTCTCTCTCTATATATATATATATATATATATATATATATATATATATATATATATATATATATATATATATATATATATATATATATATATAGTGTCCTTCAACATCTTCTGAGGTCAGAATGTCCTGCAGTTTCTGCATCTCACTGTCTAAAAGACAGAAATAAGAAAATAATCATTCCTTTCACGCTTATTGCTAAATTGCTTAATTACAGTAAGGTCAAGTGTCATCTTACCAAATGAGTGTTGAGAGCTGTTTGATTGGGTAACTGTGGGAACCTCCTCAGATGACTCAAAAGGAGTAGTGCCCTCACTGCCAACAATGGAAACAACTGAAAAGATAGATAGAAAGGAACAAGATAATTTTCATGCCTTACAAGCATATAATACAGTGTTCATTAGTGACTTAAGGCTATAATAGGCTAATTGACATGTCTGACAATTCAATTAATCGCTAAAAGTTTTTTTTCCTTATCTGGACATAATCTTGAACTTGAACTACAGAGTAGATTTAAAGGCTAATTTATCTTATAAACAGAAAAATGCAACAAACACAACACAGTGATACAGAACATAGAAATATTTAACAGCCTTTAAATCTCCTTTATAAACGCTTTACAAGGCATGAATAGTCCTCACTTTAGATGAGCTCACAAAAATAGTTAACTGACCACTACTAAATGCTTTATAACTTCCTGAATTACAGTATAAATACATGTTAATAAAGCATTTATTAACACATTAAGTAGCCTAACTATTACTATATGTCTGAATAATAAGATGTATGAATGTACATTTAAATAGTTTATTAATCATTTACTTACACTTTCTAAGTAATCTTATGAACCACTGAGAACTCTTAAATAACTGGTTTATAAATAATGCAATACTTCATTTAGAAATTATAAATTGATCATTAATAAAGTATGAAAATACAATTATTAAACACATTATAGATTTGCTTTTAAATCAAGAATAAAGCATTTATAGCTGTATTTATAAACTGCTTATTAATGTCTATTAATGCTTTATAAATGATGAATTAACTGTTTACTAATGCTTAACTAATGATTATTAGCATGCAGTTATTATAAAGTGTTACCCAATTTGGTTAAAGGGATAGTTCACCCTCCCAAAAAATCTAAATTCTATAATTTACTCATCCTCAAGTTGTTCCAAACCTGCATAAGTTTTTTTATTTTGTTGAAAACAAAATATATTTTGAAGAATATGGGTAACCAGTTGATGGCAACCATTGACTTCCACAGTAGGAAAAAAAATACAATCGAAGTCAATGGCTACTATCAACTGTCTGGTTACCAACATTTTTTTAAATAACAGAAGAAACTCATACAGGGTTGGAACAACTTAAGGGTGAGTAAATAACAATTTTCATTTTTGGGTCAACCAAGTAAAAACATAAAATATAGAAAATGTGGGACCTGAAGTCTTTCCTCCTCTTCCAGATCTTGCACATCTCCCAATAGCCACAGTTGTTCAGGAGAGAGATGTCCTTCTGTTCGCAGAGGGTGATTGTTCCATCCTTCAATGAAGCAATGAAGGTCTTCCCTAATGCGGGGAAGAAAGATGTAATGTACCCCAAACAGGTGGAAGATGTCCGAGATGTCCAGCAGCCCGTCCTCCTCAACAGTGTGCAGAACATCATAGTACTTGCTTGTGACAGCCACCCAGACATCTCGCCAAAGGCGCTCAATACTAAAATGAAATTAATTTATTGAAATTAGTTTTTAGAGAAGGACTGTTTGAAATTCCTAATGCTAATAATACAAATCTGAATTTGTCAAGGCCACTGATTTAAAGGATGCAAAAAAAATAATAAATACAGCTGATTGTGAACGCTCTTTCCGGAACTAAAGCTTGCCCTTCCTGTTCCACGTGCGGAAAACATGTAGTGAGCAATGTCAACATTTTCCACTCCCTGATCTCCCCTAACCCTACAACACAATAACTATAGTAAGAAAGCCTTTTAGGTGCAGTATACAAAAAAGCCATTAATGCTGGTTTTATTACCATAAAAATATGTAAATCTGTGACTTCAGAATATATCAATGTTTTATCATTTCAGTTATGTTTCTGAACTAAGCAAAATACCTTGATGGCAGGCCATGGAGGTGTACAGATTTCAGGAAAAATGAGAGTGCTGTTGAAGCTTTATTATTAGTAGCAGCGTCCAGGTACATAATCTGCAATTATATAACAAACGAAAAGTGTCAAAGTTACTCAGCCTTGTGTTTCAAATCTATATGACTTATTTTCCTCTTTGAAACACAATTGAGGTGGATTTTGAGGGCCCTTATAATGAAATAATCTCTAAAAACAGTAATGAACTTTAAAATGTAAAAATCAAATCAAGAACGATTACCTTCCGTGAGTAGCCATCTACTCCACCAAATACAACAATATTGTACCTACATGGGATGAAAAGTAAGAATAAATTCATTATTAGGCAAAATTGGACAGTCCTTTGATTTTTAACTAGACTTTTCTTGACTAGCCTCTGATTTTCCACCACTAGTACAATACAATATTACACTCAAATACTTTATTAGGCCAGAATCAGATGTATTATGCCCTCAACATCTACTTCATACATTAATTCCAATGTAAACATTATACTATACCTTATCAGTTTATGATTGGTATCAATATGGACCAAGGAAAGGGGACCTCGCACAGAATAGCTTCTCCGTACTACACATCCTAGTTGTGTGAGCCGTGAAAAGATGCCCACTGCATCGACTCTATGCATGGATGCCATCATTCTCCACCATTGAACACGGAGTCCCATTGAAACCAGATGTCCCTGAATCTAACCAGCATTTGGCATCTGAGACTTGATATATGAAATTACATTATCTAGCTCAGTCTGTGATGGTGCTGTATGTTCCTCTAACAGAAAGATCATATTCTTTCATTCTCCTGTGAACTGTACTTGTAGAAACACCAAGGCATCTGGCAATGCAAGAAACAGGTAGATGTGTATCCAGCAAATCTTTTAGTTTTTCTCTCTCAATTACAATTTTTGGGCATCCAGCACCTGGACCAACGACTCTTTCCACTTCCACACTTGGCACACATGTGGCTTCAATCTCAGACCTTACCAGGTGATAAAGATTTCGTAGTCCATCTAAAATCTCTGGGGGAATGTCTATCTGTCCAGAAAAGGATTCAAGTATAACAAGCTCATGGTGGCTCATGAACTCCAAGTAATCAAGATTAAGTGGTTGCTGACTTATTGCAGATTGCAATTTGTTCAAAAGTCTCTCCAAAAACTGCTCTATCAGAATATCCTGTGGAATAGAGGTCAAATTATGTTTCTGTCGAATTACATTTGCCTTAAAAATTACAGATGTGTATGCTTGTCCTATCATATATACTCAAAATAGCAAACATGACAATGTAAACAATTAGGTGGACGGTTTTGCATGTATTATGTATATTAGTCTACTGTAAAAATATAGACTGGATTAGTAATCTTAACTACTATTTAGGATGGATAGTATGCACATTGGGATACAGGCTTATTCTCCCTCATTGCAAAAAAAATAAAAATCTAATTATGCGAGTAATTATATAGTAGAAGTCTTGTGGGTCACATACCCAAGATTTTCACTTACAGTTATATTTGCATATATGTTTGCATTGTTACCCACATGTTTTTTTTTTTTTTAGTGAGGGGAACAAGTCTGCATCCCAATGTGCACACTCTCCATCCTAAATAGTATATAAGAAAATACAGTACGATAGTTGTTTTTACAGAACATCTCTGCTGTGAATGTTTTTGTTTAAATAATTCCAAGAATATTTAGTAGATTGATTATTATTTGAACGTTATTACATTGCATTCTACGTTTATTTGATGGCTTTTTTTTTTTTATTCTGATGCGAGTGATGTAACATTACCTTTTTTACACACTTATCTCATTAAAAGGGGAAAAGTCTGTCCATCTTAATTTCTGGAAACGTGTAACATTTGAGACCCCAGCTCGGTCACATTCATGTTTCACTAATGTTAATTACATAACTTGCAGTTCAGAAAGAAATTAGAACTACCACTTGAGCTGTAGGAAACACAGGGACATGTCATTATGTACAGTAATAGTACGATTTGATTTTGATTAAAAATAAGCTACTTACGTGTGGTCTTCGAGTGGTAGACATTTTAACTTAAATTGAAGTGCTAAAAGTTATTAAACGAACATCTCTTTCACCCATATACAGACAGTAAGCTTTCACCATGCATTTTTCCTCTTCCACAGTCGGTGATGCAGGGAGTCTTGTGATTGGTTGTCAAGCCAGCCAATCAGAATTTAGCAGCCTCATCTCTGATTGGCTGGAATTATGACATACTGTAACGCTGGGTTGTGTTGAGCAAGCGAGCAGTCTGCGCTTCGAGAGCGCTCAGAGTCAGGGCTGGTATGAGAGGAGCAAGAAAGTGAAACTTTGCACATGCGAAAGAGAACGTCTGCGCACATCCAAATACTTATTTTAAATGCAAAATTGATTTCCGTTCGCTCGAAATATTTTCTTATCTGCGAGACGAACATTTCTCCGCAAAACTCAGTTCACGCGCGTGCGAAATGCCCTTTTGCGCGCTCAAAATGTGATCTTGCACGCGCAGAATTGTGATTGAAATCTAACCTCATACATTCGCGCCGCAGGAATTTTTTACGCGCGTAACGCATCTTTGCAAATCACTCGCGCCTGACGCGCTATTCGCGTCCGGTGTGAACGTAGCATTACGGGGTTGGAACAACATGAGGGTGAGTAAATACTGACAGAATTTACATTTTTGGGTGAACTAACCCTTTAAGCACAAAAATACTGATATGTAAATATATAGGTTAACCTGCTTGTTCTGCTTTTCTGTGTGAATCGGTGTGAATGAGCTGCTCCGCTTTGTCTATACTCAAGTACACGTGACGTTCATGGTGTTTTTAGCGTCTCACAAACAATTTGAGGACATGAATACATGAACATTTCCAGAGCTGCTCTGAGAGAACGTCTAATGAGCATTTTCATCATTTTATTTGAGAAAAACCACGGTCAAATACACTTTGAAACAGATCTTCACCACAACCCGCTTCAAAATAAAAGTTTGGTTTAACTAGGAGAAATTATGAACGAAATATATTAGGCTACTGTAGGCATACAATAGAACGTACTTCTCAAAATAATAATATAATAATAATATAACAACAATAATAATACAATTTATTTAAACATTATTTAAGGAATATATTTTTTGTCCATGGTTTAATTTAGTAAATCTGTTTTTGCAGCTCTTCCCCATAAAATAAATGGACACGTGTCTAAATTTTCATTTGATTACCACCGTTTTTGATAATATATTTGGATTAAATCATAAAAAGAAACTGTCACAGTGTTGGGTTTGTGTTTCCGGGTGTCCACTAGAGGTCCTCTTCCACACGGTGTCATCCACATTATGAACTGCATTCCCCGTACCCATCACTGTATCATTGCACTCAGCTGTTCCCCATTATCATTGTTAGTTCTGTGTTATATAAATACCCTGCCTGTTTAGTGTTAGTTATGGAGTCCTTGTTATTGTCACCACACTTTGGTTGTCTGCATTCTGTCTGCTTCTTGTTTTGTTTCATGTTTTGGACTGCCTTTCTGAATTTTTGACCTCTGCCTGAACTAATTGTGAGTACGGATTTACCCCAAATAAAGGTCTTTGCTATTGGATCTCTCTCTCTCTCCAGTGTGTGTATCGTGGCAGAAACATTCATTTTCTGAATAAAATACATTTGATAGGACTATATTATTCTTACACATCTTCATAAATTATTAATGTTAAAAATAAGTTGTTAATATAATTCATTATCAATTATTGAATTTAATTGATGAGACATGTTTTATTTAAATTTTAATAAACAAAACAAACAAATGGTTTCACGTTTGTTATAATAAAAGCATTTGTTCAACCCCCAAAAAACCTGTTTTCTTTAATTTAACTGTATTTTTAACTGATGATAATAACCATAATTTAATAATACTATTTATTTAATAATTGATTAATACTGTAAACTGTGATATTTTCTGAGACGTTATCATACTGTGAAAATCTCATACCATTACAACCCTACAGAGTCCCCCACCACCCCACCCCCGCTGTTAAAAAAGTAACTCAGTAACTTTTACTTGAGTACATTTTAAATGAGCTACTTTTTACTTTTACTTGAGTAGATTTTTAGACCAGTAATTTTACTTGTACTTAAATAAAATTTCATTGAAGTAGTAGTACTTTTACTTGAGTAGAATATTTTATGTCTTTCCACCTCTGTTCTTATCAATGTAACAGGACCCCGAGTTCTGCCAGTGGTGTTAGCTTCATTGGGATGTTAGTTTCGGGGGAAGTTACACTGATCTTTGTTGGGAGAGTGAGTTTGCCGTACTATTCATTAGATAAAATGAATAATTTGTGTGTGTGATTGGTCCAGATGCTACAATGCATTCTTCAAGTAAATGCACAAAAATATAAAAATCATTAAGCTGTAATTTATGTGTATTCATAAAGTCAAAGGTTGTTCTAATAATGTGTTCTAAGTTTAAATGTTAGAAAAAGAAATATGCTCTTCTAAAGGTGTCAGAATTGAGGTGTCATTTTGGGGTTCCTATTTCTTTCACGCTTTCTCCAAGAAAAACAGGATGGGGGACAGCTCCCCCAGGAAGGAAGGATGATTTGGCTTATCATAACAATCAACGGATAAAAGTAGGCTATATAAAATGTAACTTCATGGCCATTTTGTTTTGACTTTTTCCTGAAGACACAGGTATAAACATCTAATTATATTGATCTTACAGCATGGTCCGTGTGAAGTGTCAAGAGGGTCACATTTTAGGGTTTCCCTGCCAGACATGAAAGGCTTCAGATAGGATATTTTATGATAGGAGACAGTTGTAAAACCCCAGGTGTTCGGGGTATTTTTAATTGTTTTTTGATCAAGTATTACTTTGATCAGTGCACCGTAGGGTGTTAGGGATCCTGTTCGCCAATCTCTGTGTTGGCACAATGTTCGCGTATCTCCAGTATGTGCCGTGAGTTCACTTTGGATCGCTGCGGAACAGACTTAACAGTTAACTATGGAAGCTTGTTTCCGCCACTAAATAAATAAATAATAATAATTGTGACTTTTTATCTCACAATTCTGACTTTTTTTCTCACAATTGCGACTTTACATCTCGCAATTCAGACTTTATTTCTCAGAATTGCGTGTTATAAAGTCAGAATTGTGAGATATCTGAGGTGGGCCTAAAAGCTTCTGTCTTGTCATGGTTTCGGTCGTACCTTTCTGACAGAAAGTTTTTAGTTAAGATGGGTAATTTCTCCAGCTCCATGGCCCCTCTAACCTGTGGTCTTCCACAGGGCTCCATTTTGGCTTCCTCTTTATTCTCTCTATACATGCTACCGTTGGGCGCTATCTTAAGGAATCACAGTGTATCATTTCATTTGTATGCGGACAACACCCAAATTTACATTCCATTCAAGAGAAATGATCCTGCAGCGTTAAACTCTCTTCTGCTATGCCTAGAGGAGGTGAAGGCTTGGCTGGCTCAAAACTTCCTCTCTCTAAATGATGATAAGATGTCATTGTTTTCAGCCCGAGTGAAAGGTCTCAGTGTATAAGCCCAGACTTGGGGAGCCTATCTCCCTTTAAGTCTACAGGAGTGTGGAACTTGGGTGTTCTTGTTGACCAGTCTTTAAAATTTGACAAACACATATCAGCTGTCATCAGCTCTGGTTTCTACCAACTTCGTTTACTTTCTAAAATCAAAGGCTTTCTTACTCCGATAAATTTGGAAATGGCGGTTCATGCATTCATCACGTGTAGGTTAGACTATTGCAATTCACTTTATTGTGGGATATCAGTTTCTCAAATTGTCCATCTTCAATTGGTCCAAAACGCTGCGGCTAGACTTATTCTCAACTGTCGCAAGTATGACCATATCTCTCCAATTCTTAAATCGTTACACTGGCTGCCAGTCCGGCAGAGAATAGATTTTAAAATCCTCCTATTTGTTTTCAAATCTTTACATAACTTAGCTCCAGTCTATCTTTCCGAACTTATTCATCCCTATACTCCGTCGAGAAGCCTAAGGTCTCACGACCAGGCTCTGCTGGTAGTCCCTCGTGTCAGACTTAAGCAACTTGGATTGCTTTCCCTGATCGATTGCTCCTGTCTGCCTCGCTGCCTGCTGTGTGTGAGTGTGTTTGCTCCGAGGCTAAGCTCCGTCTAAGCCTCGCATTTCTTTCTGTTTTGAACCATCATTTCTAGTTGTTTATACTACTAATTACAGTTTACCTAACATCTCAAATTAACCTAACATCGCTAGCTTCCGTTATTGTTAGCACAACACGCTAGTATCTCGCTAGCCGTTAGTGCTAACGCTCCACCCGTGCGCTCAGTTATTTATTTATTTTTCTTGTGCGCGCCCGCGCATCTGAGTTCATTAAAAGCCCAGGTGAGTAAGAATCAGTCAACAAACACGGTGAGTAATGTCTTGTCCTGTTATTGTCACCTGCACCTCATGCCATATGTTTACTATAGCCTTCCCCGTCGGCATAGGGTTTATATGTGATAAATGCAAGGAGACAGTCAGGCTGACGGAGAAGATTTCAGAATTAGAGACACGCATCCAAACTTTAATTGAGGATAGTAAGTGTGCTCGAGCCTTAGATACTACTTTGGATGCGCCTAGCATAGTGAACCATTTACATGATTCGGTTCCGGCTGAGTTATTGCCTGTGCAGCCAGGCAGATGGGTGACTGTGAGAGATCGCTCTAGTCACGGATCAAAAAACCACTCTTCCGTTCCGATTACCATAACAAATCGATTTGCCCCTCTCAGTGAAACACCCACTGAAAATGCTGTTGATTGTGCCCTGGTAATTGGCGATTCTATTTCACGGAACGTGAAAATAGAGACACCAGCCACCATAGTCACATGTTTGCCAGGAGCCAGAGCGCCTGACATCAAAGCAAATTTAAAAGTGCTGGCTAATGCTAATCGTAAATTTTCTAAGATTGTTATTCACGTCGGCACAAATGATGTTCGACTTCGCCAGTCGGAGATCACCAAAATTAATATTAAAGAGGTGTTTGAACTCGCAAGTACGATGTCAGGCAGTGTAATTTGCTCTGGCCCCCTTCCTGTCTGAAGGAGTGATGAGATAGTTAGTAGATTGTCATCACTCAATGGTTGGTTGTCTAAGTGGTGTCCGCAAAATAATATAGAATTCATAGACAATTGGAAAAGTTTTTGGGGCAAACCTGACCTGTTGAAAAGAGATGGTATTCATCCCTCCTGGGATGGTGCTGCTCTTCTCTCTAGTAATTTGGCTCATAGTCTTAGAGATAAAACATGACAATCTGGGGCTCAGGTCAGGAAGCAGACAAACTGGCTAAACCGACCGTCTGCTAGCGGCCTCGCGTCACCAAGGTCAGATAAATCTCATCACATAGAGACTCTTTCACCTAGATATCATCATATAGAGACTGTGTCTGTTCCCCGAATCTGGAAATCCAAAAAACTGCCAAACCTTTCTAAGGTTGAAAATTTAATTGATGTTCAACAAATAAAAAACAAATATAAAACAGATGAGCAAATGATAAAGCTTGGGTTGCTGAATATTCGATCCCTTACTTCAAAAGCGCTCATAGTTAATGATATGATTTCAGATTATAACCTAGATGTGCTGTGTTTGACAGAAACCTGGCTAAAACCAAACGATTACATTCCTTTAAATGAGTCCACCCCGCAAGATTACTGTTATAAACATGAGCCTCGTCCGAAAGGCAAAGGGGGAGGTGTTGCTGTAATTTATAGTAATATTTTCAAAACCACTAAGAAATCTAGTTTTAAATATACTTCTTTTGAAGTGTTGGTGCTTAATGTAAATATATATAGTGTAAACGATAAATCACGTTTGAGAATTCTGCTGGCTACTGTATACAGGCCGCCAGGGCACCAAAAAGATTTTATCAAAGAATTTGCTGACTTTCTATCAGAATTAATGTTTACTGCAGATAAAGTCCAAATTGTTGGTGATTTTAATATACATGTAGATAATGAAAAAGATGCATTGGGATTGGCATTTAAAGACATTGTAAACTCTATTGGAGTTAGACAACGCTTGTCAGGACCTAGTCATTGTCGTAATCATACTCTAGATCTAATATTATCACATGGAATAGATGTTGATGCCGTTTAAATTCTGCAGCAGAGCGACGACATCTCAGATCATTGTCTAGTCTCGTGTAAATTACATTTAGCCAAGGCTGCAAAGCCGACTCCATGTTATAAATATGTTAGACCTATCACGTCTGCCACTAAAGATTGCTTTATCAATAATCTTCCTAATCAGTTTCATCATCTCAGCATCCCGGATAGCTTAGAAGAACTTGATATTGCAACAGAAACGTTTAACTCTCTCTTTTCCAGCACTTTAGACACAGTTGCTCCGCTGCACTTAAAGAAGATTAAAGAAAATAGTCCAACGCCGTGGTACAACGTGCACACCCGGGCCCTTAAGAGAGCAGCCAGAAAAATGGAGCGCAACTGGAAGAAAACAAAACTAGAGGTTTTTCGGATTGCGTGGAAGGAAAGCTCGATTGCTTACAGAGAGGCTTTAAAAGATGCTAGATCTGATTATTTTTCAAACCTATTAGAAGAAAATAAACATAATCCTAGGTATTTATTTGAAACAGTGGCTAAACTAACAAAAAAGAAAGCTTCAAGCTCAGATGGTTCCAAGAAACACAGCAGTAATGACTTTATGAACTTCTTCACTTATAAGATCGATAATATCAGGGAAAAAAATTATAACTATGCAAACGTCTACTACAGTATCACATCAGACAGTGCAGTGTAGTCTTCATGATGAAAAACTTGATTCATTTGTTGCTATAGGAGAGGAAGAATTTTGCAAACTTGTTAAATCATCTAAATCAACAACATGTATGTTAGACCCTATACCGACTAAACTATTGAAAGAGATGCTTTCAGAGGTCATAGATCCTCTTCTCAATATCATTAATTCATCTTTGTCCTAGGACACATACCAAAAACCTTTAAGCTGGCTATGATTAAACCACTTGTTAAAAAACTGCAACTTGATCATACAGAATTAGTCAATTACAGGCCGATCTCGAATCTACCTTTTCTGTCAAAGATATTAGAAAAAGCAGTATCCTCACAACTGTGTTCCTTTTTAGAAAGAAATAATATCTGCGAGGATTTTTTAATCAGGATTTAGACCGTACCATAGTAATGAGACTGCTCTCATTAAAGTCACAAATGATTTGCTCTTATCATCCGATCGTGGTTGTATCTCTCTATTAGTGTTACTCGATCTTAGTGCGGCATTTGATACTATCGACCACAACATTCTTTTAAATAGACTAGAAAACTATGTTGGCATTAGTGGAATTGCACTAGCATGGTTTAAATCATATTTATCTGACCGTTTTCAGTTTGTAGCAGTAAATGAAGAGATGTCTTATCGATCACAAGTTCAGTATGGCGTACCACAAGGCTCAGTACTGGGACCGCTGCTGTTCACTCTGTAAATGCTACCATTAGGAGATATCATTAGGAAACATGGAATTAGCTTTCACTGTTATGCTGATGATACTCAGCTGTATATTTCTTCAAAACCTAACGAAACGTACCAATTCACAAAATTAACGGAATGCATAGCTGATATAAAAAATTGGATGACTAGTAATTTCCTACTACTAAATTCTGAAAAAACAGAGATTCTAATTATTGGACAAAAAACTTCCTCACCTAATAACCTAGAATACTGTCTAACACTTGATGGCTGCTCTGTTAAGTCTTTGTCGTCAGTTAGGAACCTGGGTGTGCTCTTTGATACCAATCGTTCATTTGAAAGTCATGTGTCTAGTATCTGTAAAACAGCATTTTTCCATCTTAAAAATATATCTAAATTACGTCATATGCTCTCACGGACAAATGCGGAACAATTAGTTCATGCGTTCATGACCTCAAGGCTAGATTATTGTAATGCTCTACTGGGTGGTTGCCCTGCACGCTTAATAAACAAACTACAGCTGGTCCAAAACGCAGCCGCTAGAGTTCTTACCAGAACCAGGAAGTATGACCATATTAGCCCGGTTCTGTCAACACTGCATTGGCTGCCTATTAAACATCGTATAAATTTAAAAATTTTGCTGATTACTTAAAAAGCACTAAATGGTTTAGCTCCCCAGTACTTGAGCGAGCTCTTAACGCATTATAGACCTGCACGTCTATTGCGATCTCAAAATTCTGGCCAGTTGATAATACCTAGAATACCTAAATCGACTGCTGGCGGTAGATCCTTTTCCTATTTAGCACCAAAATTTTGGAACAATCTTCCTACCATTGTCCGGGAAGCAGACACAGTCTGTCAGTATAAAACTAGACTAAAAACACATCTCTTTGGCTTAGCATTCACATAATACATTATAGACTTCGATAATTAAATGTTAGGCTGCATAGATTAGGCCAGCCGGAACCGGGAACACTTCCCTTAAATCCTGATGTACTCGTTACATCATAAGAAGAATGGCATCTACGCTAATATTAGTGTCTTTGTTTATCCCGAGGTTTTCCTGCAGCCTGCTGGATCCAGGCCGTTTCCAGATCTGATGAAGGACCTTCGCCTGGACCCGATGACAACGCAGTGCTGAAGTGCCAACTAGCCTCTCCCTATGGAGGATCCCTAATCCACTCTACAGATAAAGCGCTATGAAATTACGGTTTCGCGTCGCTACGCCGAATTGATAAAATAAAATTCTGCGTCAAAATTTATAGGCAAGACAAGTAGTTTGTTTAGGCATGGTTTGTAGCGAATTACGAACCTGCGCACACATATATTCAAACGCACATAACTATAGAATCAGTTCTTAACGCGCATGTAAACGCCATCAGCGTTTATCACAGGTTCGCGTTTAAAGTCTATTTAGAGCGAACGGCATCGTCTTAGCGGCCCCTAATTTAATAACAAATGATCTTTTTGACGGAAGTGAATCAATCAAAACTAACTTTAACTGGAAACAACATATTCAAAAACCGCTATAAAACCAAACCATTCTTTGTTACCTTAATTATATGTTTGTCTCTGTAAAGCTGCTTTGAAACAACCTACATTGTTAAAAGCGCTATATAAATGAGGACGACTTGACTTATGTTACGATGTAGTTTTTGTGTCATGTTAAGTGGTTCCCTGTCTTGTCATTTAGTTATCCCAGGTGTTTCTTGTTATCTCCGCCCCCTTGTTATCCCTCGTTTGTCCCTGATTATTTAAGTCCTGCGTTTCTGCCCTGTCTTTGTGTGTTCTTGATTAATGTTGAACGTGAATGTTGGTTGTTCCTGAGTCCGGTTTCCTGTCTGTTTTGAGTCTAATTAAAGTGTGTGTGCTGCATCTGGATCGTGTTCCTCTCATCCTTGCTTCAACCACGCCATACGTTACAGAAGAACACACCTCAAAGTGATCCAGCAGCCATGCCTACCTGGAGTCCTGATGTCCAGATCATCCGGCTTCGCCAAGAGAATCGCGCCATCGAGGTTTATGTCGCAGAATTCCTCGAGCTGGCGCACCTCGCGCAAATGGACACACAGTGCCTGAAGATCTTCTTCCGCGGGGGTTTATCGGAACCACTCGGTTCTCAGATGCCCGAACCTGATCCGCACGGGTCTTTGGAGTGGTATATCGACCTGGCCTTGCTATGGAGCGGCTCTCCGTTTACCGTGGGCGTGGAGGAGAAGCTTCGAGAGCCTGCGCTTCACGTCAGCCCGGTCGCGCCTGCGCTTCGCCCCAGCTCTGCCGAGACCACGCTCCACAAGCCCGCTCACGACTCCAGCCCCGCCGAGCCCGCTCACCACTCCAGCCCCGCCGAGCCCGCTCTCCACGTGAGCCCCGCCGAGCCCGCCGAGCCCGCTCTCCACGTGAGCCCCGCCGAGCCCGCTCTCCACGTGAGCCCCGCCGAGCCCGCTCTCCACGTGAGCCCCGCCGAGCCCGCTCTCCACGTGAGCCCCGCCGAGCCCGCTCTCCACGTGAGCCCCGCCGAGCCCGCTCTCCACGTGAGCCCCGCCGAGCCCGCTCTCCACGTGAGCCCCGCCGAGCCCGCTCTCCACGTGAGCCCCGCCGAGCCCGCTCTCCACGTGAGCCCCGCCGAGCCCGCTCTCCACGTGAGCCCCGCCGAGCCCGCTCTCCACGTGAGCCCCGCCGAGCCCTCGACTCACGTCTGCCCAGTCAAGCCCGCATTCCGCACTGGTCCTGTTGGATTTGCCAATCCGGAGACCGTGGAAGTTTCGCCTGCCGAGTCAAGTGAGTCAAGTTCCGCCGAGTCAAGTGAGTCAAGTTCCGCCGAGTCAAGTGAGTCAAGTTCCGCCGAGTCAAGTGAGTCAAGTTCCGCCGAGTCAAGTGAGTCAAGTTCCGCCGAGTCAAGTGAGTCAAGTTCCGCCGAGTCAAGTGAGTCAAGTTCCGCCGAGTCAAGTGAGTCAAGTTCCGCCGAGTCAAGTGAGTCAAGTTCCGCCGAGTCAAGTGAGTCAAGTTCCGCCGAGTCAAGTGAGTCAAGTTCCGCCGAGTCAAGTGAGTCAAGTTCCGCCGAGTCAAGTGAGTCAAGTTCCGCCGAGTCAAGTGAGTCAAGTGCATTGTCCAGTGAGTCAAGTGCCAAGTCAAGTGAGTCAAGCCCAGTGACGCGGCGCCGCAGAAGGAAGAGAAGGAGGACTCGTTTGCCTCGCCAGGCTCCGGAGGGTGTTCCCAGACTCCTCGCCCTGCCGGCCCCGCCTCTGCGCCTCGCCCTGCCGGCCCCGCCTCTGCGCCTCGCCCTGCCGGCCCCGCCTCTGCGCCTCGCCCTGCCGGCCCCGCCTCTGCGCCTCGCCCTGCCGGCCCCGCCTCTGCGCCTCGCCCTGCCGGCCCCGCCTCTGCGCCTTGTCCTGCCAATGTCTCTCAAGCTCCAGGAGACTGTCCTAGAGCCCGTTTCCAGCCCTGAGGTTTTGGGTGCCAGAGGTTTCCCCAAGTATTTTTTGGGGGGGGGGCAGTAGTAGGCTCCACGAGAGGACTATGGAGGCCGCGCCGCCATGGTCTCCTGAAAGGGCTTCACCACCATGGCCACCTGCGCGTCCTGCTCCGCCCTGGTCCCCGTCCAAGTGTGCTCCAACCTGGTCCCCGTCCAAGTGTGCTCCGCCCTGGTCCCCGTCCAAGTGTGCTCCGCCCTGGCCTTTGCCTCGCCCTGCTCCGCCCTGGCCGCCGTCACGCCCTGCTCCGCCCTGGCCGCCCATGCTCCACGGCCCCCCGTCCCTCCCCCAGGACCGCCCTCCTGAACTTTTTTGCTTGTTTTGATGGGCGTCAGGAGCCGCCCATAGGGGGGGGGGCTATGTTACGATGTAGTTTTTGTGTCATGTTAAGTGGTTCCCTGTCTTGTCATTTAGTTATCCCAGGTGTTTCTTGTTATCTCCGCCCCCTTGTTATCCCTCGTTTGTCCCTGATTATTTAAGTCCTGCGTTTCTGCCCTGTCTTTGTGTGTTCTTGATTAATGTTGAACGTGAATGTTGGTTGTTCCTGAGTCCGGTTTCCTGTCTGTTTTGAGTCTAATTAAAGTGTGTGTGCTGCATCTGGATCGTGTTCCTCTCATCCTTGCTTCAACCACGCCATACGTTACAACTAGAGGGGAGCGTGCTTTTGCAGTGGCAGGGCCTAGAGATCTGAACGGCCCCCAACCTTTCTATCTTTAAGTGTTTGGTAAAAACCTACCTGTTTTCTTTAGCATATTGATCTCTATTTTTAATTATTTTAATTATTTTACAATTGAGTCTCTGACAAGGCTACTCGTAGCTTTGCTGCTTTTTATGTGTTCTATGGGTTATTTTACTGTTTTTACTTTTGTTATTTGTGTGTTCTGTAAAGCACTTTGGTCTGTCTAAGCGGCTGTTTAAATGTGCTATATAAATAAATTAACTTGAACTTGCAATTGCGACTCTATATCACGCAATTCTGACTTTATATCTCGCAATTCTGACGTTATAACACGCAATTGTGACTTTATTTCACGCAATTCTGACTTTATATCTTGCAATTCTGAGAAATAAAGTCAGAATTGTGAGATAAAAAGTCACAATTACCTTTTTTATTTTTCATTCTGTGGCGGAAACAAGCTTCCATACAATTGCGTATTATAAAGTCATAATTGCGAAATAAACATCCAATTCTGAGAGAAACAGTCAGAATGGCAAGTTTATATCTCATAATTCTGACTTTACAACACGCAATTGCGACTTTATATCAATCAATTCTGACTTTATATTTCGTAATTCTGACTTTATAACACGCAATTGTGACTTGTTCACGCAATTCTGACTTTATATCGCAGTTCTGAGAATTGCGAGATGTAAACTCGCAATTGTGAGAAAAAAAGTCAGAATTGTGAGAAAGTCGCAATTACCTTTTTTATTTTTCATTCTGTGGCGGAAACAATCTTCCATACATACTTGTAGGCCTAATATAACAAATGTTCACATCAGAGCAGCATAATCCAATGTGTCAGACCACCTTCTTGGAAAAGTGAATTTGCAAGAATCATGGAAGATTCACACACGCAGCGATGTCATTCAAAAATATGTGCATTCTGACTAAATGTTTTGTTTTATGTGTTTGTTTGTTTGTTTGTTTGTATGTTAACGATGTTTAATTAGACTAGTGTAATGGGGTAGAATATGGACTACAAACTAGATGGACTACAAATCCCATGATTTAAGATCCTATAAAGGGAAACCAAACTGTTTAGACTTCCTCTTTGTGGTACCATGTGTCAAGCAGGAAAAGCTGTTTGGTGTCTTTCAAGGCTGTGTAATAACAGATGAAAAACTAAGTTGATTAATGAGCAGCCTATAACTGAATTGGGAAGGTAAGGGTTGTGATTTATGATGACTAGAGTGAGTTTGTATAGTTTTAACATGTTTGCATTTGGCTTCTGTTTTAGTATTCTGATGGGAATGGTGTTAATTGGTGCCTCAGAGAATTAAGCAGATATATTTGAGAATACAGGTACTGATCTTAATTGAATTATTGAATAGGGGGATTTGTTTTTAAGCTTCATTTTATAATTGTAATTTGTGTGTTGTGTTATGTTTAATGGTTTTAAGGTTTTTTAATCTTTGTAAATATTTTATTGGGCAATCATCAATTTGTATTCTTTGTTTTATTTACAGATGATGCATGATTGCCGTTTACTTTCTTAAAAGCTTTATTGATATTGTTTTTGTGTTTTGTTTTGTTGTTATTTTGTTTGTTTTGGACCTATAACTGACAGTGGGGTTCCCATCTTGTATATTGTAAGGGGTATACAGTCAAAGACCCAGAACCAGATATGAAGAATGAAGACCCGGAGTCAGAATTATAAAAAATTAAAGAAAAGTTTTACTGAAGATAGTTTGCAGTTTCATCAGCAGAAGTCAGCTTCAATACTCACACATGAGTTCGTAGGCTGCCCCGCTTACAGTTACAAAGATCACAGCAGTTATACCATTTTCAAGGTCTAAGCTACGTCATTGCTTACAGGTTGAATGGTTATCATTGGCTAAGAAATAGATAAACACAGTAATTTTCCACACATATACAGATAGACGGAAGCATATCTCTATCGATTATGCAGCTGACACATTCGGACCCACATCATGACCTTCCAGGTCGCAGATTTGGGTTGCTGAGCGCCAGCATGTCTCGAACAACAATTCACTCAATCTCCAATAATGCCATTGGTTCCTTAACCTGTAACCAAGAAGACTAACACACACACCGACACACAGCTTTTCCAAGGTTAGATTTGGCCAGGCTCTAACTATAAACATGAGAGTCCTCTCAAAACATCAAGATAATGCGTTCTTTCTCTCAACTTTAGCCTAGAGGAAACTAAGGCTTTAACAAAGAAATGGTCCCTTAAACTATTGGATTCAATGACCCCTATGTGTTTTAACACGTTGAAGACCTTTCTTAAACACAAAAAAAGTCCCTATTTCATTTCTGGAAGCTGGGATAAATAAGCAAGCACTGTTACTGCATTCAGATATCAAATCAAATACAGACATTCAAGAATGCATGAAAAGACCATTTCAGTAGCCTAATCATACTGGTAACTTCTATAACAAAGTAAAATCTCACAGGCCTAGAGAAATCATTCAACTCATTGAATATTGTATATTTAGAAAGAAAAATATGTGATGCGATCTGGGAAAACCCGTCGGATGTCGCACTTGTACATTTTCAGTAAAGTCTAAAAATAGATTGAATGTCAGTTTATTGTCAAATTTGGGTTTTCAATAAATTATTATTCTATAACATCTTGTTTATCATCTCTGAGTATATCTAGTGAAAATTCACTAGATTAGTGCAGAAAAATAGCGATTTATAGTGGCAAGCTGAAAAGACGTGTCTTTCTCTTTAAGAACACGCGCGGAGCGGAGGTGCAAAAAAACAACAACAACGGCTATTTAGTTCTCCTTCTCTTAACACTACAAAGACAGTTTCTCCTATCAAAATAAACCACATAACAGAATAAAGGTCCCGCCAGTCCTGTGTAAACTACAACGGCACGCAAGTTTTTATTTATTTATTTTTATCCAGCGTTATGTGATGCGGAGCACAAGAGAACAACAGAGTCTGAAGCTGCTCGTTTAAAAGACCTTGCTCGCCTCTCAATCGCCCAATTTCAGAACGGTTTTCACAGGATGAATTTTGAGTTTGTAAGCTTTCGAATGATACCTAATCTATGATGATTACTAAAATATGTGATATGAAAAAAGGCAATAAAAAAAAGAGCGCCCGTCGTCCCGCTAGCAGGACGTGACAGTTATTTAAACCTGTTTTTCTCAAAATTCCATTTCTGAAAATCACATCGATCAGCCGACTTCAGATAACCATAACTTTTGTTACAGACAAACTATAAAAGAAATAAAAACAGATTTGGAAAGGGCTTGAACCAAGCTTTAATATGATCGCAAAACCTGTAATATGTCAAATTTCACCATGTGGTGGGTTTTCCCAGATCGCATCACATATGGACAAATATCTTGATAATAATTACTCATTACATATACATTGAAGCAGCAGTGGATTTCAATCCACCCCCTTCAATATGATCTACTCTGTTAAGGTTTGGGGAATAGATTGTAGTGGTTTGATTTACTTTACAATTGTGGAGGTTGGAGTGAATTTGTGTTTGGTGAATGTGTGAGTGTGCACAGTTTCAGAGTAATTTCCATTGGATAGGATTGGGAACCCTGTTGTAACGGTTACAATTTTGTTTGTTTTCTCTCTTTGCCAGTTTTGATTACCCCTCGTGAATATTGTTCAATAAACTTTGTTATCTTTGCAACAAAACACACTGTGGTTGTGGCCCTTTTATTTAGTTCTCATCTTTTGCGAGATGACAGGGTTACACTAGTAAATTCCTTCAAACAAGAATTGTGGGTGTGTTTTTATTAACACTGGTTTTAACTTCATAAACTGACACCACCACTTATACACACCCATGCATCTCTGCATTAATTAACCACGACTCTCGACTCATGCTAAACTTTAGACAGTTTAGATAAACAATTTTTTTTTTATCAGATCTGTAATTGGTTTGATGCCACACTTGCATTGTTTATTTCTGACTAAAAGTGTGTCGTTATTTAAAACATTTAGAGAGCTTAACTGAAAATGGTTAGCGTAATACTTTTATTCTGCATATGGCATCTTGTTGGTAAGTAGGCTATAAATTGTCTATTTTTATTGTAATCTAATATAGCTATTTCATGTCAGTTTTTTTTTTTTTTTTTTTTTAGATAAAGATGCTATCTTTGATTTTACTGTGAGAAGAAGTTTGAATTCCGTTTTTGATCACTGTTTTGGTGCATGAGTGACAGACAGATTTAGTTCCCTTCCTGGTTAAACACGTTATATCCATCATTAAAGTAACACTAAGTAACAATTTTCAACCTTCATAATATATTTCCAAGACCCTTGTGATGGTACATCGACTTAAAATAAGTTAAATGACTCGTCTAACATAGCCTGACGTGGTCTGTATCGCTTTTACTGGCACTATGTAACTTCGGGTTTCGGGTAGGAACCCGTGCACAAAAAGAACTACACAATTCGACTGCTTTACGTCAAGCGCTACATTAGTCATTATTTCGTTTTTCTTCGTTTCTGATATCACAATACATCATCCTTTCATGAAATCATGTAACATACTCTACTTTGTCTGTGGACATCATTCATTCTAAAGCCGGTGCTGGATAAACAGCGAGCGTGCGTGCACGGTAGGCTAAATTATTTACGACAGCGGCAATGGACAATTTCGTTTCCAACCAGTAGGGCGACCGCAGAGGAAAAATCCTTAGTGTTACTTTAAATTATTCATACTTAAAATTGTATAATATATAAGACAATTGAAAGCTAATTATCTTGAGATACTCAGGCTGAGTTTTGTAGTCAGTGGCTCACCGAGGCCTCCATAAATGTCAGATTTAAAGGTGCCATGTGTAATAATTGAGGTAAAAATATCCAAAAAATGAGCTACACGCATTAAAAGAATGAGAAGAAATAAGGGCGCTGATGTCATTAAAAAAATGAAAAGTTATAGTGTTGCAGAGATATCAACCTAAATTAGCATTAGCATTACTAGCCCCGGCCCGACAGGTGTTGTAATACCAGTTTCGGCCATGGGAGGCGGTATGCGGGCAACATACATAACCACCAGCCAAACTGCAGCACACGAATAACTCGCACTGCTTGTATCTCTTTAATCTCTAAAAATCTCCAAATGCTCCACGTGAAACTGCGGTATTACTATCGTGTCAATTGATTTGATTAATATGCGCGAGGGAGAGAGAGCAGGACCGCTCTCGTGTTGTTTGAAGACGTGAGAGTGCGCGCGCGCTCGCTCTCTCTGTCTCTCTCTCTGCTCGCCCTGTCAAGCGCAGCGGCAGCAGTCATTCTAGTCTACATCCCTCACCGATCAAAATAGACTTTGGCGGGACAAAGCGGACTATTTGACGGTTTTAGAAGATTAACAACCTGAAACTAAAAAACAGACTAGAGTAGGCCAACTTTCTGGAGGTATACTGCCCCCATCTGGTATGGAATATGTGGAGTATGAATTGATTTTTTGACATAGGGCACCTTTAACAGCTAAATGTTCTTCAGAAATTCTTCTCGAAATCCCACTTTTAAAATTAGGCTACCTTAAATATCCAGGTTGAGGAGTTGAATTAAAATTAGAAATATCTGATTTGTAGTTGTTTTACCTTATTTTAATTAATTTTTTTTAAGCTATTAAGTTCACCAAACAAATGCTGCGGTATACTTTTATTTCTTTCTATATTCCATTGAGATCAAATTTTCCAATGTTTAATTCACTATTGAATTAAATAAGTGGACAGCTGTATAAAAAAAAACACACACAAAAAAAAACAATTAAATAAAAAACAGAAATTTAAACAATTGTTTAATTGACTACATAAAATTACTTCCTCTGTGTCTGATGAACTTGTTCCTCTTGGTTCTCCAGTTTGGTTTGGTGACACAGATGCAGTGATGTCAGTGTCAGTGATGGAGGGAGATTCTGTCACTCTAAACTCTGAACTCACAGACACACAGAGAGATGAAGAGATCGTGTGGATGTTTGGAAACATTCGCATTGCTAGAGTGATCAAGAACATTACTAGATATGATGATTATGAGAGATTCAGAGACAGACTGAAACTGGATCAGACTGGATCTCTGACCATCAGTGACATCAGAAACACAGACTCTGGACTTTATCAACTAAGAACCATTATTGGAGTTAAGGAGTTTATCAAGAGATTCAATGTTACTGTTAATGGTGAGCATAATTACATGTGTTTTCTTCTATCATCGTCATATTCAAAATTTACATATTATTGTCATCATAACCCATAATATTTTAAGATTATTTATTAGAAAACTTGAAGATACACTTCAGATGCAGTTTATTTATTTATTTATACCTTATTCTAATATTTACAGTATATTTATGAAAACAAAATAATCAAAATCACCAAACAGTAGCTGTCCAGTCCATAAAAAACAACCTAGTCCACATTATATTACTTCCCACACAAAGGGGCAAGAGGAACACACATTTGAACTGAAATAAAGTTTATCGTTAAATAAACATCTTCCAAGTGTCATGATCATCAGTGTATGTCTGATCCATTGTGCTCTTACAGGAGGATACTTAGATATATTACTGTTAGAATCGAAATGAAATGGTCCCGAAACAGAAGTGCCATAAAATCTTGGTCTTTTATTATGAAAGATTATGAATGTACACTTCACAGAAACCAGCGCTGGGGAGAAGGGTCTCGCCCCAATATCCTTTGTCCATGGTTTATATAGTGAAAATCCAAGGGGAGTAAAACAAATCTTGACCAATAGAACCATACCTTACATCATTGGATATCATATAGACTTTATATAACAACGTCCTTATATGGTAATATCTCTAAAACCTCCACACAAACTTGTGGGTCCAAAACGCTCTCAATGTATAAGACGAACAGAGAGAGAATAGAGCAGGGAGGGGTGTAAGACTCACTCCTCTACTAATGAATACCAGATGTTTCATTGACATACATACAAAAGAAATGTGCATACGTGGCAAACAGATATACAGTATGGATCATATAATCTTTCTTGTATTATAGACTTATGCTGAGGGAGAGAATATTTCTTACAATTACAGCAATATATATTCATGATTAATAAAAGAACTGTGAGTATCCAAACTCTGGGAGAGAACGACATGGGTGAATTCCTACAGATCCAGGGTCATAACAAATATTTCATCAATTTCTTTGATGACATCAGAGCAAAATAACTTACAAGAACATTCAAAAGTAGGCTACAACTGAAGTACAGCAGGGCAGGATATGCATTTTATTAAATACATAATTACATGTCATAAATGCATATTTACTGAGTAACTAACTGCTTAGAGAATTTTCACCTGAGATTTGGAGCCAGGAGATTACAGGGGTAAAATGACAGAAAGATGGCAGCGTCATTATTTTATTTTTACACAGAGATTGGTAGATCTATTAGTACAATCTGTTTACTTTAGCAATATTTGTTTCATATGCCAACAGTGACAGTTCAAATATGAGAAAAAAAAATTATTGTGTTTTTTGCCCCAAGTTTACATGCCTGTAACTCAAGAATTATTAAAGGTACCTTAATATCCTTTTATATTTAGATTTAACAAACATTTATTTTGGTATCTTCATTTTAAAGGCCCTCAATGGTTCAGTCCCAGATATATGGAGATCTAAATGTGGCTCCATGAGTAAATTGGTCAATTGTACACATTTATAGTGGTCAGAAATCAATTGTGGGTCTCTTTGCATATACAGTTGATAATTTTTACATCTATGCCCTATTACATTTAATAGTTTGGCTTTCATCGCTATTTAAGTGTATTTCTTTAGAAGAAAAATATTAACAAAATTAAAAAAAATGAAATTTAGTTGGCACGGAATGACCCGGATGTTTTAAGTCCTCTTTAATGCACCTTAATAATGAGACAATGTTTAGATAGTATGCATCTGTCAGGAAGTATGTAATATGAATATAAGATACGAGAATCCTTTAAGAAAGAGAATAGATGGTGTTTAAGAACCTTGGCAAACAAGAGCCACTGTATTCAGATTTTGTATATTTTATTTATTTTTCCAAAATGAGTGGATTATATTTTAAATCCAAATTCATTGTTAGGAGAGAAACTCAGTTCTTTCAGTAGAACCACTGATCTCTGTGTGTGATAAGACTGACGACAATTAAAGCAGCTTCTCACTGTTGATTTATTCTCATCTCTGTGTTTCTCTAATATCTTCCAGCTCAGCCGTCCACTCCACAAAGTCCTTCATCGTCTGAAAGTGAGAACGCAGAGGATAATGAAGCTGATATTCAGATCAACAGCACAATTATGATATTGTGATATTGCTTTTATACAACAGTTCAATAAACAATTAAATATCTGTGCGTTGTTACATAATACAGCCAATTGTTTTCTGCTCTTTTATTTTCTAAAAAATAGGAAATAACAACACAGGTAAGCTCTTTAAACTTTCTGACAAACATATTTAAGCCATAAACATGTTAAATGAGACTCATGTTGGTCAGACTAGTATCAGAGAGTCAGTGAACAGACTGTGTGCATCGGAGACTTAGACTAAGGACAGACTGATTGTCTCTCTTTATCTTTCCAGAATCTGACCAGCAAACTCCCTCTCCTCCTCCAGTCTCAGTGTCTCAGATAGTGTTGATCTCTTCTGCTGTTGCTGGATCTCTGATGATAGTTGTTGCTGCTGTTGGGATCTTCTGGATCTGCAAGAAACACAGAAAAACAGACCAACAGGGCAAGTGTTTCACTGCTGTTACATCTGAAGAAAAATAATACAGTTTTGCTGTTTTAACATGCCTGTCATTATTATTATTCAAACAGTTGAGACCCGTGATGAAGAGATCACTTACGCTGATCCAATGTTCTACAAAAGAAATGCCCAAAAAGCGGTAAGACAATTCATGTTAGAGTTTACACTGTACAATTAGAGCATTCATTGAATAATTGAGGAGGGGTTTATACAATAGTATTATATAATGCACATTTTCCATTTCTACGTATGGTTGCAAATTTATGTAGATAAAAAGGTGAAACAGGAAAATTAAGAAAACATGATGAGTCTTCTAAACCCAGTGAGTTGCTTTACTGTCTGCGCTGCCTTATTAGGCAGCATCCTAAAAGAAATGGACTCTCAGAAATGCCTTTCGAAAAATGGTGCTAATGCCCTTTGAAAAATGGTGCGGGGTGGTGGTGCTAATACAGAAATCTAAAATTCTCGGGACAGCAGCATTTGTCCAAATTTCAATCTTAACGATTATATTTCATCAGAAACTATCTTAAAACAGGGCTTTAAGTGTAAAATACTGAACTTGTCCTTTAAAATCATTTAATAATGATCTTGATCTACAACACAACATGGGCGCCGCCATCTTAGTTTGCGCCACAGTTCAGAGAATCCCATCTTTCGGATTTACAACACGTAAATTCATTAGTTTCTCCCGAAATTCATGAAAGTAAGTTGCCGGTGAACTGTGAAAAGAATAGAGTGACCTTTATAGTTACCTAAACAATGTGTATCTGATATGAATAAAACGGTTATAGTTGAAAATAGCCTATTAAATTAAATAATATTTTAATGGATTATTATTGTCGCTTCCATAGACACCAGTGTGTATTGTACTATAAATTTATAGTTTTTCTAGTGCTTGTGTGTATTTAAATGTCTGAAACCTAAAATAAACATTATGTGGTTGAAAACACTGTATAGAATTGTTAGATTTTGCTGTATTTGGCCGAGCAGTGGTTTGGGTGGCTCGCCAATGTATTAGATGTCTCCAATACATAAAATAAGTAAACTTGACCAGAGTTCTTGTGGGGAGAAGAATTTATTGAAGGTAGTATTGTAGCACAGTTCTTCCGCAGCGATGTTAGCATGTCGCCCTTCAACAATCTTAACCCAAAGTTCTGTCTGTGAGACAGAACTTTATACATGAAGACATATGGGCTACAAACAATAGAAACTGGTTAGGACCTCCCACAGGAGATTGATCAACACTGCAATCTGCTCTGAGCAATGCTGTTTCTTTGTCATTCAAACCAATCCGTTTCTGTGGGCCATACACCTATGGGCCATTCAGTTTCTATAGGCCGTACATCTGTATGGGCCATTTGGTTCACACCTTTACAGACACAGATAGAGTTGATTACATCTGGCACAGTAACAATGTCAATGCATTTGACTAAAGTTAACTGAAAATACACATAATCTTAACGTTTTCATATATGACAGCGCTGAGCGTGTCCGTCTGTGGCTCAGCTCCAGTCAACAGCGAAAGCAGTTTGAATCTGTCAGTTATGCGGCTTCACTGTACATTCTAAAATCCCACGCAGGGGCGGATATAACTATCCCACATGTGGGACCGTAGTCGTACCGCTCTATGGTTGAACATAAATGCTTCAACTTTGGCTCTTGCACATGCTCTGAGCTACAAAAGCAATAACAGGGCAAAAAAAAAGCTATGGTTAGATGTCCACAATGACCAGAGAGAAAGAGCAGATAAGATCATGACACTTCACTCAAACATAAGTATAAAAACAGTACATGTGTTGGCGCTCAGGGTGTTTCTGCTAAAATAAACACATCTAGACTAGCTGCTAAAAGTGTGAGTTTCCAGTAACATTGAAGTCTAAAGATAGTTCTGCAAATTTGAACGTGGGAAAGACATTTCAACATTTGCCTTCAAAATTAGGCTATTTTCTATATCTCTCATTTGACTGCAATGACAAAAAAATACGTTTGTAACTCTGGATGTCCCCATAAATATACTTTTATTTCAAAGTAGCAATTTTAACTAGTTTTTGATTTTCATTTGTCAATTGTAATTATTATTGCTTGCTATCTAAAAGCTTTGCATGAGGAGAGTGAGTCTTCAGATCCACCACTGAGTCAATAGTTGAGTTTGTACTATACTTGCTAAGAGATTCAGTCATTGAATGACCAAAAACTCTTATTGATGGACCAGCTAGTAAAAGCATCTACAATCCCTCTTTAAATAAGTTCTTGTTTGACAGCCATGTTATGTAGTTCGCAACACACACAGTATAAACAGTGTTCTCATACTGAGTCCAAGACCATCTTTTTTATGACTATAGTCAAGACCAAGACCAGCTCATACAAGTATACAAGTCCAGGCCGAGTCAAAATGCACTTGAAAAAACAGCCTTGTACTCAGACTTGAGTCCAAGTCTGGTCTTGTTCAGCTTCGAGTTCTACAACATTGGTATAAAGTAGAGTTGGGCACTTTCAAAACACTGCTCCATGCTTGACAAAAGGAGAAATAAAAGCAAGTCGCAAATGCTTATTTTTAAGCTATTTTAAATTATTTATTATTATTGTATAGTTTTATACTTTTCAAAACTTGAATTAAATAGTTTTAAAATTCTGTTTTCATTTCCATTTTCCATTTAAAGTGCCCCTATTTGATTTTTCAAATAAGGTATGTAAGTTGTATGTTAGTGAATGTTAATGTTCTGAACTGAGTGAACGAGTCGTCAGTAATTCAGTCTCACTCTCTGTTACAAACCAAAGCTTCACTGTAGCTGATCTCGCAAGTTTATAGTGTTTTTGTTTGTATTTTGAGATTCTGAGTATTTTGAGTGCTTTTTTGCCTTAATTATCTGCCCATCTCATTTTTGCTGTGGCTGCAAAGGGCCATTTGTGACACAATGTATACTATGAGAAAATTAAATGCATGTAATATTGTTGGAGACTCTAAAACACACATAGGAACCTAATAGCATAATAATACACTTTAAAGAAAATTCATTATTTTTAAATAGATTTTGAAACACAAATTACAGAAACAGTTTACAATCATTAATTTGTCTATTTAAATAGTGATTTATTTATTTCCAATTATTAAATTGATAACTCATTTTATTTTTCAGTGTTACTCCTAGTCCTCCAAAGTTTTTGTTTGTTTGTTTATTCATTCATTCAAAGCAAAAGTAACATTTAAATGTGGGAATACATTTTTGAATAAATTTTATTAGATACACTAAAGCCATTTGAAAGGAAAAATAGATGGCATGTAATCTGGAGACAGGAGTAAGAGAGAACAGCACAAACAGTGTTATTTCTGAGGTACAAAATAAGAGTTCATAAAACGGTAAAAACGTTAGGCCTATAATAGCTCAGGATGTTTCTGCAGGCTAAAACAGAGACAGTTCCACAGGAAACTGGACTTCCGGAACAAAAAACTGTGAAGACATGGTTGTGTCTGTGAGAGAGAAAGAGTGTGAAATGTGAATACTCTGGCATTCATTAGAAATATTGCTTTTTAGTCAAACCTGCATGAAACCACTAACCAAAAAGTGATAAAACTTCACAGAATTGAGAGTAAAATAGTTTAGAGTAATTACTGTTGTCTTAACGGTGACATGAAAGTGAATATTTTAAGAATGTTTAATTTAATAATTTCAGTATAATTTACAGTAAAATGTTTCTCTTGGAGGCATGCATTAAAATGCAGTTTTTAGTGCGTTTAAAATGTAGTTTTTATGACTGTAGTATGAGGGATTTCTTTGGTTTTCTTTAGTGGTAACACAGCACTGTTCTTGAAAAACATCTCACTCTGATACTTAAGCATTCATCTCTGTAACTTTTGTGTTTGTGTTTTCTTTCAGACACAGGAGGAAGAGGTGGTGTACGCAGGTGTCGTCACGAGACGTTAATCAATTCTTCATGCTAAGTTTGTTTTGGTTTGTTTGGCGTTTAGATTTAAGGCAACGTACACACTGCAGCTAAACTCAGTTGTCAATTCACCATTTAGTGCTTACACACAGTTCAGTCATTTACGGGAGCTACAATAACATTCTACAACTGAATTAACTCCAGTCAATTCAGGTGATCATCACATTTACAGAAATTCTATGCAGGATGTACTGAACCGAACTTAGTGTTAATGACGTATATATTTAAAAGCACATCAGAGATGTGTCTGGGTGCTTCTCTTTATCAAGCGGGTGCATATCTCAGCCGCCACGTCATAAAGCTCCGTCGAAGAACATCTCAATTTGAAGGATCCTTTAAAGATAGCCATGGGCTGCGTCTGAAATCGCATACTCTCTTGAGTAGATACTTATTTTGAATCCATCCACCATGTTGTCACTGTCATGTGACCTACGACATCAGTTGCGTCGCTTCACTGCCATTCACAAATCCTCTCCCGCGGCCTCATGGGATAGTAAAGTGCCCATCATGTGTGCACGTCCTGACTTTGCCGAGTTAGACACGTTCCTGGGTCGACATATTTTGTTGATCCTGGAACAAAATTCCAGTCTGATAATCTAATCCTAGCCATATCACTACCCCTAAACCTAATCCAACCCATAAATTATCCCTAAATCAGAGGGAAATGAAAGGAACACTGATGTAGAAGCACATAAACTGTAAACTTGTCCTTCAAATCTAATTTCCGGTTGATTGGGATGTTATTCTAGGATCAACAAAGATGTTGTACTTGGTGAAATCAATCATGCACACTTCAGAATCACTGTATTAGGTCATCCGGGTACTTTTTGCCTACTCTTTTATGAGTACTGTGAATCAGACATACTACTTTTGTCACATACGTTTTTTCTATAGTAGGGAAGTATGCAATTTTGGGTGCAGTCTTCTTTCACATCCTTCATTCGGCTTATTTTGAAGGATGCATCAAGTGTGTCCTTTAGCGTCCTCCAATCACCCATAATCCTTTGCATACATTCCAATTCATGAACAAGAATTAGCAGAAAATGAATTGGCACTGGTCTTATCTTATTTCACTATGCACTGCAAGACAAAAAATATATATATTTCGAAGATGATGTAAATTAATCACATAGTGCTAAGCTGTGCATAAAGTAATCCACTGTGAGATCACAGATGGTTGTCGTTACCTGTACTGTACTGCATTGATAGAAAGCCAGTTAATGCAAAGGTTTTTAATAGTATTAAATAAAGTATACAAATGCTCTTACTAGCGTTTAGTGCTGAGGAAGAGTTTAGTCAGCCTTCAGTTTGAGAAATACCCTCTCTCTTCTGTATGAGCAGGAAAACCACAGGGAAAGAGGTGCAAGCCTTGTCTCATTTGTGTTGCCAGATATTGATATTAAACCACACAAACAAGACACAAGCCCAAAGTAATCATAAATTCATCCAAATGCTTTATATTAAAAAATAAGACAAAAATATTGGAACCTGTACTTCCCCACTTTAATAACTTCATAACCTTGATCACGTTATGAACCAAACTCAAACCACAATTCCAAATATGCTTAAAATAAGTGGACATGGCAACACTTCAAGAGAGTGCTCTGCAAAGAAGCCTTCTAAGAACAAACCCCTTACACACACTTTTAATGTATTCATACCCATATTTAAATGCATCTGTCACTCCTGAAACGTTACAGTGTGTACATGGCCTAGGTGATTTTGATGAGATAATTTGTGTTCTTTCATTTTAATGTGTGATTCATTTAGACTATAGGTAAAAAGGTCTAACATCATAAGCAGCCTAAAACATCTTTACAGCTGAAAAGGTCTACAGTTGTTCCTGGGTTTAATAGTAAATGTCAAAACCTCTATGTAGAAATCTATTTAAAGCTCACCTCTGTGACCTAGTCTAGTCTCTTTGTCGATATACATATCTTCATTTTAAACATTTCAAACAGTCATCTTGCCATTTATTTGGAATTTTTATTTGATTATTATTATTTTCTAAGTATAGGATTACAGTAATGAAGGCCTAAGTTTAAAAGGCCATTAACGTGTAAAATACAATATGCAAAGGCTTATATAAAGGCTTTAAAAACTTTTCAAAAATGTGTGGCCCTTTTCTTGAACTTTCCATATGTGCATTTTGTGCATACTGTAGCCTACATACTGCCAATTATACTAACTTTTTATTGGATTTTTAATATCATTATATATATATTTTTTTTCTCATCTCTTATCATTTAATCAGTTATTGCTTATGTATTTCTTTTTAACTAATTGGCTTTTTCTTTTCCATTTAACAACCAACCTGCAACTTCATAGCCTAATTTAAGTCCCACAGTGAGCTAGCTGTGTATGAATCACTAGAGAGAACCGATTCATAAAGTCATTTGTTTGTGAATCACAATCGACTGGTTGACCTATGTATGTCTTTGATTCACTAAGACGAACCGACTCTTTAGAATCATTTAACGCTATAGATCCAGTACAGCGAACAAAAGTCACTCGGATGAGTCGGATCCGGTCATAACCGTACACACGGACCTCAGTATTTTATCCTAGGTCTTTATAACCTAATGAAAGTCGTGAAATACATGACTAAAGCGCTCGTCAACGTCAGTGCTTGAGATGACCAATCAAAGAAGGCGGGCTAGTACCGCAACGCTGAAAGAGTGCGAGATGAGATGCAAGCAGCTAAACATTTCATATTTGAAATGAAACAGTTTTGGATGCAAACTATTCGGTGTTGGTAAATTTTGTCTTTGAATTGTGTATAATTGTTTTAGGCTAACTGGTAGCCTATTAGGCCTATACGTTGCCTTGCAGCTTAGAAGGGGAGACCGGGGACAGTTGCAACACTTTTTGCATTTGACTGTTACTCAGAGACGGTTTGGATTAGACAAACCAATTGTTTATACAATAAACTTACATCTGTATGTTGCTAGTCTAAACCATTTAAAGATAATTACAGAATCTACATTTTTCACAATTTGCATTTGAATGTAAGGAGTCAGATGTTGCAACTGACCCCGGGCCCAGGGACAGTTGCAACATTGTTTGGGGATGGTTGAAACATGTTACATATACAATATATTAAAATATATGTCAGTGTTAGCAAAATATTATTATAAAAATGTAAGTTATAATAATATTACAGTGTTATTTATTCATCAGCTTTGATTAGATAACAATTATAGATTTGTCTAGATGAGTAGGCCTTATGTGCAGATGTTAAATATTCAAATTGATATTAAATACAGTAGGCTCTTAGTGACATAAGAATCGAACAATTTGTGAGGCAATTCACTTTTATTTAGCCTATTGTCATGTAAAACATTTTTTAAACTATATTTTATATTATCTATATTATATTATATTTTATTTTTCATTTTAACAATATGTTACGCATGGTCAGAGACATCTGCACGCGTGTGCGCACGTGCACACACACATAAACATAACTATGAACTATATTATATTTTAAAATACAAACTTATGAATTTTTTTTTTAAAATACTGCTATGTGGTCTGTTTTTATATTTATGCATTGTAAGGGGACAGTTTCAACAGTTGTTGCAACTTTCCCCGTTCCTGTAAGCCATGATAAATCCTCATGTGCTAGCTAAACAATTGACCTTAAATACATGCTAATCATCATACTAGCTTAAAGTTAACATATCACTCATTTAAACCATATAAGTTTGAGCAATGGGGCATCCAATTGAGCATGTGCAGTGTGAGTGTCATTACTCTAGCTTGTTTCTGGTTGGGATAACATGTTGCAACCATCCCCTGTTACAACTGTCCCCGGTCTATCCCCGCGATATTAACACACGGGTAGGCTATCTTATGTAGCTAGTGTGTTCACTAGCCAGGGAGTCAGTCATTTCGAAATCATTTAGTTTACAACCTAAAAATTCCCCCAATGACCCCCCAAAAATGAGAATCGGTTCAGTTCAGTCTTCAGTCTCAAGTCAACAGACATGACGGAGATGGTTGCTGCTGACTGAGACACTGCGAAAACACAGTCACTTGTATAGTGATTCACTTGTTGTCACAGTATAGAATTGATTTTAAGAGTATTTTATTTATAAATAAATGTCTGCATAAACATGCTCCTATCTACTTATCAGAATTGCTGGATTCCCCCTTCCAGAAGCTTAAGATCAAGTGACCATAACCTTCTTCTGGTCCCACACTCACGAGTCACGACTCAAACGTAGAGGGGATCGAGCGTTTTCTGTGGTTGGGCTACGGTTATGGAACAACCTGCCCTTAGAGATAGAGTGGCATCTTCCCTGAAAATTTTTAAGTCTTTTTTAAAAAAGTATTTGTTTTCTCTGGCGTATTGATTTTTTTTTACACACATTTTTCTTAAATATGTATATTATATTGTGACAACTAAATACATATCCTAAATATACACACTTTAATACACACAAATATAATATAATATATTTGTGTATATTAAAGTGTGTATATTTAGGATATGTATTTAGTTGTCTTGTACAGCACTTTGGTCAGTCTTGTGGCTGTTTTAAATGTGCTTTAATTCTTTAATTGAAGTTAAATTCATTAAACTTAAACTTGTCTCCATTTACTGGATTAATCATGTAACATAAAAGGACACTGACTGAACAAAATAATTCTTAAAAAAACAACAAACAGTGCTCTATTATTGCTCTATTAATAATCCAAAATAATCCAAGGTTCCCCTTCAGTCGCTCACGTTCGACGTGACGTCGACGTGACGACGTTAGGGGATCACTTCAGGGAGCCCTATCAACTTCGAGTATCTAAAGAACAAGCCAATGAACGTTGGCGTGCGTGAAACGCGTCACGCGCGCCGCCCCGCTGCGCGGGTATAAACAGGAAGCGGACGCCGCACTCATTGTCTTTCGCTTCGGAGCCGAGCTTTTATTGACTCTGAGTTCTACAGACTGCTGCACATTATTCATAACGAGAACTAGAGGGAGAAGGAAACTCTGCTTCAGTGCTGGTGTGACGGCGCGATCAGTGGTGGCCACGAGCATTCTAATCACAACTGCCGTTTTCACGGCATCATCTGTGTGTATGTGTGTGTCGGTCTCGTGGGCGTTCCTTAACTGAGAGTGTACCCGATTACACCGCGGCTATCCCTGGGTGCTTCAGCACTAAAAGAGTCTTTATTTCTTTCCTCTGTTTGTTATTTTCAACTAAAAGAGCAACACAAGCGTGACCCTGCGTCCTTTTCAGGATGTCATTCCGCTTGTGCGTTTCTGGGTGCGGTCGTTCCCTGGCGCCAGCAGATGGCCACAAGAGTTGCCTCTCGTGTTTGGGCATTCAGCACGCTGAAGCAGCTTTTGTGAATAGTTCATGTTCCCATTGCGGGAATATGACTATGGCAGCGCTTAGATCGAGACTCGCTTACCTCACGGGAGGTGCAGTCCCCTCGCCTATGCCCCGATCTAGTGCTTATTCTGCCCCGCAGAATAGGCCTACTTCAGCGCATGACCAGGGTGATCTGAGGATTACCGTGAGGGCTTCCCCGTCGAGGCAATCTCCGCGGGCCCCTCACGCCTCTCATGTGCTGTTGCCATCCGCGCCCCTTTGCGAACGACTCGGTCCTTCTCCGGAACGGCCGGTCGTTTCCTTTGGGGCGCCAACTGACGATCAGATGTCGATCGCAGCATCGGAAGGGGAGCTTCACTCCTCTGGAGATGACGACTCGGCTGCGTTGCCCCCTTCTGGGTGTGTAGCGTTGTCCGAGCCGGATCCAGAGTGGGCGGCTATGCTTTCCCGGGCCACCGAGAAGGTCGGGCTTGTGTGGAATCCTCCACCACGTCCCGAACCTTCTCGGTTGGATGATTGGTTTCTCGGGGCGGGCCGTGCTGGTTCTCAGTGCGCCGCCCCGGTACCTTTCTTTCCGGAAGTGCATGAGGAGCTTGCTAGGACGTGGAAGGCACCGTATAGTGCCCGAAGCCGTTCTAGTGGCTCCTCCCCCCTCGCCACCCTCGACGGCGGGGCAGCTAAGGGCTATGTGGATATCCCCCCGGTGGAGCAGGCCGTCGCGATGCAACTGTGTCCGGCGTCCGCCTCCTCCTGGCGGGGTAATCCGCGCCTCCCGTCCAAGGCCTGTAAGTTTTCATCCGGTCTTACGGCGAAGGCTTATAAGGCCTGTGGACAGGCTGCTTCCGCCCTCCATGCCATGGCGCTCTTGCAGGTCCACCAGGCCCAGGCGCTCATGGACATGAACGAGGGTGGTTCTGACCTCCGTGTGGCTACTGACCTCGCCCTCCGGGCGACGAAGGAAACCGCACGTTCAGTCGGTCAGGCGATGTCCACTTTGGTGGTCCAGGAGCGCCACCTTGGCTCAACCTGGCGGACATGAGGGACACCGATAAATATCGGTTCCTGGATGCCCCTCTCTCCCAGGTTGGGTTATTCGGCGATGCGGTTGAGAGCTTCGCCCAACAGTTCTCGGCCGCCCAGAAGCAGACGGAGGCCATCCGACACATCCTGCCCCGGCGGACCACTGCTGCTCCCACCCGTCCGCCGGCCGCAGACCCTCCGTCCGCTCGTCGCCGAGGCCGTCCTCCTGCGGCGTTCTCCGCTCCCGCTAAGCCTCAGGAGCAGCAGCCACCATCCAGGCCTCAGCGTGGAGCAAACCGCAGGAAGTCGGCCACGCCCGTCCAGGCCGCTGCCAAACCAGGTGGTAAGTGCAGGTGCAAACGACCCTGAGACGGGCGACCCAGAGGTGGATCAAGTTGCTCTCCAGGAGACGGTGAAGGCACCGCTCCTTCCCCCGGTGGAGGGCCGGGTGGAGAATCTTCTGTTTCCTTTTTTTCCTTTTCCGCCACTGCCTTCAGTGGCACCCACATATTCAATAAAAGAGCAATTTCTGAAACCTCTGGGTCCCAAGAGAGCGCGCTTGGCGGTCGACGACGCTATGCCTTGTCACCCTCGAGCCCCTCTTTCATCGCCAGCGAGCAGCAGTGGCTGTGTCCCGGACGCACTGACGCCTCCACACACTCACTCTGCCCTTCGACGGAAGCAGGTACGTGTTGCACCACACATTCAGACCCCACTCTGGGCCGCTATGCCGTCCGAGTCGGGTCCCTGCATTCCGCCGCGCTGCCCCACCCCGGGTATGTCTGTGGTGCCGTTGATTCCGCTTGCGCGGTGTCTGGGAGCCTGGCTAGCGCTTCCCAGCCCGTTTCACTGGCTCATCCGTACTGTCAGACTCGGCTATGCGATTCAGTTCGCCCGGCGTCCCCCTGTATTCAGGGGCATTCTGTTTACCCGCGTTCTGGCGGACAGTGCCCCTGTGCTCAGGGCAGAGATCGCAGTCCTACTGGCGAAGGACGCGATCGAGCCGGTCCCTCCAGCCGATATGAAGACCGGCTTCTACAGCCCGTACTTCATTGTACCCAAGAAAGGCGGTGGGTTACAGCCAATCTTGGACCTGCGTGTCTTGAACCGGTCCCTTCACAAACTGCCGTTCAAGATGCTTACGCAGAAACGCATTTTCAAATGCATCCGTCCCCAAGATTGGTTTGCAGCGATCGACCTGAAGGACGCGTACTTTCATGTCTCGATTCTCCCTCGACACAGACCGTTTTCCGCTTTGCGTTCGAGGGACGGGCATATCAGTACAAAGTCTTACCCTTCGGGCTGGCCCTGTCGCCCCGTGTCTTCACGAAAGTCACGGAGGCGGCCATTGCTCCCATGTGCGAGCGTGGTGTTCGCATTCTCAACTACCTCGACGACTGGCTTATTCTCGCCCAGTCGAGAGAGCAGTTGTGCGAACACAGGGACATGGTGCTCAGTCACCTCAGCCACCTAGGGCTTCGGGTCAACTGGGAAAAGAGCAAACTCACCCCCGGGCAGAGGATCTCTTTTCTCGGTATGGAGTTGGACTCGATCAACATGACAGTGCGCCTCACCGAGGCCCGCGTCCAGTCAGTGTTGAACTGCGTGAGCACGCTCAGACGCAGAACAGCGGCTCCACTGAAACTGTTTCAGAGTCTCCTGGGGCATATGGCATCTGCAGCCGCGGTAACGCCACTCGGATTGCTTCATATGAGGCCGCTCCAACACTGGCTCCACGATCGAGTCCCGAGATGGGCGTGGCAGAGCGGCTCGTGCCGGGTCCAAGTGACTCCGCACTGTCACCAAACTCTCAGCTTGTGGTCAGACCCTTCGTTCCTGCGGGCAGGTGTTCCCCTAGAACAAGTGTCCAGGCACTCTGTGGTCACCACGGATGCCTCTTCCACCGGCTGGGGGGCCACGTACAACGGGCATGCAGCTTCAGGTCTGTGGACGGGGCCTCAACTGCATTGGCACATCAACTGCCTCGAGTTGTTAGCAGTACATCTTGCGTTGGGCCGCTTCAAAACGCCGCTTCGAGGCAAGCATGTACTGGTCCGTACGGACAGCACTGCGACCGTTGCGTACATCAACCGTCAGGGTGGTCTACGCTCCCGCCGCATGTCACAACTCGCCCGCCATCTCCTCCCTTGGAGTCAGAAGCATCTGAGGTCGCTTCGTGCCATTTATATTCCTGGCCTGCTCAACCGTGCAGCCGACGAGCTCTCACGGCAGCAGGTGCTACCGGGAGAATGGCGACTCCATCCCCAGGTGGTCCAGCTGATTTTCAGTCGCTTCGGGACCGCACAGGTAGATCTGTTTGCCGCCCCGGACACGTCTCACTGCCAGTTGTTCTATTCCCTGACCGAGGGGACCCTCGGCACGGATGCTCTGGCACACAGCTGGCCCCCGGGCCTACGCAAGTATGCGTTTCCCCCAGTGAGCCTTCTTGCACAGACCTTGTGCAAAGTCAGGAGGACGAGGAGCAGGTCTTGTTAGTTGCACCGTATTGGCCCAACCGGACCTGGTTCCCCGAGCTTGTGCTCCTCGCGACAGCCCCTCCCTGGCCCATTCCTCTGAGAGAGGACCTGCTCTCTCAGAGACGGGGCACCCTGTGGCACCCGCGTCCAGACCTCTGGAAACTCCATGTCTGGTCCCTGGACGGGACGCGGAGGTTCTAGGTGACCTACCCCCAGCGGTAGTTGACACCATCACTTCCGCTAGAGCCCCCTCTACGAGGCGCCTCTATGCTCTGAAGTGGAACCTATTCGTTGACTGGTGTTCTTCTCACGAGGAGAACCCCCGAACTTGCTCGATCCGAGCCGTGCTTTCCTTCCTGCAAGATGGGTTGGAGCGAAGGCTGTCTCCCTCCACCCTTAAAGTGTATGTTGCCGCCATTGCCGCACATCACGATGCAGTTGAAGGTAAGTTGTTGGGAAAGCACGACCTGATCGTCAGATTCCTGAGGGGAGCAAGGAGACTAAATCCTCCTCGCCCACTCTCTATACCCTCTTGCGATTTGTCTCTGGTCCTTTCGGCACTTCAGAGACCACCCTTTGAGCCTTTGCAGTCAGCTGAGTTAAAAATTCTGTCCTGTAAAACAGTACTCCTGGTTGCATTGGCCTCCATCAAGAGGGTAGGGGACCTGCATGCATTTTCGGTCGACGAATCGTGCCTGGAATTCGGCCCGGCTAACTCTCACGTGATCCTGAGACCCCGGCCCGGATACGTGCCCAAGGTTCCTACCACTCCCTTCCGGGACCAGGTGGTGAACCTGCAAGCGCTGCCTTCGGAGGAGGCAGACCCAGCCCTGGCTTTTCTCTGTCCCGTCCGCGCTCTGCGTCTGTACGTGGACAGAACGCAAAGCCTCAGGACCTCAGATCAGCTCTTCGTCTGTTACGGAGGCCAGCAGAAGGGAAAGGCTGTCTCCAAGCAGAGGATGGCCCACTGGATAGTGGATGCCATCGCCTTGGCTTACGAAGCCCAAGGCGTGCCTTGCCTGCCCGGGTTGAGAGCCCACTCCACTAGGGGTGTCGCTTCTTCTTGGGCGCTGGCACACGGCGCCTCGCTGACAGATATCTGTAGAGCTGCGGGCTGGGCGACACCTAACACGTTCGCTAGGTTTTATAGCCTACGTGTTGAGCCGGTTTCTTCCTGTGTGCTCGCTTCAACCAGCCGGTAACACCGAAGTTTCCGCTCTTGTGTCGGCTTGCTGCGCCACTCCCCTCCACATGGAGCGGATATGTGCGCTTTTTTGCTCCAGTCGAGTTCCCCACTCTGGCGAAGCCTGTGAGTTCCTCCGCACCCCTCCGGCAGTCGGACGTTGCGGAGCGTCCGACGCCAGGCCTAGTGCTCGTATGCTTGTGTAACTTGTGCTAGGCTGGGTTCCATATGTGGTGATTCCTGCGGCGATCCCATATGAGTATTCTTCCACGACCAGCTCCCTGCGGTGAGCCCGTGTCTTTCCCTTGGCAGAGTCCGCTCTGCCGTCACTGTCTGGTGTAGCCTCCCCCTCCTCAGGCTGGAGCCACCCCAGTGACATTCCATATGTTGCACTGCCCTTCTGGCCAGTCCATATGTGTATTCTCCACATGTTACCTCCCTTCGGACAGGATGTGGCTTCCGCAGCGTACCTCTCCCCTGGAAAGGCACGCTTTCCCAGTGTTATCCAAGAGTTCCACTGTGTGGGTTAACGGAACAACAGTGAACTCCCTCTACGCAGGTCTTCCGCCCCAGCCAGTTGGGGGTCTGAGAGTCTTCCGTAGGGCGCTGGATGTGGCAGCAACCGATGGCGTTTTCCATGGGATCCCCTAACGTCGTCACGTCGACGTCACGTCGAACGTCAGCGACTGAAGGGGAACGTCTCGGTTACTAATGTAACCCTCGTTCCCCGAAGGAGGGAACGGGAGACGTGACGTCCCGCTGCCACAGTTGCTGACCATCGCTGTACGGCCGACTCAATCTCGGCTCCTCAGCGAAAAACAATGAGTGCGGCGTCCGCTTCCTGTTTATACCCGCGCTGCGGGGCGGGGCGCGTGGCGCGTTTCACGCACGCCAACGTTCATTGGCTTGTTCTTTAGATACTCGAAGTTGATAGGGCTCCCTGAAGTGATCCCCTAACGTCGTCACGTCGACGTCACGTCTCCCGTTCCCTCCTTCGGGGAACGAGGGTTACATTAGTAACCGAGACGTTTTTATTTAACACCGTGGCTAGACTAACAAATAAACAGACATCACCAGAGCAAAATATTCCGTTACAGTATAGTAGTAATGATTTTATGAATTTCTTCACTGAGAAAATAGAAAGCATCAGAAACACAATTGTAAATGTACAATCCTTTATGGTGTCTTATGATTCAGCCTCAATTATCGCCCCTCAAGAACAACTACACCACTTTACAACTATAGGACAGGAAGAGCTAAATAAACTTATCATTGCATCTAAACCAACAACATGTTTATTAGATCCAATACCCACTAAACTACTGAAAGAAGTGTTACCTGTAGTGGAAGAGCCTCTTCTCAATATTATTAACTCGTCTTTATTCTTAGGTCATGTTCCAAAAATATTCAAGCTGGCAGTAATAAAACCTCTCATTAAGAAACCGCAATAAGATCCAAATAACCTAGCAAATTACAGACCCATCTCAAATCTTCCATTTATGTCTAAAATACTAGAAAAAGTTGTGTCCGCTCAACTCGGCTCTTTCTTGCAAGAAAATGATATCTATGAAAAATTTCAGTCAGGATTCAGACCGCATCATAGCACAGAAACTGCGCTAGTTAAAATTACAAATGATTTACTTTTAGCTTCTGACCAAGGCTGCATCTCAATACTAGTTCTACTCGATCTTAGCGCTGCGTTCGACACTATAGATCATAAAATACTCTTGGATCGACTACAAAACTACACTGGTGTTCAGGGACAGGCATTAAGCTGGTTTAGATCGTACTTATCAGACCGTTATCATTTCGTCTGTTTAAATGGAGAAAAATTGAAGATAACGTCAGTAGACTATGGAGTGCCGCAAGGATCTGTGCTAGGCCCTCTGCTATTCTCAATATATATGATGCCACTTGGTAATATTATAAGAAAACATGGAATTAATTTCCACTGTTATGCTGATGACACTCAATTATATATCTCATCACGACCAGATGAAAACACTAACTCATCTAAATTGACAGAGTGTCTCAAAGATATAAAATTCTGGATGACGTGTAATTTCCTGCTATTAAATTCAGATAAAACACAGGTATTACTTATTGGTCCAAAAAACTACCCACAAAACCTTGTACAATACAACTTTAATTTAGAAGGATGTCCTGTTACTTTATCCACTACAGTAAAAGACCTGGGTGTTATACTAGACCACAACTTGTCTTTCGAAAATCATATTTCATATGTTACAAGAACAGCCTTTTTCCACCTTAGAAACATTGCTAAGCTACGTAAATATGTGTTTCTGATGCAGAAAAGTTAGTTCATTCATTCATGACCTCAAGACTAGATTACTGTAATGCTTTATTAGCTGGTTGTCCTGCATCTTCAATAAACAAGCTACAGTTAGTGCAAAATGCAGCTGCTAGAGTTTTTACTAGGTCAAGAAAATATGATCATATAACACCAATTTTATCATCTCTACATTGGTTACCAATTAAGTTCCGTATCATTTACAAAGTATTACTACTAACCTATAAAGCCCTAAATGGTTTAGCTCCTGTGTATTTAATGGACCTTCTATCGCCCTACAATCCATCGCGTTCTCCTCAGATGGTACTCGGTCATTTCTGACCGAAAAAATTTCTGTCTTGAATTTCTAAAAATCACAGCTTCATCGGAATGTTATGAAACTTGGTGACTTTTATGGCATTATGTATGTGAATACAAAAAAAAATTGAGGTCATGATCCGAGCATGCTACACTCAAAAAAATGCTGGGTTGTTTCTGTAAACCAATTGTTGGGTTGATTGTGCTGGGTCAAAATGCTGGGTTGTTTAGGGCACTGTAAACACATTATTGGGTTGCTCATGCTGGGTCAAATGATTTGTAAGGGGGTAATTCACAAATAAACAGCTGATTGGGTTATTTTGACCCAGCAATTGGTTTATTCTTTGCGGAACTTTCTGGATTCTTCACTTCTGACTCGAGGAGGACGTCACTCGGAGCGGGCAGTGTTTTATGGTAAGTTAATGTTTACCGATATTTTTAACATGAATAATTTCACTGTTCATCATACAGTCTTTGATATGGAAGTGTGAGGGGTAACGTTAACGTATTTATTCTGTAAAACATTAAATAGTAACAGCTAGCCGGTTAGATTTTTTTTTACAAAATGCTGCGTTAGTTGTAAACCAGCTATATCAGCAGCCTTATTGAAATATGCAGTTTAAATTGTAATTTCATCACGTAAATATCGTATGTATTGTGTACGTTTAGTAATTAAAAGTGAGGAAAGCGTTTTGAATGAAACCGTACACGCGCAGTAGGCTGTTTAGTCTCGGGCTCGCACGTAAAAACTGCGGGAAAAAAAAGGTCTAACGTTAGTGACTCGTGTGTGGAAAGTCTGCAGGCACATTTAAGAAATTCTCGTCAGAAGAAGCGACGGGGGTAAGTTCCAGTACAGTCTGCTTGTTTCTTCTGGAATGTCGATGTCGGAACGGATCGTTATTGCAAAAAAAAAAAAAAAAAAAAACGTTGTAGGGGAATTGTATGACGTGCAACCTTTACAAACGGCGACTGAGGCAATGACAAATAAATCGATTTCATATAAAGCATGTTCTCGCCCTGAAAACCCATTAACGTTACAAGTTGTTAAGACCTGAGGTAGGCCTAAGTTACTAAGAATAATTTAGTATTAAGGCAGTGGTCATGGACCGCGCGATGTTTGAGGCCAAAATCGTTTTTGCTATAATCACAACAGCGCCATTTTAAACACCAGGGCAGAAAAGTCAGAAATCCTACTTTAAAAAATATGAATTGTTATAAACAGCATATTATTTAAATGTTAACGCAACTTTTTGTATTATGCTCATATTGTTTAGCTGCTAAAGGGGAGACAGCTTTGAAGGTCCTGCAAACTTAGCTTTCCCCATCCATCTAACGTTACAGGAGAGGAGGAGAGGGCGTCAGACCCACCACAGAGGCACAGAGGTCCTTAACATGCAACCTGTAAGTTTTGCTTTAGTGTTTCTACTTCAATAAGAGTTGACGTTTGATATGCTTGATAACTATGAAAGTAATTTAGGTTTAGAATATTTAAAGGTGCAATCTCTGTTTGCAACATAAATTTTTTTTTTTTAAATAGATTTTTGTTAATTTTTAAAGCTACAAACTTTTTTGTGTTCAAAATTTACAAAATGTTTATGATGAGCGAGTACATCATGAATCCATTTTCCAAATCGTGTTTTTGTCTTATCCTCTATCCCAGACTATTTTAGACTGCTAAATGTCTGTTTAGATGTGCAAATAGACATTTTGTTTGTTTTTCACATTTGGCCATATTTGGTAATGTTTGCAATAAAAAAATATAAATTCTTTCACAAAAAAAGTTTAACTTGCATGTCAGTTATATTGCAACACTCTAAGTGATTGTGTGTAATCAACAGGAGGGGACCAACATGGATGAATATGTACAAAATGACTGGAGCATCAGGGATGTGACGAGGGGGACACATCAGACCTTTGCCATCGAGACCGAGTCTTTGCTGGAGGCTGGTGATCTTTGTTTCAAAGCCTTATTTTGTTTTTCATGTTAAATACACAAAGCAGTGTATCAAATTAATGGAAAAGAGTCGTCCTCTGTCAAATTTGAGGAAAACCCTGTGATATTTAGTCGCATTTTAAATGTTTGTTGTTATTCTTAATAAATCAACACATCTTAATAAATGAAATCATAATCGTATAAGAGTTCAAATGAGTTGCTTAATGACTTTTAAAGGTGCGTTGTGTAATATTTAGGAGGATCTGTTAACAGAAATGCAATATCATATACATAACTGTTTTCAGTGGTGTATAAAGACCTTACTTAATGAACCGTTATGTTTTTTTTACCTTAAAATGAGTATACATTGTATAATTGTAATTGTATACAAAAAAAATATTAAAGAGATGTATTAAAAATTAAAAATATATAAATAAATGATTGAAATCACATATACAGTGGCCTCTCTGGTTTATTGTATTAGAGACAATAATTATTTTACATTCGTAATAAAACAAATATATTTGTTACTAATTTTAATAAGGCAATGAGACAGGAAATAACCCAGCACATGAGTAAGACTTAACCCAGCAAGATGGTCAATTTCACCCACTGGTTGGGTCAAATGAATGACCCAACAATATGGGTTAAATGGAAAAACCCAGCACTTGGGTCAAACCAACCCAGCGCGTGTTCTGTCCAATAGTGACCCAGCGGCGTGGTTAAGGTTGGGTTATTTTTTAACCCTGCATTTTTTAGAGTGTAAGTGGTCGTAAAAAAAATAGTGACAATTTTGGTCTTTCGGTCAAAAATGACCGACCCATAGGAAATGAATGGGAAATTGACAAAAAACACAACAAATCGGCCACAATGCTAAAAAAAAAGTACACAGCAGTAAAGGGGGGACACTCTACAACAGGTGTGCCCAACCCTGCTCCTGGCGATCGACTGTCCTGCACAGTTCATCTCCAACCCTAATCAAACACACCTGAAGGTCTTCAATTAAGGTCTTAACAACCAATTAAGGTCTTCAGGATTACTTGAAAATTAAAGGCAGGTGTGTTTGATCAGGGTTAGAGATAAACTGTGCAGGACAGTCGATCGCCAGGAGCAGGGTTGGGCACACCTGCTCTACAACATCAAGAGTGCAAAATAGACACACCCACACATTTACATTTATTCATTTAGCTGACGCTTTTATCCAAAGCGACTTACAATTGCTATACATGTCAGAGGTCGTACGCCTCTGGAGCAACTAGGGATTAAGTGTCTTGCTCAGGGACACATTGGTGTCTCACAGTGGATTCGAACCCGGGTCTCTCACAGTCAAAGGCATGTGTCTTATCCACTGCGCCATCACCCCCCCCCATTTGAATGGTGGATTTGGTGGATAACACATACAAACACACATTTATACACATACACACCAATAAATTGAGATTACAAAAAATCTGTTTTGAATTTTTAAAAATCACAGCATTATCGGAATATTACGAAAAAATTGAGGTCATTCAACTCATCAGCTCATTAACCCATGTGATTATGAGCTGATGAGTTGAATCAGGTGTGTTTGATTAGGGAGACAAAGAATACGCGCAGTGTTGGTGTGCCGCGAGGAACAGGGTTGGGAAACACTGCCCTATAGGAAATTAATGGGAAATTGACAAAACACGAAAACACTATTTCTAAAAATATATATATATAAAACTTGATAAGTTGATAAGTTGAAAACTTGATAAGAAATACCTTTTGAGATTGTTTAAATATGTATTCAAATCCACCGAAAAAAAAAAAAAAAGAAGTAAATGTGTCCATAAACAGCTGGGGAATTCACATGCCTCTCCATAGAAAGCCATCTAGTGGTTACACCATGGTCCTACTCTTTCTCTCCATACTCCCACCAGATGGTGCTAATCTGCTTAAAACATTTTTTTTTTGAAGGCCTCTAGACTCTATATTAAACTAAAATACTGCATAATTTTTTTTTATGTATTTAAATATATATATTTTTTTATTAATTTCAATGGCAAAAATAGACCATAAATATTGCATAAATATTAATAAATTCAAATTCTCTCAAAATGCAAAATTAAAAAGAATAAATATTATAGAACAAAAATAAATTGCATTGGTTTTACTGGGATGGAGGAAGTTTCATTTTTAGGCATCCGGTCACTTCTGACCGGTAGGCTCAGGAGGTGACTCCGAAAGGAAGACCGTCTGAGGGGTAAGATCACTAAATTCGAGGCTTCTGGTCATTCCTACGATATCTAAGTCCACTAAAGGAGGGAGGGCGTTCTCACATTTTGCTCCTAAACTCTGGAATAGCCTTCCTGATATTGTTCGAGGCTCAGACTCGCTGTCCCAGTTTAAAACTAGATTAAAGACGCATCTCTTTAGCTAAGCATTCACATAATGCTTACCTTTTATACCACTGTTCAATCAGATCGAATGCATTAATATTATGAACAGCAGCTATGCTAATTATTTCCCATTTGCTTTTTTGCTGTTATCTCGGGACGCTAGTCCCGAGGTAAATAGCGTTCGTCAGCTCCAGTTTGTATCCAGCCTCTCATGTACCCCTTTTCCACCAACAAGAACCAGGTGCTGGTTCAGAGCCAGAGCCAGAGCTGGTTCGGAGTTAGTTCGACTGACAAGCTTACTAAGAACCGGTTTGCCTTTCCACCGGCTTGAGAGCCACAACAGAGCCAGATCTTACGTCACTGCATACGTCTCATGTTGCCCAGCAACGCTAGTGCGGTAGCGCCAAACACAAACACGCCAGGCTTGTTCGAGATGCATCGGCTTCTCGCAGATCGATCGCCGCATGACATCAAAGCACTGCGAAAGCGATCCAAAAGCACAAGGAGTCGTATGATCTCCAAACACTCCCGCAGCTCCGAACGGTCCGCGCCGCTCCGATGCATCTCGAACAAGCCTTCTATCAACAATGTCGGCCGTTGCGTTACTATTGATGCTCATGGCTTTGCGAACCTAACGTACATCGGCATCCAAACACGGCGAATAAAACATGTTCGTGCAGCTTGCCGTAACTTGCATAAACGGAGATTACAATCGAGCTGCTATTAGCTCGATTAGCTGCTAATTCAAAAATGGCGGTCACAAGTTTCTGTTCGTCTTGTTGGCCACGGTAACCCCGCCCCCAGCCGCTGACGTAAGCGGTTCTTACTTCTGGACCAGCAATGATTTGGTGCTACTTAAGAACCACTTTTACTGGTTCGGAGCTGGTGCTTTGGTGGTCGAAAACCAAAGAACCGATTTGAAACTAGGCTCTGGCTCCGAACCAGCACCAGCTCTGCCTTGGTGGAAAAGGGGTAATGGAGACTTCAGATGATCAGAACACCTGCGATGAGACGACTAAACGCCTGTGAAGAGACGACTCAACGCCGGCGATATGTTATGCCCTAAATTAATACATGATTAACTAACTGTATTTTACTATGTACATTTCTGAAATGCACTTTCTGTAAAGCTGCTTTGAAACAATATGTATTGTGAAAAGCGCTATACAAATAAATTTGAATTGAATTGAATATTATTGTAATTTCTCAAAATACGCCCTTATTAGATATGTTGATGGTAATATCACTGATTTCCCTTAGTTGATTATGAATTTAAAATTCAAGTAGGCTACCGGTATTTATACAAGATTGCATTTTAGGAATAAGCTGACAACCATATATATATTAAATAAAATAAAAGTGAGTAGGGCCCACCTCATCAACATGTATTTACACTGTATTACTTTCAAATCATATAAAATTTACATTTGTTGAATTAAATCATGCTTTTGGATTCCTTGAGACTGATATCAAAATCCACTTTAGGTCACAACAAAATATTTTGTCTGTTCATTAAATCATGGCAAACTCATAAACACGCAATGTGTAGCACACATTTATATTGTATTGATTATTGCTAAAGTGCTTTGTACAGTAGCAGCCATATCACCCTGTAGACCAAGACCGGTTGCCCACTGAAGCTGAGCAGGGTTGAGTCTGGTCAGTACCTGGATAGCCCCTTTCACACAGCACTTTGAACCCGGCAAATTGCCAGAGTGCCTTCTGTGTGAACGCAAACACGACCCGGGATTGATGCCGGGATCAATCCCGGGTTGGGGACCTAGTAAGATTGCCGTGTTCAGACCCGGAAAGTGCGCTGTGTGAACAAAAGCCAGAACCAATGCCGTAAGGGGTGTGTCGTAGTGATGACGCTCGTGCCATCGCGCGACTCTGTTGCTCTTAGAAGAAAGTTTGTGTTCGTCATCAACAAAGAAAGAACGAAAAAAATGTCTGCAAACTGGAATGAAGCAGAGACAGGAGCTCCTCACTATCCGCGCTGAAGCTGCGATCGTTCGCCAGCTCGGTGGAAAGGTGCGCGCGTGCACATGTTTTCGACGCGTACGTTACACGTCTCATCCTGACGTCACGCGGCTTTCCGGGACATTAACGGGTTGTGTGTGAACGCACTCACAGATCCCGGCAAATCACTGGCAGTGTGAATGAACCGAAATCAAACAATCCCGGGACAAATGCCGGGTCACATTATCCGTGTATTTTCCGGAATCTCTGTGTGAAAGGGGCTGATGAGAGACCTCATGGGAAAACTAGGTTGCTGTAGAAGAGGTGATAGTAAGGCCATCAGGGGGCGCTCACCCTGTGGTCTGTGTGGGTCCTAACACCCCAGTGTAGTGACAGGGACACTATACTGTAACAATATGGAAGTAAAATAATGCCAAATGGCTGTGGGTTGACTCCCCACGGTAGGCTACTCATGGGCTTTAAGTCCTAATGTACCTAAACAACGATCACCAAATTTCTCTCTCATATTGCTCCTCATAACCACTGAAAACTGTAAAAAAAAAAAAAAAATTCTAACCCAAAGTCCAATTATTATGGACGTTAAGTTAAAAGTGGTAGGTTCAAAAAATGATTCATGACGAAATCTGGTGGGTACGCGTCCCCACCGTCCCCACCGTCATCGAAGCCGAAGTGGTTGGTTAACACTTGTTGGTAGCAATTGTTTTTGTGTTCAGTTCTCGGAGCCTAGGCTGCAGAGACGCGTTTTTTTTTTTTTTTTTTGACGACCTGCTTATGGGGAGGGCAGCTAGCGGATAGTTAGGAAAGATTAGATGAATGTGATAATGTTTGGGCCTTTTTTGGGCCTGAAATTATTACATTAGCTAACTAACTACCAACTAACCAGATAACATTAACAAATTGACAAGCACTTACTGGGCAGAATAGCTCTACAAATGACGGACGAAATTGGAGGTTGTCGTCTGGCTGTCAGCGATGTTGATATTGCATGTCTTGCAAAGCGCTGTTCATCTTTTGCCATCTTGCGAATTATTTTTGAAGCCGAAAGCGATGACCCTCGGTACCCCTCCGGCTGACATGTTGATGTGATAGCAGATCTAAGTGGGCGTGGTGTGCGTAAGGTACGAGAGGGCGTGACTGATGATAGTGTCGTGATCCAGTCATGACAACCTATTCTCAGCCTGCGCTCCAGCTGGATCAACTTTATTTTTTAAAAATAATTTATATATTTTATATGCAAACTGAAAACCTGATGTGATTAACACTCATTCAAATCGTGTCTCAAGTCAAGTCAAGTCCCGAGTCTTTAACTTCCAAGTCCGAGTCAAGTCTCAAGTATTTTATTTTTTGTCAAGTCAAGTCACAAGTCATAAAAATAGCGACTCGAGTCCAAGTCACCAAGTCACATGTCAAGCCATGTCTGCCTCACACACACATTGATGTCCATTCAAAAATATGTGCTTTCTGACTAAATGTTTCGTTTTATTTGTTTGTTTGTTACAACGTGTAATTAAACTAGTAAAGTATTGTGGGTGTGGTTTTTCTTTAGCCTACAGTGGTTTTAACTTTACAAACTGACACTTACACACCCACTCATGCATTAACACTCCACCTACTGTTAACCTAAGACAGTTTAGATAAACAAGTTTTTTTAATGAGATCTGTAATTGGTTTTAATGCAACACTTGCATTGTTTAGTTCTGATTAAAAGTGTTTTATTATTTAAAACATTTAGAGAGCTTAACTGAAAATGGTTAACATAATACTTTTATTCTACATATGGAATCTTGTCAGTAAGTACAAATCTTCTATATTTATTTAGGAATGTAATCTAATAGCCAAGTTTTTGTTTTAATTTTAGATAAAGATGCCATCTTTAATAATACAGTGAGAAGTAGTTTGAATTCCGGTTTTTGATCGCATGATTGACAGACAGATTTAGTTCCCTTCCTGGTTAAACACTTTATATCCATCATTAAATTATTACTTAAAATGTCTTAATATATAAGACAATTGAAAGCTAAGATTATAAGGTAGTCAGTGGCTCTCCAAGGCCTCCATAAATTTCAGATTTAAGAGCTGAATTTTCTTCAGAAATTCTTCAGAAGTTTTTCTCGAAATCACACTTTTAAAATTAGGCTACCTTAAATATCCAGGTTGAGGAGGTGAATTTGAAATGAGAAAAATCTTGATTTTTTGTTGTTTTAGCTTTTTAATTAGTTATTTTTTTAAGGCTATTAAGTTCACCAAAACAAATGTTGTAGTCTTACAGTCTATGGTTGTAGTATACTTTTATTTTTTAATATATTCCATTGAGATCACATTTCCAATGTTTGACTCACTATTGAATCGAATAAGCAGACAGCTGTAAAAATAAAAATAAATAAATAAACAGGAAGTTAAACAATTGTTTAATTGACTACATACAATTACGTCCTCTGTGTCTGATGAACTGTTCCTCTTGGTTCTCCAGGAGTGTTTGGTTACACAGATGCTGTGAAGTCAGTGTCAGTGATGGAGGGAGATTCTGTCACTCTAAACCTGAACTCACAGACACACAGAGAGATGAAGAGATCGTGTGGATGTTTGGAAACATTCGCATTGCTAGAGTGATCATGAAAAGTCTTAGGTATGATAATGATGAGAGATTCAGAGACAGACTGAAACTGGATCAGACTGGATCTCTGACCATCAGTGACATCAGAACCACAGACTCTGGACTTTATCAACTAAGAACCATTATCAGGAATAAGGAGTTTATCAAGAGATTCAATGTTACTGTTAATGGTGAGCATAATTAAATTTGATTTCTTCTATCATCGTCATATTCAAAATGTACATAATTATTGTCATAATCCATTATTATATTTTAAGATTATTTATTAGAATTCTTGAAGATACATTTCAGATGCAGTTTTTTTAACCTTATTCTAACATTTACAGTATATTTATCAAACAAAATAATCAAAATCACCAAACATTATCCCTCCAGTCCAGAAGTACTCTCTTTCTTATAAGTTCAAATACCACCCGGCTACATGAAGAAGAAAGACAAAATATTAAATGTATATTTACTGAGTTGCTGCTTTGTGGGTCAAAATGACATTTTTTTTTTACTCAAATTACAGAGGGTATAAATAACTTCAGCAAGATGGCAGAATCTAAATGTGGCTTCATGAGTAAATTGGTAAATTGTACAATTTTTTTGTGGTCAGAAATCAATTTATTTGCATATGCAGTTGATAATTTTTACATCTAGGCCCTATTACATTTAATAGTTTGGCTTTCATGTCTCTCTTGAGACAACAATATTAACCAAATAAAAAATTTGAACCAGGAAAGTTTCTGAAATTTTGTTGATTTGACACGGAATGACCAAGACCAATGTTACCAGTCCTCTTTAATGCATGTTAATAATGGGACAATGTTTAGATATTATACATCAGTCAGGAAGGGTGTAATATGAATATAAGGTCCTTTAGGAGAGAGAATAGATGGTGTTTAAGAACCTTGGCAAACAAGACCCACTGTATTCAGATTTTGTATATTTTATTTATTTTTCCAAAATGAGTGGATTCTATATTAAATCCAAATGCATTGTTATGAAAGAAAGTCAGGACTGTCAGTAGCAGCACTGATCTCTTTGTGTGATGAGACTGACTAACACTGACATTAAAGCAGCTTCTCACTGTTGATTTATTCTCATCTCTGTGTTTCTCTAATATCTTCCAGCTCAGCCGTCCTCTCCAGAAAATCCTTCATCGTCTGAAAGTGAGAATGCAGAAGGTAATGAAGCTGATATTCAGATCAACAGCACAATTATGATAGCACAATTTTTTAGCACAAGTATGATATTGCTTTTATACGACAGTTCAACAAACAATTTAATATTTGTGCGTTGTTACATAATACGGCCAATTGTTTTCTGCTTTTTTCTTTGCTGAAAAAATAATAGGCAGTTACAACACAGTTAAGCTCTACACTTTCTGACAAACACATTTAAGCCATAAACATGTTAAATGGTAACTAAACACTAAAAACTTTTTTTAGTTAATGATCTGTAAGAATGGAGCTTCATAAATGCTGTTCATTGATTCCAGTCATTTTTTTTGACATTTGGAGTGTCAAAACATTTAAAGTGTTTTAATTCTACATGGTGTAAAAACGTCTGAGTGCTGCCCTCTTCAGGTTGAACGGTGGCTACTGCAGTTGAATTTTCCTATTGGTGGTTGCGGTGGTTCATGATGTAGAGGTTGTTGGTGACCTAGGCAGGTTCCATACAAAGAGATGCATCTCAGGTGCACAAACCAACCCCGCCATATATAAAATGAATAACTGAAAAAGACCTCACCAACACACACACATGATAACATTTTTAACAAATTAACATTTTTTTGTGAATTTCCACAGGATGTGTGGGTTTGCATATTTAGTGTGTATGAAGGGCGTCTTCTTTATCTATGAATCTCATGGTTTGACTTCCCTTTGAAACAGCAAGAAACAAAAGAAACATGGGAATTATTATCCTGTAGATTTCCACTTCCAACAGATGATCATCAACAGATTACTTTGTGGAAAACTAGAATTGTTGCACACAGCTTTTTGCTTAATATTTTTTATTATAGCTAATAATTATTAATAATTATAGATATTTATTTATATCTTGAGTGTCCTGTATTACCAACTTCTATGCTGCACAATTACAGTTGGATGCAAACTTTATTTACAATGCCAAGTTTATTAAAGGGATAGTTCACCCAAAAATGTAAATTCTGTCAGTATTTACTCACCTTCATGTTGTGCCAACCCCGTATGACTTTCGTTCATCTTCGGAACACGAATTAAGATATTTTTGAAGAAATCTGAGAGCTGGATCACTCCTCCATAGGCTTCTTCAGGGATTGACACTTGCCGGGCCCGAAAAGTCATTAAAGACATCGTTAAAATAGTCCAAGTGACAGTGGCTCAATCTTAAGTTTATCAAACGACGAGAATACTTTTTGTGCGCAAAAAACAAACAAAAATAACAACTTTATTTCAACTATTCATGTCCTTCTCTGTGGGCCTCGAGTGAGTTCACTAGTGTAAAAGCGTAGAGCATCTTTTGTTGTACATCACACGCATCACACACATGCCCAGCGTCGGCCAATAGTGAGCCTGCGTGTGACGTAGCTCTACGCTATTACACTAAGTTAACTGACTAGAGGCCAACAGAGAAGGAAATGAATAGTTGAAATAAAGTCGTTATTTTTGTTTGTTTTTGCGCACAAAAAGTATTATTGTCGCTTGATAAACTTAAGATTGAGCCACTGTAGTCACTTGGACTATTTTAACGATGTCTTTAACTTTTCGGGGCCGGCAAGTTTCAATCCTTTTGAAGCATATGGAGGAGTGATCCAGCTCTCAGATTTAATCAAAAATATCTTAATTCGTGTTCCGAAGATGAACGAAGGTTTTACGGGGTTGGAACAACATGAGGGAGAGTAAATACTGACAGAATTTTCATTTTTGGGTGAACTATCCCTTTAAAAAGTTAAACAGAATTAGTAGCCTAACTCAGTGGTTCTCAATCCTGTTCCTGTGGACCCACAGTTCTGCACAGTTTGTAGGCTATGTCTCTCTAATTTAACACACCTGTTTCAGATCATCATCTCGTTAGGAAAGAACTCTGAACTGAACTGGGTGTGTCAGATAAAGGAGACATATTAAATATGCAGAGCTGTGGGTCCCCAGGACCAGGATTGAGAACCACAGGCCTAACTAACCCAAACAATTATATTTCTTTAATTTCTGCATTTTTTTTCTGTCACATTAAAAATAGCCTATTAAAGCGACACAGTGTTCTACTTTTATTGATCAGGGAACACACACATAAGCTTAACTGAGCCTCCTTGACGCTCGAGAACAATTTACATCTGGATTACCTTCATACACAAATTCATACTACAGTTATTACTGCAACAAGGTTTATCAAAGTCCAAAGTTTATCATAACTGATGTACGCATTGATGCATAAAACCCTACATTTAATCTGAGCCTAAATTCAATCTGTTTATCATACAAAGTGATTGTGTCTTATTGTGTGTTGTCGTTAAATACAGGTCCTTCTAAAAAAATTAGCATATTGTGATTAAGTTAATTATTTTCCATAATGTAAGTTAATTATTTTCCATAATGTAATGATAAAAATTAAACTTTCATATATTTTAGATTCATTGCACACCAACTGAAATATTTCAGGTCTTTTATTGTTTTAATACTGATGATTTTGGCATACAGCGCATGAAAACCCAAAATTCCTATCTCAGAAAATGAGCATATTTCATCCGACCAATAAAAGAAGTGTTTTTAATACAAAAAAAAAAGTCAACCTTCAAATAATTATGTTCAGTTATGCACTCAATACTTGGTCGGGAATCCTTTTGCAGAAATGACTGCTTCAATGCGGCGTGGCATGGAGGCAATCAGCCTGTGGCACAGCTGAGGTGTTATGGAGGCCCAGGATGCTTCGATAGCGGCCTTGAGCTCATCCAGAGTGTTGGGTCTTGCGTCTCAACTTTCTCTTCACAATATCCCACAGATTATCTATGGGGTTCAGGTCAGGAGAGTTGGCAGGCCAATTGAGCACAGTAATACCATGGTCAGTAAACCATTTACCAGTGGTTTTGGCACTGTGAGCAGGTGCCAGGTCGTGCTGAAAAATGAAATCAGATGGAAGCATGAAGTGCTCCAAAATCTCCTGACAGCTAGCTGCATTGACCCTGCCCTTGATAAAACACAGTGGACCAACACCAGCAGCTGACATGGCACCCCAGACCATCACTGACTGTGGGTACTTGACACTGGACTTCAGGCATTTTGGCATTTCCTTCTCCCCAGTCTTCCTCCAGACTCTGGCACCTTGATTTCCGAATGACATGCAAAATTTGCTTTCATCCGAAAAAAGTTCTTTGGACCACTGAGCAACAGTCCAGTGCTGCTTCTCTGTAGCCCAGGTCAGGCGCTTCTGCCATTTCCTGCACACGCCTGTGCACGGTGGCTCTGGATGTTTCTACTCCAGACTCAGTCCACTGCTTCCGCAGGTCCCCCAAGGTCTGGAATCGGTCCTTCTCCACAATCTTCCTCAGGGTCCGGTCACCTCTTCTCGTTGTGCAGCGTTTTTTGGTAACTCCTTAGAGCCATGTAATTCTAGGATATAGTTAATGAAGTCAGGGATTGGCCTGTAACACTCATCAGGGGAGATAAATCTGAATAAATTATCATCCAGTCCCATCTGGAAGCAGACATTAATAGTAGAGTTACCCCAGCTCACCTGATGATAAAGACTCAGGAAACTCTTCCACATACCTCTCCAACGATCGCCCATTCTGTGAAATGGAGAGGAGTTTGTCTTCAGCCATCCTTGTACAGTTTAAGGTCCGTTCTTCTGTTACGGGTACATGGTGGTAGGAAGGATGAGAAGGCGAGGAAGCTCAGAAACAGGATTTAATAAACAAAACTCAGGAGTAACACAACACACACTATACATCAACAAGAACAGACAAGGAATGAGGGAGAACACAGGGTTTAAATACACAGGGAACAGATTAGGGAAACAAGGCACATCTGGGACAAATTAACTAAACACAGGTGGAGGAACTGAACACAAACGAGGAGCGGGAAAACTGGAACACAGGACTGAACCAAAAACACTAAACAGGGGGAAACACAGGACACACATGTAACAACCAGTCTCTGTCAGGTACATTAGTGTATATTTACTGAGTCAAAAAAGTTATTTTTCTGTGCTTAATTTCTTTCTTCAGATGACGTCAGTTTTTGTGAAAGCACTGAAGCTGTGATCCGATTGGTTGTCACTGCTCTGATGGGTCTGGCTGCTGCGGCTGCGTTTATTGTGCTGGTTTATGACATCAGATCCAGAAGAGCTGAGCAAGAGAGACATCAGACCCTCAATGATGGATCTGATACTCTAAAACGAGAATAAGCAGTCTTTTTTACTTTTTAATTTGGTGCAATTTTTTGTGTGCAATTTTTAATTTTGCATGATGACAAAAATAAAAAAGAATGGATGCAGTGTTTTTTAAATGCCATGTTCAATATACCAAAATTGGAATAGAACTGTATGCTTGCTGTGCTTAAAATAAAATAGTGTCTTCAGATTATTGTGTATGATTTTTCTTTTTGAATTGTAAAAATGCACAAAGTAATTTTGTGTTTTCTTTGGTCAAATTAGAAATTAAGTTCACCTGGAGCTCTATATCTACTGGAACCGCACAGAGAAGTAAAACTTGATTTTAAAACAGACATTGATGAGCACCTGTCCCAACTTGGTGATGGGCAAGTTTGTTGGGTTGGGGAATCCTATTAGGTACAGTAAATTGCAAATTGTATGTACTGTACCATATACAGGAGGGGGGGATTTTTTGGTGGTGTAAACATATTTATTCTGAAGCAATATTTTCAGATTTTACATACTTAATGTTCATATTTGTGAAATTTTGGAGTGTTATTTATTTTGATAAAGAGAATTTGTATTACCTTATTAAATGTATGCATCATCTTTCATGTCAAATTCTTACTATTTGATCAATAAATTCAGTTATAATATTAGGACACTATAGGGCTGTTACCCATCAAATTAAATAATTTGCACTGCAAAATTACAACTGCAATAAATAATGTTATGAGTTTTAAATAAATGTTTGAATATACAAATAAAAAAATGCAATACTTAAACATGAAACTAAACCGCCAGTAGGTGGCGGGAAGTGACCGTCTTAATTAGTGAGTCATTGAGACATTTATACAAAAGATTCGTTCAAAACGCTGAATCATTCAGTAACAAACACCGCGCTGCTGTTGCTCTCCTTTGGAAATATTTTCGTCGGTAAAATAGAACAAAGAGAATAGACCTGTCCTGTGTGACTGTCACGCATCATTAGAGCGCCCAAAAGATCCCAACACAACAGCTCGAAAGAGGTCTCTCACTCCAGTCTAATTAGCACATTCCCAATTATTATTGTGAAGTTTACCAAAGTTTACAAAGTTGTAGCCTATTTTGTACAACATTTGCAACTGTTTTTATCACTTAAATTTGTCTTCTTTAGTTACATAGCGACTACTGAACAGACAGTTAAATAAAAAAAGCGCATTTTCCCCTCATGCAAGAAACATTTTTTTCCACAGAATGCTTTAACTTTAGCAGCTCAATTTCTGAGTCAAAGTGAAACCAGTTTATTTCAGGTTAGTTTATTGTCAGACTGACCCAAATGAATGTGTTTCTGTTGAGGACAAACGTCTTGCTGCTGTTAACTATCGTGTGTGTGTGTGCGGTTGACTGATGAGTAAACCGGCAAAGGCATTATTTTCCTTTAGGACAGATTTCCACTCAACACAAATGAATGATTCTTACTCTTTGTGCATCCTTGAAGAGCTTTTATTTCTCTATATCTCAGGACATATTGACTAAAACAGCAGATTGAACCACCAGTGCTGCAACATTCTGGAAAGAAAAATAACACAGCAGAAACTCTGACGAGAATGAGAGCTGTGTCAAACTATCTATGGAAACAAGTGATAAACACAGGTTTCTGTTTTGTGGTGTTATAAAAAAGCTAAGGAATAAAAACCAGGATGAGAAACTGAGCCACGACATCAGTTTTTGAGCTTGTGGCAAACAAAATTATATCACTGAATAAGAGGCAAACATTTCCAATTGTCTTTGATGAGGTTTATTTTCTTGCAAGGAAAGGTCAGCAGTCGTACAGTCACACGTGGCTGCAGAGTGAGACAGTGAAGGGAGGGCATACTTTCTCCTTTATAGTCTTGACTCACAGAATATTATCTTTCTAGGCCAATGATGGTATTTCATCCATATGTGGAACATTCTTAGACTTCATATTTTATCCCTGAGTGGAGGCCCTCCTGTCACCTAACACTCTTGACCATTTCAACACAACTCCATATTAGAATAAGGTTTGTGCTCTTTTACTGTCATATGATGGTCACACACATCTTAAAGATAACATTTCTTCCACAAGCTTCTTTGCCCTTATAAGTGAGAAGCACGTTCATGTACATGCGGCATGCGCACCACACAAAGGCGCGCCGACTGAAGGAGACTTCTGATTGACTGAAGAGTTGTTCTCCCCCGTTTGGCTCTGTCGAGTTTCATAAAATCAAGCTAAGTTTTTTCAGGCATAAAGCCATATGACGATTTACCTCAAAGGGTGTTGTTGCTGTTTTGAGCTGTTTATGTTGTTTACTTCTGAATGGTGAGTTCTAAATAGGCTACATAACGTATTTGAAGCATTAAAATAATTTAGATGCTTTACAAATGTATAGGCCTAATCTAATCTTGTTCTTCGGGAGTGTTTAGTGTTGAGACTGATGAGATAAACGTCCCAGCCAACATTTCCATGTGGGTTTTTGATGGGCTGTCACTTGGGCCCTGCAGGCAACCCAAATGGGGCCCAGAGAAATGTGTCCATTGGCTCCATATGGGCCATGTATGTTCGCCCATAGGGACACATGATGGGTCCACAATGGGCTCTAATGGAATCCCTTTTAGATTTTCTTTATATGGGCTCACTTGCTGATTATATTAGTTTTTATGCAATCGAATCACACTGTTATGCTGATGAGATCAGGGCTGGGGAATTTTCGGTAACGAGTTGAATCCTGTACTTCATTTACATGCTTTGTTTCAGAGTGTCTCCACCTCTATGTAAATCCCTCACCCTGAAAGGTATATGAACTAAAATGTATACTGCCTTATAGACTTGGACGACTACAGCGACGCAGACCTCAATAAAAAGTAACTTCTGCTTGAAAGATATCCCAACGTCTCCTGGTCTCTGCTTCGACGACAAAGAAAAAGTTTCCGACAGCAGGAAACACAAAGACACAGGTAATGTAGATGCAGCTTATACATATGTAAACAATAATGTGAAGCAGCAATATTAGAGGAAAATACATGTTTTGTTTTAACATGTCTGTTATTACAGTTGAAGACGAGACTCACGCTGATGCAACACTACACACACACTGGACAAATGATGATAAGTGTCTCTTCAGTGACATTTACATTTATTCATTTAGCTTTTTTTTTTCAAAATGTAATGAACAATTCAAAACAACTGCATAACAAATAGCAATTTAACTACTGTTCAAAATGTGTGTCATTGCACACTGCACATTAAATATGTTTAACAAGGGATCGGTAACGTCTGTCCAGCTGTGCCGCTGTCGTTCAAAGTTTAGTTCCTACCCTGATCAAAGACAGAACCAGATCACCAATGTCTTCAAGACTAGGCCTACTAGAAACATACAGTTGAGTTTGTATCAGGGCTGAAAGGAAACTCTGCAGGAAAGTGGAACTCCAGGACTGACGTTGCCCAGAGCTGTTATTGTTATTCCATTATAAATATATCATCAGCTTCCTGTGCTAAATGTCTGACTTGTTTGTATTTAGCCCTGTATTTGCTCGTCCTGATATCTGATGTTGAATATGTTTTGTTTCCACAGTCCAAATGCTTTTATTTCTTTGTCACTGTCAGGGGCGTAGGAATGAGTTTAACATTGGGGGGGACCAGGGGTGATTTTAGGATTTTAATTTTAGGGAGGCTCAGTCCCCAATGAGAATACGGAGGGGTTTTTCTTGGCTCAAAACGTGGAGGAAGACATGAAATCCTGATCATGTACGTATTTATAAGTTAATTCGAATTTTATTTTCCATAGCCCATATAGGCTGTTATTCCCACAGTATTTTTGTGGATGTAGCCCAGTACCTCTAGGGGGGTCTGGGGGCATGCACCCCCGTAAGAAAATTTTGTACATTTTAAAGCTAAATTCATTAATCTGGTGCACTTTGAGTCATCCAAATCCACTGTTGAAAATAAATAATCCACCCGCCAATCGACGAACCTATGAATTCTCTGATTTAGATATCTGCATCTAATTTGTTCTGCATCATATTTTCTGCATCATATTGTCACTTCAACCCAAATCGGTTTATTGGAATAAACTACTTGGGTTCAATTCAACTCAACTTCAGTGGACTACATTACACATATTATAGACATGATTGATGGGTCTTTTTTAAAATTATCTTTCTATATTTTTTTGTCTTAATTTTAAAATCTGAAAGTTCTTGTTTTAGGTTCTTCATATGCCTATTATATAGGATACCGTGTTATATAAAAAACATTAAGAAAGGTTTTAATAAGTGAATGAAACGTTTTTCATTATCTTAGAAAAACATTAAGAGAACGTTTATATAGCCTAATGGGAGAATTGAACATTTGAATAACGTTCTTATAACCAAGCAAGAACGTTAATACAACGTTTATATAAAGGGATAATTGAATGTTCTAACGTTATTATAACCAGGAAATAACGTTAATACAACGTTTATAAAACGGGAGAATTGAACGTTCTTATATCCAAGAAATAACGTTAATACAACGTCTAAAGACTGAACGTTTTGAAATTCCCTAAAACATTCAGAAATAACGTTTTTATAACTAATGGGAAACGTTATGAAAACGTTCTTATAAACTAAAATTGTTAGCTGGGGAAGAGGAGAGATTCGCGATTGCACTGAACACGTTTTAAGTGCAGGCATATTCTCTGAGCGAGCCCAGAGAGAAGAGAAGCCTATAGACAAGTGTATCTGAGAGCGCGTGCGGGAGATTCGCGCTCGGCAGTGTCGGCACATCATATTCCGCGCGCGAGCAGAGAGATTCACGCTCGCGCATTATATTAATGTACTTTCGCGCTACAATAATGCGCTCTCGACATTTGATAGGGAAACCAATCTAATACGTGTGTCTCACGGCATATGCGTGAAAGTTGGCAAATATGTTTGTCTTCCGCGGTGTCATTTTTGGGTGGGACAAATGGGACTGTCTCCAATGGTTCCTACGCCAGTGGTCACTGTTATGAAAGATGCTCTTGTCTTCTAAGATTTCATAATAAAAGTCCCACGAACATAATAGACAGAGACCCTCAATTATATACAAAGACAAGACCATCATTCAGAGTGAGAAACACTGACTCATAACCCGTAATATCTATTGATGAATCTGCAGCAAATATCTGTCATTTATTAAATTTGAACTTTATTTATTAAAGTGAATTTTTTGCATCTGAAACATCAGGTTTGTTTTTCTTTGACCTTTTGTTTCTCTTACAGGAATCTGAAATGACGGAGGTGGTTTATGTAAGGAATAAATGTAAGGCCATTGAATTATTAGAAAAATAATGCACACTCGAGGTGGTAATTATTGTAATTATTTGTTACACCTGTAAACCTGTGTGCATTATTTTTTCTAATAATTCAACGGCCTGAAGTCAACTGTTCCGCTTTACCACACCTCAAAACATTGTTCAGATGATGCATTTCGAGACGTTTGTCAAGTTTTTGTCATTAAAACGCTCTTGTATGTAGGACTAATTTCTTACACATCTAATGGGAGGGGGAGGATGTGTCCATTGATTGTTAGACATCGAGAATTGCAGATCAAGTGCATGGGGCTGCATAGTTTTTCTTGTTATAAATTGTATCCTATTTTCCGTTATTACAGTTAACTACGCGCAGTGACATGGAACTGTAATGCGGTCAAACCTGCCTGAAAATACCTTAGCCGTGCGTAAAATAAGAGCGCAGATTAGAACGTTCTCAACCAATCAGAATCAAGCATTCAACAGCCCTGTTGTATAAATCTGTTTAATCACAGATAAACTGTACAACTCTCCGATTCTGTTTGTTTACAATTATCATATTGACATTTGTGTTTTACACTGTATTTCTTTTAAATTAAATTAACGGTTGTTGATTTAAATCATGCTTTCTGATTCCTACTGATATCGAAATCCACTTTTGGTCACAACAAAATATTTTCTCTGTTCATTAAAGGGACTATATGCAACTTTTTCCCCAAAATAAACGTAACAATAGCCTTTTTATTTTACCATTTATGACTCGAACATCTCCTGTTGAGCATACACCTTGTCCGCTCACAGTGGGTGCACCTATAAGCCTGTGTCCTATTTTTCCTATTTTCTGTCGGGTCGGATTTTTCCCGCGCTGTCTGCGGATGTGACGTCAAGCGCGTTCATGTTAAACGTTTCAGATCACTCTGCCACCACCACTAGTCAGCAAGTAGCCTACACTCACAAACTTATCTCAAACAATATATGTATTTGACTGTACTTACCTCTGTAAACAATGTTGACCTCCTTGCAGCAGATGACTTGTGAAGTGTGCATGCACGAGCGCGCACTGCGAGAGCGAGCAGAAAGGAAGTGCAGTTCTGTTTTTTGGCAACAGGTGTCAGTCGCGATTTTAAATTTCAGAAAAACGCATATAGCCTCTTTAAATCATGGTAAACTCATAAACATGGAATGTGTAGCACGCATTTATATTTCAGTGTATTGATTATTGATAAAGCACTTGGGTGTAGTACATATGCCTTATTTAATTTGATTTCAAATCAATTCTTTAAATCCATTATTATGCATCTAACTTGAACACAAACATGCAACACAATTATGGAACAACAAACTTTTATTGTATTCACAATGAGAACTGAAAAAAACTGATACGTTTTATGCTAGAATCTTTACAAAAAAGCAAAAGCTGAATGAATGAAACGTTCTGACGTTCTAAAATTATGTAAAACTCCTGTATGAACAGAGAACATCAGAGCAACACTAAGAGCACTTAATGCTTCAGTCCAAATAATGTGGTGTCTATATTCCTACAAGGTTTTCAAGAAGGCAATCATTAAAAAAATTAAGCATGGAAAATTGAATAAAAACTAATTAAAATGTAACTGTAAGTGCTTTAAATAAACAAGAATAAAAACTTTTACACTTTAAAGGGTAACTAAACCGTAAAACAACTTTTTTTAGTTAATGATCTGTAAGACTGGGGCTTTATTATTGCTGTAAGTAGTTTTTTTGACATTTGAGTATAAAGTGTTTTAATTCTACAATATATGGTGTAAAAACGTCTGAGTGCTGCCCTCTTCAGCCATCTTGAACGGTGGCTACTGCAGTTGAATTTTCCTATTAGAAGTTGTGGTACCCTGTGACGTAAGCAGCCACCATAAACACACCCAGAGAGACATGTATCAGGTGTCTCTCTGAATCAGCACCTGAATCAGGTATCAAACTCTGTTAATGTGTCTATTGTTACAATGACTATAAATCATCACTGTTAACAGTCTCATCTTTTAAAGGATCGTTTGTTCCATTCTTTTATACAACATCTGTGAGAAAACAAAGAAAGAATCACAGAAGTTAAAAAGAGAAAGAAACAGTCTTACATCTGCATATAACACTGATGCAGCATTGCAATTTACTGTATTAACAGTGTTTATTAAATGAAATATATTATACATATTAATATAAAGATTTAATGCTGAGTGTTATCAACAGAGTCAGGGCTCCTGCTGTATTAAATAAACTGTTTGTTTAAAAAATTAAGCTTTTCAGTAATTGTTAAATGTACTCGCTTAACTGACCAGGAGTGGCACTGAAAAAGTATCAATGCATTAATAAAAAAAAAAAATCCATTTAACATATTTTTGTCCATTTTAATTGACTGATTTACATTTAATTTATGCATCCATTAATAATAGATTAATAATAGATTTCGTTTAATTTTAAAGTGTCACTCCAAGTCTATTGTGTTTCAAAAAGTGAAGAATTTACTCAAAAGGGAAAATGAATATATTATACAAAATATTTAATACAAAATATTTAAATACAATAATTTAATGTGTGAAAACTAAAATCTTTCCATTTATTTGCAAATTGTTATAGAATATACAGTATGTTATATATAGAATAAAATTAATAAAAAACGTTTTTATTAAATATATTACAAGGTTAATATTTGAAAGAAGGTCAGTGTGTCACAGAGAGAAAAGTATTTGAAAGAATAAGAAAATGTGACAAAATTGTAAAGTTAAATTAAAAGAGATCAAGGTCATCTTTATCTTTATATTCCTATTAATGGTGTTAATGTTGTAATAATGTCTGAATGAACAAGAGGAATGAATCCATATCACACATCTTACAGTGTTTATCAATCCTGACCAGTTTTTTGATTTCCTTGCTGGAAACAAACACATATTCATCTAAACTTTCATTTTCACTGGCATACAAGAATATGAAGTACAATCTGAGCGACATGTAAAGCAGCCGATCACAGTTCTTCTAGTCTATAGTTGCTACAGATTCACAAATCTCAGATTTGTTGTGAAAACTACCTTTGAAAACTGTAGCAAATCATAACTTCATACTCAAAAGCACTTCCTTTATCAATCTGGTATCTTGTAAACAGATATACTGATAAACACACATGTGTAATTCTACTTTTAGAAAAAAGCCAAATAAAGCCAGCCAATCAGATCAGATCGTGAAGATGGAGAAAGTGTTCTGCCAGTAATTTTAGTCTGTCCTCCTGAAGTTGCTAAATAATCTTATTAGACCAAATATCTTCATTATCTCATTTTAAACATTTGCCTTGTACCGTTCTTTAATTGTTCAGTGTCCAGATTTGTGTACGCAGAAGTAACTAAATATACTTTTATCAATATTTATTATTCTTATTTAAATACCTAAGCTTATTTTATGTTTAGTTGTGAGAAATACGTGACCTCTCAATTCTCAGGATCTGATGCACTATTTACTCTTTAGTATAAAGTTAAGCAGCTCAAGATCAGTGCCGTCTTTAACATTTCTGTATTAATTGTGTGTCTTTGTAATGTGTTTAATATGATAAATATTTAATATTGTCGTTATAGATTAACGAGGCCACATCATACGCAGACACAAAAATGGTGCAATTGTTGCTGAGATCAAACTCTATCATATCTGCAGTTATTATGTTCAGTTTGAGTTTTCTACAGACACACAGATGCAGATCACAGTAGATCAGTCTCTGCCCTTCATCTGTTATTGTTTAACAGTATTCACACTTCACTCAGGTTTATTTCCAAATTATGTGAACTGTGGGCGATACTTACCCTTAAGTTTAGAGATTGTGCGGCGATAGTAAATCACAACAGCAGCTAAAACTGCTGCAAACACCAGCAGAACAGCAACAACAATCCCTGCTACAGCACCTGAAGACAGACCTGAACCTGGAGTTTGTTTATCTGGTACTGTAATGATAAAGACAGACATTAGTGTGAATGTGTCTGATCTATAACACACACTATAAATATCAGCACTATCAACATTAAACAGATGTATCTTGTCCTATTGGAACAAATTAAATTTGAGATAATTCACAATTGTATTGTTCACAAAGCACACATATAAATGAGACCTTGCATCTGAAAGAATTAAAGCACTTACCTCCTACAACAATGTTGAAGCTCCTCTGTAAGGAATATGTGCTTTTGATGATCTTTATTTGATATAGTCCTGATATTTCAGTCTTGGTATTGCTGATGGTGAGATCTCCAGTTTGAATATTCAGATGCAGGTTGTCTTTAAATCTCACATCATTTTCATTATATTCTAGAATTCGATTCTCTCTGTCAGTTTTTACCATAGAAGTGTTTTGAGGTCCAAAGGTCCACTCAATCTCATCATCTCCCAGTATATTAGTAATGCGAGTTTGTAGAGTGACAGAATCTCCCTCCATCACTGGGATTTTCTTCACTCCATCAACACTAAACACACCTGGAAAACAGTGATTTCATTCATTTTACAAAATATGTTTGTGCTACACACAAAACAAATCTGTAAAAACAACAACATATCTTTAGTTGAATTAGGTAGGCTATACATTTACACAACGATGCATGTACAATGAAAAAATGGCAAAGTGTTTGACTTGCTTGTTTGTGTAAAGATGTCAAAATGATCCTTGTCAAAACAATCCCGTTCACACAGATCGATGAAAACGACTAAAAACGCTGTTTTCTGCTGCCAGGCCAGTAGTTGGCGATGTCGTTTTTGTTAAGAAACACAACATCCCAGACTGAACAAGTAATACACATACGTCACAGTTTTCACAAATTTGCATTTTTGCAGTTAACACAGAGACGATAAAGGTATAGTTTTCAAAAACTTGGACTTTGAAACCCATTTTCAAAAGCTTGCATTTTTCAGGCACCCAAAACACGGTTCTCATGTAAACGAACAGCCAAAATGCTATAAAAAGGTTTGCGTTTTCAGTTGAAAATGTGTGTTAGGCTAATTATACCCCTTTTCTTTATACCCTTTATACCCTTTAACTTTTTCATTAGTTCATGAAGCAGCAGTATTTCAGGGGCTGTTTACATGACACAGTTCTCAACTAAATATGGAAAACTTTTTATTTGTTTTGGCCATTCATTTACACGACAACGGTGGTGTTTTGGGGGCCTGAAAATGCAAACATTTGAAAATGGGTTTAAAAATGTATTTTTTAAAAAAACAATACTATCATCTCAATACAAACTACAAAAATGTCATGTGCATGCGTTCTCTTATGAGAGGTTCTCTCGTATTGCTTAAGTTAGCTTACGCTACGGGAAAGATTCATCTTCTCGAGATATTGAAGCCAAAAAATTATCCTTAATTTTGTATTCATTGTCTACGCAGTGCAGCAGCCAGCAGACCTAGAGCAGGCTGTCTAGCGTGCTCATTGGCTGCCCTGCGGCAACTGCTGCAGCCTACCAGTGAGCCCCGACGTGACATCACGTCTGATTTTCATCTCTTCAGCGAAGCTCTTCGCATCGCTGGATCCTGAGAGAAGCCGCCGCCGTTGAAAAAGCGTCAAAGCCAGCTTAGGACAGTGCCTGAGGAAGCTGGCCGTCTTCACCGCCTTCAGCCATCCATGCGAGCTACGCTATCCGGCGACGTATCCTTTTGAGCTCTATACTCTGTGTGTGTGTGTGTGTGTGTGTGTGTGTGTGTGTGTGTTTATGTGTTTGTGTGTGTGGGGTGTGTTCAGCGCTGCGACAACTCCCCTTTTCTAATAGAGCATGAGACGTTTTACTAAAAATGTCTCGCATTTCCTGTGGCTCGTGCCGAGCCCTGCCCAGTGCCGGAGACCACCATGTATCTGCGCTCTCTGCCTGGGCCAGGAACCTCCAATGTCGACCCTGCATGCTCGACTCGAGGTTTTTAACACCGAAGCGGTCCCTCCGCCCTTTGTAGGACAGCGCAAGAAGAAGCGCCGTTCACTGCGAACCGCTCGCCGGAGTCCCTCCCTCGAGCTTCGCTCTCGCCTTCTCGCCCCTCCTCACCTACGCGCGCAGCTGCCGGCTACGGCCCGCACTGCCGTCGCTTCAGATGACGGGGCGGAAGGAATCACCACAGAGGACTGCTGTTCCATTCTGGCATCGTGGAATGCACCATTCTCCGCGAGGCTCCAATCTTACGTCACCGCGTCGCTCTCCCAAGTGGACGGCACTGCCGAGAAGGGATACAACTCTATCCCCCCGGTGGAGAAAGCGGTTGCAGTGCACCCTTGTCCGCCCTCCACAAAATGGCGCTCAAAGTCTTGTCTCCCGTCAAAAGCAAGAGGGAAAAGACGGCTCACGAGCCCGCTCACCAGCACTCACGCTTATTGACACACACTTCGCACGCCGCTCACGTGTCACGAGGTTATCACAAAACGCTCCCCATCCAAAGCGATCGGGTCGTTGAGTGTAAATCGCGTGCCTGCTCATGAGCGCTCACGCTCACTAACAAACACCTCGCCCCGGGCGCCGCTCGCGCGTCTCAGTGCTGTCACAAAACGTCCCCCATCCAAAGCGATCGGGGCATCACACATGAATGCAAGTCCTGTGCACGCTCACGCTTACTACTAAACGCTTCGCCCAAGACGCCGCTCACGCATCACAAAGTGATCACAAACCGCTCCCCATTCATAGCAATCTAGCCTCATATCGGTCAGGTTATGAACGCAAGTCCCGTGCCCGCTCACGAGCGCTCATGCTTACTAACATACACTTCGCCCACGGCGCTGCTCGCATATCACAAAGCGATTACAAAACGCTGCCCATTCATAGCAATCGGGGTGTCATATATTAAACAGCCTGCCACCTGAAAAAAAAATGCATGGGAAGCGATTCCAGGGGTATCAGAATGGGTGCTAAGCACAATAAAGCAGGGCTATGCGTTACAGTTCGCTTGCCGTCCCCCGCACTTTCGAGCACGGACCGCGACGACAGTAAATGCGGAAGATTTTAAAGATGCCTATTTTCAGATTCAGATATGCAAAAACGATGTGATCATCGCAACTGGCCCACCTTTACAGGTACTCTGCCCTGCCCCATCTGTGAGCCAGTGGCATCGCTCTCTCCTCTCCTTCTCTCCTCCTTCCAAGCATCAACCTTCTCCCTGGGTTCAAGGCTTGGCTACATCTCTCAACACTACAAGAGTTATGTGGCTACAGCTGGTCATCAGATGGGCACCCCCCTTACTTGGTGTTTCGTCGATTTAAGCCCATAACACCTCGGGAGGGCTCGACAGCAGATCCAGCGTCCCGGATCTACCCCTGCTGACCACCACCCAACTCTATGCCATTTGTAGTCCTTCAACATATTTGCTCTGCCACCGCACCTCCCGCTGTATCCAGATCCAATTTGATGCTGTTTCCGCCTGTTCAGTGACATTGCCTATCAGCCGTTTCCTGGCCATCCCTTCAATCTCCAGCAATCCGAGTGTTCTCCAGAGTGACTGTCCCGCAAAACCTCTGCAGCCGACCTCTACTGGTAGATTCCAGGCCTTCCATCCTTTTTGCTGGCTCTCGAGGATAAGGCCTTGATATTTTTTGAGCTTACGCTCATGTGCCTCCTCCATCCTTTCTTCCCAGGGTACAGTTAACTCTATGAGCACCACCTGCTTGGTACCTCTAGACCAGAGTACAATATCTGGTCTGAGGCTAGTGAGTGCTATCTCTTCCGGGAATTTGAGCTGCTTTTTCAGGTCTGCCCGCATCTCCCAGTCATTTGCTGAGGCCAGGACCCCTCTGCTCCTCCGTACTGCTGCAGTGCTCTCTCCTGTCCTGACGAAATGGATAAAGTGGTGCCCATCAGAAAGCGGTTTATGATTCTTTCTTGCCTGTTCCACGCCATCCGCCAACCGAGACAGGATCTTATCATGTCGCCACCGGAATTTCCCGTCTGCCAAACTTGACCGGCATGATGAACATTCCACACAGCGTGCAGCTGGGGTTTTCTGCTATTCCCCAAATATGGAGGTTTGATGGAGTAGGCAGGACATCGTAGACAGAACACATCAAGAACTTTATCCGACGTCCTTTCATGGTCCAGATATCCTGCCACGTCAGGGCCCTTTCTCGCACGCCCTCCCACCTTGTCCACCTGCCCTGTTTTTTCATGGGCCAGACAAATCCTCAAATCCTCAGATTCATATAATACCCCGTCACAGGCCATTCTTGAGATTCGTCTTCGAACGTCAGGTATATCTATACACCGTCCTGCAGTTTGGCCTGTCTTTAGCACCACGTACATTCACGAAGTGCATGGACGCGGCTCTCGCGCCCTTGAGAAATCAGGGCTTGTGAATTATGAACTATCTGGACGATCAGAGACAGAACTGTTATCTCACAGGGCTGTGCTCCTCAGTCATCTGGAAAGCCTGGGTCTCACGGGCAACTGGACCAAGAGCTCATTACTGCCCAGTCAGTCAATTTATTTTCTAGGAATAGATCTGGACTCTGTGGCTATGACGGCTCGCTTGTCGACACAGCGCGCGTGCCGTGTTCAACGCCTGGCCGCGTCTTTCCAGAAGGGCGGCATCGTTCCTTTGAAAACTTTTCAGAGGATGCTAGGCTGTATGGCCTCAGCTGCGGCATTGCTCCAGCTGGGCTTACTGCACATGCGCCCGCTGCAACGCTGGCTGAACGCTCGTGTGTCTCGCCGAGCTTGGGCCCCAGCTGCGAACGAATCAGAGTGACTCAGAGCTGCATTTCGGCTCTGCAGCCCTGGTTAGCGGCCGACTGGCATCAGCGGGGAGTGATGATGGGAGCTGTCTCGTACCAGAAGGTCATCTTGACAGATGCGTCCAACTCAGGTTGGGGCGCTCTCTTCGAGGGCAGACCGGTCTTTGGCCAGTGGTCAGACCGGTAGAAGCTCACAACATGTCTGTTGTGTCCTACGTGAATCGTCAGGGCGGGGTCAGATCCAGGAACCTCTGCGATCTGGCAGAACGCCTCCTCGTGAGGTCTCAGCATCATCTGCACTCGCTGAGAGCTGCGCATGTGCCAGGTCACCTGAACGACGGCCCAGACAAACTGTCCAGGGACAATGTTCCCCCGGGGGAATGGTCCCTGCACCCCCAAACAGTCCAGTTGCTATGGCACCTTTTCGGCAAAGCGGATGTCGACCTCTTTGCATCACAAGACAACACTCACTGCTCAATGTTCTTTTCAAAGAACGAGGACACGCTGGCCCAGGTTTGGCCCAGCTGCCCATTGTATGCTTTCCCTCCGGTCTCTCTGTTGCCACAGGTAATCAAGAGAATCAGGGAAACGCGCCACTCTGTGCTCCATATAGCCCATCGATGAGAGAACCAAACTTGGTTCCCGGAGCTGACACGACTGTCACAGACAGCCCTGTGGCCGATTCCGGTGAGAACAGATCTCCTCTCTCAAGCTTGCGGCTCGATATGGCATCCACATCCAGAGCGCTGGTCTCTGCACGCATGGGTGATCAACAAATACCCGTTGTCCTGCTAGAAGGAGTGATGAACACGATTACGCAGAGCTCCCTCTACTAGAAAGCTTTACGCGTCTAAATGGTCTGTGTTCTCTAAATGGTGCACCGACAGAAAACTGGACCCACGAACGTGAGGGGTCTCGCAGTTGCTTAGTTTCCTTCAAGAGCTGTTGGATAAGGGGAGGTCCCCCTCCACGCTTAAAGTCTATGCGATGGCCGTTGCGGCTTTTGCAGAGTCGACGCGCGGCCGGCCAGTCAATAGGAAGGAATGAGCTTGTCATCCGCTTCCTTAGAGGAGCCAGGAGGATGAATCCCCTGCACACCCCCCCCATCGTTTCCCGTGTGGGATCTTTCGTTGGTCCTCGAGGCCCTGAAAGTATATCCCTTTGAACCATTACATTCTGTGGATCTAAAGTACCTATCACTCGAAACCGCTTTTCTGACTGCTCTGTCATCAGTCAAACGAGTGGGGGACTTACACGCGCTGTCTGTCAGTGCTGCGTGTCTTGAGTTCAGACCGAATGACTCTAAAGTCATCCTCAAACCTAGACATGGCTATGTCCCTAAAGTGATTGGCACTCCTTTCAGAGTGCAGGTCATTTCCCTATCGGCTCTGCCAGCATCCGATAGCGAGAGCGATGTTAATCTCCTCTGCCCGGTTAGGGCGCTGAGGGCTTACATTACGCGATCCGCCCCTTTCAGGCGCTCGGAGCAGCCTTTCGTTTCGTTTGGTGGGTGCACCAAGGGTCTTGCCGCCTCGAAACAAAGCCTGTCCAGATGGATAGTGGACGCTATAGCAGCTGCTTAATGCCCCTTGGGTGTCAGGGCTCATTCCACTAGAGGCATGTGTGGAATGCCTATTCCTCATAGTGTGCATGGTCCAGCGGAATTTCTATTCATGACATATGTGTCGCGGCAGGCTGGGCCTCCCCGTCCACCTTTGTCAGGTTCTATAACCTAGAAGTTCCCGCTCTGCAGGCTAAACTTCTGTCACTTTGAGTGAGATGTATGTTCTGTCCTGATTTGATCGTGCGCAGGCTACTCTCGCGTGACTTAGCTCTCCTGGTTGAGCTGCACTGTTTTTGGGTTAATATGCTATATGCTTACACAGACCGGCGACGCCGCTCTGTTTTCCCTATAAGTGCTTATGTATAAGTGC